>JANIHY010000002.1:17053147-17071394 GCA_027479065.1 Erythroxylum brevipes
TAACATTTACTTAATTTTTAGGTAATCTTTATATTTCGTACATTTTATTTTATTTTTAATTAAAATTTAAAAAAATTATTTTTTTTAAAATTAAAAATTAAATTTTTTTTACATATTAAGTAATTTTAAAAATTTTTCTTTTTTTTAACTGAAAACAATAAATTTAAATTCGAATAATATTTATTTTGTTTTAGTGACTTTAGTTATTAACGGAGCAACGAGGAAGAGGACATCAGAGGAGAGGGTTGGGCCAGAAAACGCCAGTGAGCTTAAAAGTCCAAAAGGCATCTGGAGGGTACTTCAGTAATTTGGTACTTCCAGCAATGGAGAAAACCCTAAACCCAATCCCCAATCGTAAAACCCTACTGTGCTTTGTACATCCCTAGACTTTCAATCTCTTAGCCCTTACGCCTCAGTGTGTTTCTCTAGAATCCCCTGGCCACGCCAACAATCCCTTCTTCACCTTGCATCTTCAATTGTTCAGTTCTCATCCAATAAAACTGCCTCTTTGAGTAGCCGTTTGAATCTTTACATATTCGATCTGGCTTAGTTAGGAGGCACATATTAATTTGGATCAAAAAGGGGATCCTTTTTGTTCCTAAGGCCTTTTGAGGGGTCAGTTTGTTCATTTACTTCATCTTCTGTCCCCCAAGCAGCCTTGTACATTGATCAGCTATGACTTTTTAAACTTGTGCTCAATTTCACTATGTTTTATTACTAATGGAATGTGTGTATGCGTGTTGTGTTAGACAATTGCCTCCGAATAACCAAAAGGCTTAAACTTGAAAGCCCCCTTTTGGTTCAGACAGAGGCGTAGACTATTTGAATCGGTTTGAGGGTGAGGAACTTTAGTTCTATGTTCCTTTCCTAGTTTGATTCGAAGATTTTATGTCTTTTTATGCTCTCTAAGTCAGCTCTTCCAGTATTGAATTTGTTGCATCTGCTAGTCTGATTTTTTAGGATGTTCTGTCGGAAAAATTGACTTCATTATGCCTAGATTGTTCTATAGGTTTCGATGTTTGCTGTCTGTTCAAGCCTTCTTTATTCTTGTGGTAAGTACCCTCACAAAAACCGGAAGGTGCAAGATTTTGTAAATGCCATCCGGTCCCGACAGAGGCTAAACTAAGAGGGTTTAACTCAGGAATCTGTTTGTTGGGCGATAAACTGTTTTCTGATCCTTACTTATAGGTGAATTCGTACATTTGGCACATCGGCCTTTTTTGTTTTTGGAATATTTTGAAGTACGTATGATCAAAAGGAACGATGCCTGCTTATTTAACTATAACGAGAAAGTTGGGAATGCAAGTTGATTTGGTAAAATATTGTAAAGCATGGAGCCTCTTTGCTTAATGTGAGATAAGAGGTCTTGAAAGTCATGATTTTGTTTACTTGTTGAATCTCGTGCCAGGTTTTGTCGTGTTGATTTATTATTCTTCACTTCGATTATTGAGGTATTGCCGATGATGAAATCAGTCACAAAAACACCATCTTTCGGGACTGAATGGCTCAATGAGTCTTGCTGACATTCTGCAATTCTGAGGCTTGATCTAATTATTTTTCAAGCGTTTGCTCACAAATTTAAAACTGTTGATTGTATATTGTTTGATTTGAGTAAGCAGATGATAGCTATTGATCTGACTTTTATACTGCGAACTCTTTCAGTTCCAGTTAGAGTTTTCCTGTTGTAGATGAGCAGTTTGGACTAATGGATTTGGGTACTTCACATAATTCATGGACAGGAAGGAAGAGATGAACTTTACGCAACAAATGGGTTGATTTAATTCAACGGTGCACCTGCAAGTGAAGTAATGTTCTTCAATATTGGTCGGTCGGTGTTCACCAGAAAGCCAACTATATGCTGTGGGAGGGAGTATTTTGGCCTGAATCACTTGGGAGTAAAGAGTTTCACCATAATCCTTGTGAGATGTATTAAAAGCGTTTTCCAAACTTTTCCGTGTCTGTTTTTGTTTGATTCTATCGTCAAAGGCTCCTTTGCATGTGAAGAACAAAGTAGTGATCCTACACGACCGACAAACAGGGCTTTCAAATCATGAGTTTGTAGTGTCACCACTGTTGACAATCAACCAATGTGTCACGTAGTCAAATGTGGGTCAGGACTCAGTAAATCTCTTTTGTTTGGATGTTTGGGTTGTCATATCAATGCTTTTCTTTTCGTGTTAAAGAATCTCTCTCCAGATGATCAAGCAAATGAGATGATCCAAAGCTAAATGTTTGCATTATGCAAGATTAGTACCAAAATCAACGACTGGAAAATACCAAATGCAACCAAACAAGAACAAGATACTGAATAATTTCCAACTCATATTGGGGGACCGTTTGATTACTTGAACATTCAATTATTGGGGCTAATTGTGAGACACCCCAGTAAGATACCAAATTACTGGCTTATATTATACAGAATCTACAATACAAACAGGATCCATGAGAATATACACAAACATCCATATAGTTTTAGCGTATCCTCCAATTGGCAGCGAGAATTGGGACTTTTCTTAGAGAAGGCTTTTGCTCTAAAGACCATTGTAGTACCCACCAATAGTTATGTGAGCTGGAACGCCTCTTGCTGTTGAAATTGCTTCGTTCAATCTTGTTGGTTGGCGATCCCCTTGCTTTATCCTCTGTATTAAGAAGAGTTTCCAAAATGTGAAATAAGAATTATGTGCCACTTCATGGTTGATTGGGAGACCTTATGTACATGTACCTGGTCTGAAGATTTTGTTACAAGGAATAGAATCTCTCACAAGTAACCCCAAAACATCAAATAGAGCAAGTTATTACTCAGAAATCCCGTTAAAATGTGGAGTCTAACTAGTAGAGATGCTGTTCCAAACTTATTACTCGAAAACTTCTATTCAAATTCTACGTGATCAAGCAAAACAAACTGATAGCATTTAAAAGTTTCAGAAACATGACCTAAGAATGTGATCATGAATACGCGAAAAGGAAAGGAAAATTAAGGAAAGAACTTTCAGGTGATTTACCAACCTTGTCATCACTGTAAATCTGGATCCTGAAATTCTGATTCTGGTGGCTGTTCTTTTGGTGGCTTCCCAGAATAATGACACAAATGGTTGCTGCAGCAGCAATACCAAACGTGCAAATCGCCCCAATCCCAGTGAAGCTCCACTTCCATATGTTTAAGCCCTCGCTACTCTCCTCCCACATAGCCTCTTCTTCCGTATCTTCTTTCTGGTTCTTGAATCTAGGAGAACTCAAGGTCTCGCCTTTATAGGCCTCGATCTGAGGAGGGGCAAAACCTTTAGTAGGAGACTTGGGAGACTCCAATTTTTTCATGTCGACAAATTCGTGTTCCTTCATTTTCTTGAAGAAAACTTGAGAAGCCGGATCTTGATCAGCTTCTTTCGATCCTATATTAGTAGCCCTGACTTTTGGCATGATCATGGAAGGAACCACCTTACTTATGTCAATAGGTACCATGGTGACTCCTCCTTTAGACAATTCATCATCAGGGTCCCT
Source organism: Erythroxylum brevipes (assembly GCA_027479065.1). Lineage (NCBI taxonomy): Eukaryota > Viridiplantae > Streptophyta > Magnoliopsida > Malpighiales > Erythroxylaceae > Erythroxylum > Erythroxylum brevipes. The sequence continues at coordinate 17,056,646 of JANIHY010000002.1, forward strand.
ACCACTCGCTGGTTCCAACTGGATTGGAACTGGAGCGAGATGGTTAGGCACTGAACTTGAACTTCTTGGCGGTGAAGATGGGCACACGAAGTAGTTCATGTTAAAGACAGTTTTCGGACTGGAGCTACGTTTGCTTCCTCCTATAATCCCCTTTTCTTCATCTTCTCTATAATCACGAAATCCATCACGGGGCAGTAGTTCCCACTCATCAAGATCCATCTTTTAGCAGAAATTTACGGAATTGAACTGGATCGAAGATAAGGGTCTTTACGCATATATGTAAAAGGTTCTCTGTATATTGTATATGAAGTTGAGTTAATGATCAAAACAAGGGATCTTTTGATGTAGTCAAGCGTGTGATTTTCAGCAGCCGTTAGAGCCAAGGCCACCACTATGGTGTCCTCTAGCTCTATGGAGTATAAGACCCAAGATGTCAAGGAGAGGAAGATAAATATGAATGTGTCAATCCATGGGTGGTCCAATGGGACCCACAACCTCGAAGATGGATGCCTTGCTTGATAGGTCCCCTTGGATATTTCTTTCCAATTTTCTATTGGGTTCTTTTTACTTTTTTTTCACTTCTGATGACTGTTGTGTAGATTTGGAGAAATTCGAGCCAAGTGGCCAAAACACGGTGAGCGGTGTGGCCTAAAGCTAAAGGTCTCATCTTTTAGGCTATTCTGGATTTGGGTTATATTAATTATTCCACCTACAGAAATAGACGAAGGGAAGCAGAAGACGTGGGGGGGTTGCTTATCCAAGTTTGCTTGAAAGGAAAGCGACATGGGGTAGGCCCCTGAGGAGAAAAGAAGAAAGCGAAAGCCACAGACAACTGTCCATAACAATTCAGATTTCAGACTTGAAAACATATTAAATATTGAACCCTGAAGGTTAACAAACCAGAGTTGAGCAGAAAAGAAAATCTCTTTAATCTCCCCAGTTACCGCAAGAACCAACAAAGTTTGCAACTTTAAGACATCTTAGCTTTGTTAAACTTCTCCAAAACGTTAAACCAAGTTTTGCTTAGTGGAAAGACATACGAGTCTTTTTCCTAAAAACCCCTCCCCTACTTCCATCACTCAGTTTCGATCGATTGCGCTTTGCATTGTGTTTTACAAAGCTCTCACTGAAATTTTTTCTAATCAGATCAAACCGTACCTCAAGGAGCTTGTTCGTCCGACCCAATGTAGTTTTGTGCCTGGCCATCTTATTATCAACAATATCATCATTATCCAGGAAGTGCTGCACTCTATGAAACGCAAAACTGGTCGAACAGGACTTATGACAATCAAAGTGGACCTCGAGAAGGCGTATGACCCACTCGATTGGGACTTCATTCAAGCCACCCTGCACGATTTTGGCCTTCTTGCCTCGCTTATTTCGCTCATCATGAAATACATCACTACGGTGTCCTTTCAAGTGAACTGGCATGGCGAGCTTAGCGAGGCGTTTCAGCCTTCTCGCGGTATTCATCAAGGCGACCCTCTTTTTTCGTACCTTTTTGTGCTGTGCATAGAACGACTTGGCCATGCGATTTCTTATGCAGTGTCCTCTGGTCGTTGGCATCCGGTCAAATTGAGTAGGAACGGGCCCCCATTTTCCACTTATTCTTTATCGATGATCTCATCCTCTTTTCTGAGACTTCTATTGATCAAGTTCACGTTATTCGGAATGTCTTGGACTCGTTCTGCACCGCTTCGGGACAACGCGCGAGCATAGACAAATCGAGATGCTACTTCTCCAATAATGTCCCTAGGGCGGTACCTGGGGGTTCTCCTCCTGCACCAGCATGTCGGCAAGCACACCTATCAACACATTTTTGATACGGTCCATCACCGTTTGTCTGGATGGTCCCCCTCCACGTTGTCTTTTGCTAGCCGGGTAACCTTGGTTCAATCGGTCTTAGCGGCTATACCGAGTTATACGATGCAAACAGTCCGGTTGCCACGTGGGTTGTGTGACGTCCTAGAACAAGCTATGCGGCAATTTTTACGAGGCTCGTCTCACGTCAGACAAAAGATACCCCTTGTTAGCTAGGAGGAGGTTTGTAAGCCCAAGGCTCTTGGGGGTTTGGGAATCCGACGGATTAGAGAAATGAACGATGCCTTCTTGGTCAAACTTGGCTAGGCCTTGATTGCCAATCCTAATGCCTTATGGGTCCATTTACTCTTTGGTAAATATGCTTTTGATATTCACCGCATTCCCTCCTCCCTTCCTTTCTCTGGGGGTTCGATGGTGTGGAGGAGCATCAAGATGACATGGCATATAGTGACTCAAGGTATGCAATGGCGGCTCGGCAATGGTATGATGACCCGATTGTGGCTCGACCCTTGGGTCACGGGAGTTGGCCCACTCCTCTCCCATTCTAATCAGCTCATCCCGAACCACCTTCTCAACCTCAGTCTCTGTCACTTCGTGGATCCTACCAGCCATTGGAATTTGGCTGCCTTTCAGGCTTTCCTCTCGCCTTTGATTTGTTGAACAATAGCCGACATGTTTCCTCCTTCTCCTATTCTAGGCCACGACAGGATTGTGTGGGGAGTCTCTAATCATGGGAACTTCACCGTTGCATCTACCTACTCCCTGCTTCTGGGTCATGAGGATGAAGCTCCGCATGGGATATGGCGGGTCATTTGGCAATGGCCGGGACCTCAGCGGATGCGCTCCTTTTTATGGTTACTAGCGAAGGATCGCTTGTTTAGTAATCAACAAAGGGTGCGTCGTCATCTCACCACAGACAATACCTGTCCCCATTACTTCCAAGAAGAATCCTCCCTTCATGCTGTTCGAGATTGTTCGCTCGCTCGACAAGTATGGGCCACTTTCCCGCAGGGTATCGTCACCTCGTCTTTATTCGCTCTTCCCACTAGCGATTGGCTGCTCGCCAACCTCCTTCAGCATCGGCGAGTGCAATGCAAAGATTGAACGCTGTTTTTTGGGTTGACCTGCTGGTTCCTCTGGGCATGGAGGAATACGTCTATTTTTTATTATGCTTTTGTGTGACCCACTACACCCTCTTTTCTTATCTTGTTTTTGCAGATCAAGTTCAGAAGGCTGCCGGGAGGCACAGCCTGGGCACCATCGGCTTCCGTCCTCTCCAGGAACAACTGATCGGTTGGAGTCGGCCGCTGGCAGGTTGAGTCAAGTTGAACACCGATGGGGCTTGTAATCCTACCCATTTCACGGCTTCAGCTGGTGATCGCGGATTCAGCCGATGATCTCATCCACAACAGTGACGGCAATTGGCAATGCGGTTTCTCTCAGCTCATAGGGTGGTACACAGTGCAGTTAGCAAAACTCTGAGCCGTCTACACAAATCTATCGTTGGCTTGGAGTTTGGGCTTCCCTCGGATTGAACTGGAAGTGGACTCGGTGGGGGTACACCAGCTCCTATCTTTTATGACCTCCTGCTCTCAGTCGGACAACCCTATAGTCATGGGTATCCTGAAACCTCTCAACCGGAACTGATCTGTTGTTCATCGTCATGTGTGCCAAGAGAGCAATAGATGCGCGGACTGACTCACTGTTCAGGCAGGTCATGTTGATATTGGAGTGACTTATTTTGATGTTACACCTATAAGGTGCCATCGTTTCCTTTTAGAGGATATGTCGGGGATCTGTTTCCCCATACTCATTTAGCGACTGGTGTACTCTTTTTTCCTTTATACAAAAAAAAAGAAAGACGAGTCACCGCGAGTTTATAATAGATCAAATTACATAAATACCAATAAATTTGTGATAAATTAAGTAAAAAATAAGAAGATTTCCAGCCCTTGCCAATTAGAGTTCCAAATACATATACCATTTTTCATATTACATCACTTAAAAATGCAACGCCAATAATCAATACCGACCAATACTTAGCTTAATTAAAAGAGAGGCAACATATGTTTGGTTTTCCGGGGTAGGCAAATTACTTGTATTCTCAACATTTGCATCAACTTGTGTGCATTCTGTAGATATATTTGGCTTGCAAGTTAACTCCAAAAAGAAGAATCTTTCATAAAATAACTTCTTCAGAGTGGCCATTCTGTTTTATCCGAAGCATCTGAATAGGAAAACATTAAATGAATCGAGACCTACACACAATCCCCCTTTTTAATAAGAAATTGAATTCATTAAATTAATGCACCAGATTTAATCATTAGACTAAATACTTGGGGCTATCTCTTAAGCTTACCTCTTTGGCTGATCTTTATTCTCTTTAACCTTTTGTTTTAGTTTGGTAACGATCATGATTTGTTTTTCTTTGACAGGTGACTTGCGGGCACTTCAAGCTAAGGATAAGCTGTGAAAAGATTAGATATGTCGGGTAGCCTGTGGAAATTGGCTTGGACATCTTTCAAAGGGGGCATTAGTAAATCTTGATCAGTTAATAACCCACAATCAATTCAATACCCACAAGAGCAAAAGGTCAAGCGTGTTGTGACAAACATCAGCTCAAAAATTGGACAATGGGAAAACAACACGACACTAAGTCAAAAAATTATTATCAATCATTAGTTGCTAAAAGGACTTTCCAACTTACCAGCGAAGTTCATCTTAGTTTATACTTAAAAAGAGTTATCCTGATTTCATCAAGTTGACACTTAAGAGCGCGAGAATAGAGACATGCTTACATCCACTCGTGTAAAGTTGGTTCCTGCAAATGAGAAATAATATACAGAGAAAAGGAAAAAGGACAAGCTGTTCTCAGATTTACATGCATGTTTTCTTCCTCCCAATACCCGAACCAAGTACAACAGCTTCAGCTATCATCATTATCACTAGTAATAATACCTTACTAGACCACCAAGGAAAAAGTTAAAAGCGAGACAGAGGGTTCAACAGTTAGCAAGAGCATTCAAAATAGATTTAGTATCAACTCCTCATCCTCAGTATGCTCTTTTGTACCCTCGATTTGAATATGTCGGGGAAGTTTAGTGCACCTCAGATTTATGATCTACCTGATGACGAAGAAGATTCACCTAAAGCAACGGATGCCAAAGATGAAGCCCATACACGACAATTTTTGGCTCCTTCCTGGAAGTTCCTGGTCTTGCATAATCTAAGTTTGGTCCAAATTCTCCTCACATCAATCATGTCAAGTGTACGCCCAAACAACTGGCTCGTTTCCCCAAATATTTCCAGGTTAAGGTGTAGAACATACGACCCCCATAAAGCCTTCATATGTGACAACACTTTAGGGAATACAAGCAGCAACATCCGAAAACACAGGAACAGTGCAGCAAATAGCAAATATGGTTCCTTTTTCATAATCTCATCCAAAGACGAAACATTCCATGGCTGCATAATGGATTTTTCACCGACGTCCAAACTTCTTGGCCTATCTTCAACCAGATAATGAATTGGTTCAAGTCCTGAATCACACAGAAAATCACACATTACAATAGATGAAGCTGTACGGCAATCATTTCACACTCTCAGAATATGTATGATGCTTTAATTAGATATAGGTGGCACTCAATAACATTCTAAACCATATTCACAAGTTACATAATGGTTTAACAGATCTTTGAAACATATGAAAATTCTGCAAATGAGAGCATTGGAAGCTGGGCATCGAGTTATAAAATTAATGAAAGTAGAATTAAATGAGAATAAAATAGAACCACACATTCATTCTTACACAATGATTTGTTATAGAGGGAAGAATTTACCTGTTGTTTTCTCATAAAACTGTACCAGAGACTGTAGATCTTTAGGGCCATGATACCTGACCCTCGATGTCTGATTCACCAATAATATTGAAGGCAAGCTATGGATTCCATATCTAGAAAACATGCTGTGAAATAAGGCATTTCTTGGTTATCAGTAAAAGATGATGTGACAATTTCCAGGGATAAATAAAAGAATAGTCTAATCCAAGTGTTTAGGGCCACTCAACAAAAGGAATAAATAAAATTTCAGTCCTACTTGATCATGATTCCAATTTCATCTTCCTACTTAGATTTATGTAAGCAAGTCCTCCTACATATGATAACATTCCAATATAGTCTTCACTGATGAGAAAACCAGAGTTTTGCCTAACACAGATAACATCTAAGTGAAATTTCATAGTGGATATTTAATTTTTCAGAGATACATATGGTAAACATCAATATGAACTGTCATAGAAGTCCTCATAAGGGCTATATTCTTCCATCAAGACTTCCAAATTCTAATGTGAACTGTGCACGCACTTTGATATTTTTCCGATAGCACTTCTAACACATGTCACTTATAGTCTCTTTCTTTTTGAAAAATCTAGTCCCAATTGCAAGTAGAGATCTCACATTTGGTATGGTTGATGTCACACAAAATCTCAGAAGTGTTAAGAAGGACTAAATTGAAAAGTTACACCATGTAGGAAAACTCAAATGACAAAAATTAAAGAGGACTAGAACTGGAAAAGTGGTCAAGTAGAAAGACAAAAAATTGAAAAGGGCAGCTGCATACAAAATTCTTGATTTTGGGATAATTACATTTCCATATTGATAAATTAGTTAAACCGCTTTAAAAATAGGCGAGTCAAATATGCAAGATTATTAACTTAAAAAGAAACAGATACCAACAATCATGCACATATATTAAAACAGAACCCTAGAAAAGACAGAACTAAAGTTCATCTTGATAGAGATGGTTAATTCAACTAGAAGCTTAAAACATAAATGTAGCGAAAAGTGTTTTGCTCAAGTAATGATCCACTAGAATATAGTTCCCATGTACAAAGAAACATATTTAAGCATACATTCTAGCAATCAATGTCATAATATGTAGAGTCCTTGACGATGAAATAAGAGTTGATGCTTGGTAGCTGATTCTTTGAGTAGGCATAAACATAACATCAAGAATAACTAGTCCAGTGGAAGTAAAAACCTAGCTTAGAATATTTCATCTGTGATAACATAACATTTGAAGCGGAGCAAGAAACAACATACCTCGGGACAGCAGAAGATTCCTCAATAGCCAAATGTTCCATCTGAGGAAACATGGAACTAAGAAGCTCAAACTTGCGACGAATATCACGTGAAAAAGGGCACCAAGAAGCATAGAAAAGTACAGAAGTATAAGCATTCCCCTTAATTGAAGTCAAAGTCCAGTCCAGGATGTTCCCATTCACCTATAAGAGAAAAGAGAGATCAAAGAATATTCAATATAACTCACCAAATCAGTAAAATAGAGATCTGAGAGCCAATTCTATGATAATTTAATGCAGATCCAGGCTGATGGAGTGGTGAGGTATTGCAGATTAGAGAAAGAATGACAGAAGGGATGATGTAAAGGCTAACTTTCATTCTTGCACCAGATATTTCAGTTAAAGCATATACAAGTTAGACAACCATTGTGGAAAAAATGGAGATCGGCTGACAACTTATACACTCCTAACAGTTGTCAGAGCATTTGAGTTCAGAATTCTAAGTAATATGGAACCAAAAGTTAATCACATTTGAAAAATCCAGTCAAGTTGTGAGTCGATGGAAGGTAGAACACTTCTCCCTTGAATCTTTTTAAATGCCCAAGAAATCTATGAAGGGATTCCTCAATATAGTCCCCAGAATCAGGTAGAGCTTGAGGTCCAATACAGCCAAAAAGTAGCATCTTAGCTAGGAAAGCAACATTTTCATATACTATACAGAGAGCAACCTACAGTTTTGATAACCCACTCAACCATAACCATAAAGATCTTATGAAGCCGGAACACTAAAAAAGGTAAAAACTGCAAGGCTGCTCCTTAGGAAAATAAGCAACTCTCTAATTCTTAAATCTTCTTATAAGAAAATGATGATCAGAGTCAAAATTTCCACGATGAAAGGCTTGATAAGAAACTTTGACAGAGAAGGATACCATGAGAACAAATATATTCAGATTGTGCTCATGTAATAAACGCATTTGGATCTCATGAGTAATCATTGTAAAACAAGTAAGGAAATCATATTATCTACCTATGAATTGAACATAAAATGTCAGCCTCAAAGGGACAGTATGGCGCATGTTCATATTTGTAGTTAAGGCATATTTGTAGTTAAGGCATCAACACAAGAATAATAACACTTCAAAGATGAAATTTAATTAATCTATAGCATGCTCAAAAAGTCTGAAATGCAAGATCGAAGAATATAACAAGAGACAGCTCTAATCTCCAAGGGAAGGAGTTTGTACTATATTGACATCAAGCTAAATTGCAAAAGTACCAATCTAAGGTAAAGGAATCCTATCCTTCACAAGGATATTGCATCTAATCTCACAAACAACTTGATTAGAATGAGAAAATAACTTCACATATTTTAATTCAGCATACATTTTTAATTTCCTTTGCTTTTCTCTCCAAATTTAAGTCCTCTCCATCCAGCACCCCTGCATGTACACGACACACTAAATATGCATATGAAAATCCTAGAAATAGTCATCCATGCTGACATAGAAAAGGACATGGAAAATGAGAAAAAGGATACTCCTGAGAGACTTAGGGTATGTTTAGTTGGAGGTTTATTAATGGAATGAAATTTAATATTATTTCATCATTTGAAATGAGGGTTTATAATGGAATATAATAGAATGAGATAGAAGAGAAGAATTTCATATGACATCCTATTATATCCTAAATAGTAAAAGTGAAAAACCTCTAATTTGGGAGATTTAAGATGGAATGTAAAATGATAAACAACTTTATATTATATTATATTATATTCATCTAAATAACATTTCACTATATTACATTATGAACCCTTCTATCCCTCCCAAACAACAATTTTCTAATATTACATCCATTTGCATTTCATTCCATTCCATTATAAACCATTCTATTCTATTAAAAACTTTACGTCCAACCAAACATAGCCTTACATGAAAAGAACCTGCTTTACACTTAGAACCTAATACAAGACATCTAAGTCAAGGAAACCATACTAGCCACAATTGCTGAACAATCTCCTTTCCTGCTTTACACCTAGAACCTAATACAAGACATCTAAGTCAAGGAAACCATAGTAGCCACCATTGCTGAACAATCTCCTTTTTTTTGTTACCAAAATTTGGAAAAGTTCATTTATAATATATAATATAATACTCTGCTACAGGAAGGAAACCCAGTCAAAGTGCTCATTTCATCACCCAATACTACAGCAGCCTTAAAGTCAACAGCTTACCCTAGCCCTAATTACAGAGCACACAAGATTGAAACCAAGGATTTTCATGAAGGCCTAAAGAATACGGGTCACCAACCAATTCCTAATAAAACCCGAAAATCTAAATATCCATCTCAAAGGAAAATACAAATGGGCCAATAAAAAATTAGTAATTAAATTACAGAACAGTCCGTCAAACCCAAAAATCAAATCAAACAATACAAGCCGTTAATCCAAATCCAAACGAGAAATAAAAAGGAAAGATAAAAAAGACCAATAACTAATCAATCGAAGCAACGACCAAGCGGAACAACCAAAATTTAAACTTTAAGGAAATTAAAGAGGGAAATGAGAAAACGTACCTCAAGAACAGGACTTGGGGAGATGGAGAGGAAGCATTGAGATTGAAGATGATGAGGGGAAAAGGTAGAGACTCTAGGGCACGTAGAAGCCGAAGCCGAAGCCGAAGCCGAAGCCGAAGCCGACACAAGGACAGGCGAAGACAAAGCCCCAAAATAGAGGATGACAAAAGGCAGCAGAGCCATGAGATGGGGGAACTGAAAATGCAATCGCAAAACGAGGACAGAAAACAAAACAAAGACGGACGACGACGACGACGATCTGGAGGGCAGAGAGAAACAGGGAACACAGGAATTGGGATCTTATTACAAAATATAATCTAATCTAAGAGAAAAAGACATAAATTAAGAACTATGATGCATAAAAGTGGAAAAAAAGAGAGAGTAAGATAGCAGGTAACAGGATAGGATGTTGGATTAGTCTCTCCTCCTCATAAAAAGGGTTGGTAATGCTAATGGTATTGGATTTTGATGTAATGGTTGGTTTATGGTTAGCTGTGGACTGGAACGGGCGTATGGTTGGCTGAATCGCTCTGACGATACTAGATTCTTCTTTGGTCATTATTATACGTGTGGGCGGTGACTATTGGTTACAACTTTACACGCTGTCGTTTTGGTATAGATAGATATCCTGTTTTGCTTTTACCATAAGATGAGAATTTTCAATATGCTTGCTCTGGTCCCGTGATGGCTTCGAGAAAAACAAAAACGCATATGCTTATTCTTTGTTTCCTCTAATGCAAAACTTGAAATTTAGAGTTATTTCATTAATATGGCTGAATTTAGAAATTCATGTATTCATATTCGAATATGTATTTTTCAGTAATAAATAAATTCCCTACTCAATTTGTCTTTTTCCAACATTGCGATCTCATTTAAGCTGAGAACAAAACATCTATTGGCAGAGATAGAACCAAGACATCTCTTATTACTGACAGCCATCAAACCATTTTTAAAAACTTCTCACCACAATAGCTAAAAGACTCTTTAATAAATTATTAAATTTTTTAACTGTCTTTTAACGGCTAATTTCTAGCATTTTATCACTTGATTCATGTGACTTTATATGGTTTATTGGATCAATAATTCAAACAATCATAATCTACAATAGTCACCATTCACATACATTGATATCATCCATAATAATAATCAAGTATAAGAAAAATAAAGTTTAGTTTGCTTTTAATGACAAACTAAACTTTAAGGTTTTGGAACGTTTAAATTAATCCCTATTATTTTAAAAGTGTTCAAATGTGATGAAGTTGTCGGTATACTATCACGTCATCACTGATATGGTAGAAATTTAAAATTAATTATTAATTAATTTAATTTAACATAACCCTAATTGCAATTAACTTAATTAATTATATGTCAACAATATTTTCCCTAATTCCAACAACCTCCTATATCATCGTCAAAGATAATTTCACATTTTAGTGATGTCCAACATGTCGCCCTTGACTCCAAGCAAGTTCAAGCTAGAAAAATCCTCACAGTACTTCTACTAAGAATTATTGTGTCTAATTCTCAAAAAAAGAATTATTGTGTCTTTTGTGCCCAAAGAAACCAACGCATCCTATTAATAGTGCATGTTGAGTGCACTGCAAAATTTACCTGACTTAGTATTCTAAAATTTATAGTTAGGATGAGTCAGGATCGAATCCATAAGGAATGTTCGGTTAATTTTTGTAACCAAAATTAATTAATGTAAGGAAAATATAAAAAGGGGGCGTTTTTGTATTTTTAACAATTTAGAAAACAAAATAAAAATGAACTATCAAAAATAAATTAAAACAAGCGATCGAAAATGATTAAATTGTCAATTATACGTAAGGTCTGGTTCTAAGTTCAATTTCAGCCTAAACACAATCAAGCATATTTCATTATCCTAACATCTTTACAACTCTCTTCGGACTATCGATCTAAGACTAATAGAATGCTCTACTAATACCAGTTTTCCCTTGGGTTTTGTTTAATCAAGACATAATCATTAATTAAATCTAACTGTCGAATAACCTAGAATATGCTCTCTAGAATTAATTTTAAAGCCGCATTACAAAGTGGAAAATGATTAATATAAGCAATAACCTCACACGTTCAGGTTATCTAACCTAAGTTATGTTGTTTCTAATGATATGGGATCATTAAATGCTACTCACAAACATTAAAAGTAACGATTACAGATTACATTCAATGTTTTAGCAATGAGTTTGAAAGGGAATAGTCAAAATAATGTATCAAGATTATTCATCCCAAAACCCGTTCAAATCAACACCAACAACACAACAATCCGAAAAGAAATTACTACCTTAAAATGATAAAAATAGCTTAACTGTGACTTGGCGTCAATATTCACTCTGAACCGACATCAGGAAGCTAGCCTTCCATCTCCATTTTTATGCTCCAAGCGTGAGCCATCTTCTCCATGCTTCGATGGTGAAAGAACGAAGAAAGAAAGCCTAGCCCTCCACCTTTTTTATGCTCCTTAGGCTGCTACTCCTGTACTCTATTTAGTGAATTAGTTTTTGGTCCAATTTACTGTTCACACCCCCTCCCTTTATTGTGCATTCTCAAGTCCTTAGTTGTATGGAAGAAGATGGAAGGGGTTGGAGTTTCCATGAACGTAAGAGAACCAAATGACAATTTGCATATAAGTATACATACTTATTTAATTTTTGAATTTGACAGATATTAATAAAGTAAGTAGATGGTGTAGCTGCCATTTTTGCCCAGTCAGAGATATTAAGAATTTAAGACCAACAATGAATTTAGAAAACACAAATTTTGTTTAAATTTGTACAAATTGTGTAAGGAATGAATTTGGTGAAACACTTATATATGTTGAAGAAGTTGGAACAAATAGTGTCATTGAGTTTTACAAGTTTCGTTCATTAACATACTAAAAGGAAGAAAACTCCCCTAGAATTTATAATCTCTACATTCTTTAATTCATAGTAAATTATATTTTATTTTATATTTAACTTTATAAAAATATCATAATATTTTTATTAATTAATTGTAAATATGTTGGTCCCATAGTGCCACATAGCATTTGCATAACATTGTGTGACCTATAGTAACATTAAAATAATATAGATTTCTGTCATCTCAGTGATGATGTGGTAGCACACTAACAACATTATGCCCTTATCATCTTTTCTGTTAGTGCATGGTTCAATTTGAATATTCTTAAAATGATAGGATTTAATTTCAGTGCTCTAAAACATCAAGTTTTAATTTATCACCAGAAGCAAATCTTAGGATCACTTTAACCCTTTTAGCCAAATAAAGTTATACAATCATTTAACTAAATTGTGGCCTCAAAATATAACAAAAACTCAGCCTCTATTATGGATGCATCAATTGCAAACTACTTTTCACTCGTCCGTGAGATGGCTCCTCCAACTAATAGGTAAATGTAGCCAAGAGTGAATTTTCTTATATCTACATAGCAAATAAAGTCTGAATCTGAGTATCAAACCACCTCAAGGTGATTAAACCTTTTAAAAGTGAGTGTGTGTTCCTTAGCTTCTTGCAGATATGTAAAAAGCTTCTTTACAACTTTCCAGTGATCTATACAAAGATTACTCTGGTTTCTCCCTAACATCCCCACTGTAAAGCTTAGGTCTGATCTCGTACATGTCTAAGGCTCTTAACCATAAATGCATATGAAATTGATTCGATTTGCTTCCATTTTAAATTACTTTTTCAGGCATTGTATAAGGTTAAACTTGTACCCTTTCTAAATTGGAACTGGCGATGTTGAACACTTTTCCATCCTAAATCTCTAAACACTGACCAAAAGAATAGACTTACTCTTACTGACCTTTAGCTATATACACCAGGCAAATGTGTTTTCCTTAAATCCAAAGGAAACAACAGTATTATTGAATTTAAGATACCGTTATCAGGAAGTTCATTTAAGCCAGTATATTGGCTTCTTTAGTTTACACATCATATGTTCCTTCCAACCCTTAGGAACCTTAGTGTTTGGTTCATTGGTCTAAACTTAAGGTCAATATAAAATTTTACTGCAAGTGCTTGACATAAATTATCTAGCCTAAGGATTAATTTTGGATTTTAATAAAAAATAAAAACTTAAACAATTAAAATAAGGTAGGCAACAATATTGAACACAGAGACGAAAGAAGTCACTTTGAAAATAACCAATATCAAGAATTAGTGTCTAGTTAATGAATCCCCCCTAAACAATTAAATAATTAACTTTTATTATGCAATTGTTTTGTTGACTATTAGTCCGTGGAAACTCCTATCGTATGCTAATAGTTCTATCGAGTCTATTAACAACTAATCCTAAGTTTATTAACCAAATTACTCAGGTTAAAGTTTATATGATTGCTTTACCGATTTGTGAATTCCACTATTAGGTAACTCCTTTCAATTATGGTAGATCTATACATACATAAAATTTCTCAATCTCTATGCTATGAAATCATATTATGAACTAATATTCAGGATCTATTAGAACATATATTAAACACATATTTGAATTACAATAAATCAATCAAAAAATTGCATTAAATAAAAGAACCAAAACATATTATATCTCAAATAGGGTTCATCATACCTAAACACTAAAAGGCCTTTAATTACACATAATAGAAAATGAAATCAAACATAAATTGGAAGAAAAACGAATAGAAAACAAAGAGTGCATATCTCTTATCGTCCTTTCTGGATGTTCTCCATATCTGAAATCATCTATAGAAGTCTACTCCTCGATTTTGCATCCAAATACATCTTTTTATAGTAATTTTTAGGGTTTTAGGAGATGCAGGACAATGTACTAATTGTGTATACTTTAAAATCCTCAAAATTTAAGATTTTGCATAGCCTGAGAGACTTATAAGGCCGTATACATGATCGTGTATTCCTTCTTTACTTCAAATCTTCTTTTGATGCCGCATTTTCATTCGAATTCTTATCCTTTCAGTCCATGTAGGCAATTATAACTTATAAATGCACTTGAAACAAATTAAGTTCCAAATATACAACAAAAGTATAAAATATTAGGCAAAAATACATCAAATATGAGGTATAAATATGATTAAATATGCATCTATCATTGGTCTATATAGACTTCTTCCTTTAAATTCCCATTTAGAAAGGTAGTTTTCACCTCTATTTGGAGCAATTTCATATCATAGTGAGCCACCAAATTGTAAGTGATAAGTCGACTTGTACCATGAGTAAGTCGACTTACACGCATTCAGCACCGATAAGTCGACTTGTACATTGGGTAAGTCGACTTATGCAAGGACG
>JANIHY010000002.1:17151696-17185519 GCA_027479065.1 Erythroxylum brevipes
AAATGTTAAATTCATAATACTTCTATCAGCTAAAATCTTCTTTATTTTGTACTTGTATTATTTAGTATTTGTGTAATGCTTCAAATTTTTTTATTTATAAATTTAATCAGTTTCGTCAGTTCAATTATAAAAGCTTTGAATCTTTCAACTTTTTAATCGATTTTTCACTTTTCGATTCAATCTGCGTTAATCACTTTTGTTGTTAAAAACCAATCAATGTATTAATCAATCAAACAATTTTCTTAAATTAATAAATTTTAATAATTTAAAATAAATAAATAAATAAAATTTTATTTAATATTTGTAATTAAACTTTAAATTCTTCAAAGTAATTAATACAATTCGTTTCAATTAAATTTTAAGATCTTTAATTCTATTTAATCTTTAACAAGTTTTATAATGATATAATATCGGTTGAACTTTTTAAACCTTAAACTTTTTATCTTACTGGTTTAACTTCTGGTTCAGTTTTCAAATCATTGGGTGCTAGTTTTGGTCATTAAATTTTAAAATTTAGTGGAAATAAAAAAACACCATTCTTTTACAAGGTTTTATACACTAAATCACACCGGAGAGTATTATGGGGTGAAGACGTAAAAAACATGAATATTTAAAAAATTCATCTGTGTCAACATCTACTAAAATTTGAATTTCAATTTTCAACAAATGAAGAAGAGTAAAACTTAACTAAAGATATGCTCCAAATTTATTGGGCACACAACGAAAAGCTTCCAACATACATGATACCCTCTCCGCACAGTGTCTATGGTCTGTCCCCGTATTTCCAACTTTGTCCCTCTCTTCGACTTTACGTCTCTTCTTTCATCTTCATATAACGACAACCTCTCTCTTCCATCTCCATCAGACCTAATTTCACATATATGTAAAATATTACGTTCATTTCCTCAGAAAAGCAAAAGGAATAAAATCAGTTAACAATTCAGTAGAGGAAGAAGAATCTATGAAGAACCCAGCAGCAAGCAAGACAAGTACTACTACACCATGCTGTAGCAAAGTTGGGATAAAGAGAGGGCCATGGACGCGGGAGGAGGATGAGCTTCTTGCTAACTTCATCAAGAAGGAAGGCGAGGGACGGTGGCGTACTGTGCCAAAGAGGGCAGGGCTGCTCCGCTGCGGTAAGAGCTGTCGCCTTCGATGGGTGAACTATCTCAGACCTTGTGTTAAGAGAGGGCGTATTGATCCTGATGAGGAAGATCTCATTCTTAGGCTTCATAGGTTGCTTGGTAACAGGTGGGACATTAATTATTATTTGCTCATGACAAGTAAAGGTTTTTGACCATTATTTAGGTGAAGGATTAAGGGTCTAATTAAGATCGATTCGTCGATGCTGGACTGTTTTCTCTTTATATTGCTTTCACTATGCTAAGTTCAAATATAATTATGAAGTTGTTTTGGGGGATCAAGTCTAATTCGGTTCACCGCAGAACTTTAGGGTTCTTTCTTTACTCGGATGCGCAATCGACGTACGCTAAATGTAATCGTGGGATTCTTGATCATGTATCAGGAACTTCCAATTAATTTGAAGTTTCAAAGCAAGCTTTTTAGGGCTTTGTTGAGTGTCGAGAGTTTATGGTTCTTGGATTTCTTTCTTGCGTTCCTCTCTTAGATATAGATAGAGCAGGATGGATTTTTTACTTACGGGGATATGGGATTTGAACTTCAGTTTACAAGAAAGAAAGTACACCTGTAATTGATAATTGTCTAATAACATCATCCATTTCAGGGGTTTGTTTCCTTATTGGGATCGAAGTCATAAGAGTTACATGTATATATATACTCATTTACAGGTGGTCTCTGATAGCTGGAAGGATTCCAGGACGCACAGACAATGAGATCAAGAACTACTGGAATACCCATCTCAGCAAGAAGCTCATTAGTCAAGGAATAGATCCAAGGACTCACAAACCTTTGAACCTTAATAGTAGTTGCACTCAGGTTGCTCATGATCCTAATCAAACCTCAAACCCTACTTCTCAGTCTGAAGAACCAAGCAAAACTTATAGGGTTATAGCCACCAAAGTCAGTGAAAATTTCAAGATGGCTTCAAACGACCATCAGAATCAGGTTGTTCATAATAGTCAGGAGAATTGGTCAAACTGTGATGGACTTTTCACGGGGTTACAAGGATGCCATGGACCTAGCAATGATGAAGCTTGCTTAGGAAGTGGAAATGATGATACATTCTCTTCTTTTCTGGATTCTCTGGTCAATGAAAACTTTTTTGGGAACCAACAGCAGCAGCAAACCAGTATGATTATGCAATCAATTCAACCCATGGGCACTAATTGGGATGCTGATATCATGTCTTCAATGGCAACCATAGGTGATGTTGATGGTGCTTTAACTAATCATCCCGCTTGATCCTGCACGTAAGTGGCATAAGGAGCATCAGATTTGGCAAGCTAAATTTAGTGCTAGAACGTTTGTGTTATAGTGTGTTTTTATGTATGTTTGTTTCTCAATTATACGTATATAACATTCTTGCTTTGGGAAACCTAGGAGGCATGATGTCTGTTTAATTAGAAGACGCCTCTTCATGCATGAACTGGATATATGTGGACTGCATATTTTATTTTGTTGTATCCTTATATACAATGTATAAGAAGACCTAATTAAAGAAATTACGACTACCTCTAACACAAACATGCACACCGACATTGACCCATATTTACACTGGCTTTTGTGTTCTATTGACATTTTAAATCAAGATATTTATACACCAATATATAGGTCCTGGTGATTGGATCCCTTTAAACATTTTAAAACAAGGTTCATCTCCCTCTTGAGTTTTGGAGGGATATTTGCCTAAAATATGTCCAAATTAGAGCAAAATTTTGAAATAGAGGATGCTTAATAGGCTCAAAACAAGGTTTTACACATGGGTGTAGATGATATTGTCGAATAATCTTCGATAAGTATTGCAAGAGTCACCACAACTATGTTATTGATGTCACTTTTCGTTGTAATTTATTAGAATAGAGAGATTCTCTTAGTACGTAGCGCTAGTTTCTAAAGAATTAACCACTCACTAGAATCAATAGATCGGCTACTCAAGCAAGTGTGACCAGTTTCAGCAGTTAGAACATAATTTGATGCATAATGCTGGACAATGGATATAGTTCTGCTATAGATAGTGATATCTCACGCTGTAATGCTGCCAATCGTAGTCAGAAAAAGAATTTAATAGTCATACTCGATTTATTTAGATAAGGCAATCAAATACATGATCAGCATATGCCTTGTACATGAACGAATTTCAGTCATCTGAATTAACCCTAACTTTTCTTTATCACATTACGCCATAATATATAGTGTTCGATATACTTGCTTATCTATACATGAACAAACTTCAGGCATCTGAATTAATCCTATTAATTCTCTATCACATTAATACATAATAGTGTTCGATAAATTAACTTGCTTGTCTAAGTGTTCCTCCATGTGCTATGATAAGCAAACAAGAATTAGAATTATTTGTGTTGTTTGACAACATCGATAATCCAGTACAAAATTTGTTAATACTCGATTGAAGAAGTTTAATATTATGCAACCTTATTCTTAATTAATAAAAAAGCTATTTCTAAAGAAGTATTTGTGTTGCTCATGGTTAAAAAGGAAATTTCAAGTTCAATCATCGATCTATAGATTAATGCTTAAATTAATCCCTAAAAGGAATAGGCAATTATATGATCATTTTCATGACATAAATTGATCTCAACCGTTGCCTTGCTTGTGCTCATTACTCAGTTGCAACAACATTTAATGGCAGATTATCGAATGAGAAAATACTCTTTTGAAATAATAACAGAAATACTAGCATTCCTACTGAAGGTTTTGGTAGCAACCCAAAATATGGTAGAAAAAGTCTTACCTCTATTTAGTTAAGCACCATGAAGGTGTTATATATCTTTGGAAGAAGCTTTGATTTTCTGAAGCTAAGCTTTTAGTTTGATTATATATCTGCACATGTGAATCGCACTTTAATTAGTACAACATCCTGATGAGAAGGTAATTACTAAATGAAATTCGCTTGACGTAAACTTTTCTAATTCACATTATTAGTGAGGGACATTAATTTTCCCTTACATGATCAATTGTCACATTATTTTAGGTAAACATTTAATTATATGAAAATTATCTTCTCATTAGTTGACATTCAATCTATCCAATGTTTCTAATAATTATACTAAGGATGTCTACCAACAATTTTCCCAAGTATTAAGATGACAAACTCGATCAAACCCAAAAGCATGGCGTTATACGTACGTAGATTACTGCAATTCCGAGGTTCGAAGATGCATGGAGGCACCTAGTTTTAGTAGATTCTCTTCACTTTTTATTTAAATTCTGTTTTCTTCAGTTTCTTTTCTACATGTACAACTAGGTAGTACCATTTCCAAAGAACGTCTACGATCAAATAAATGCCTTTTTTTTGTTTTTAGCAGTCATACAGACTATCCGGAAGAGGAAGTTTGTCAAAACAGGTTAGTACGTACCCTCTAATTTCTCATATGGTGGTCATCCACTCCATATATAGAAGTTGAAGTAGACTAGTATGGCCGCAATTCCTTCTGAAGATTAAGAAGTTATGGATTCAAATTCTCGTCCCAGTAGGTTTTCGGAAATTAAGAGAATGGTTACCCTATCAATGAACCAAAAAGCCATACATAAAGGCAAGAACCATTACGTACTCTCTGCATCTCCAAACTAGCTTATCCGTGCATGATCTTTTTTCTGAGTAATGGACGATCTTGTGCCAACTAAATTATAGAAAGGACAATCAAACTATACATGCTTGATACCATCACTGATCGGTGAATGAATTCCAAGCTATCAATGCACACAATGGTTGATAATTTGGAGAAAGTTAAGTAGCCAACTGCGGATGCAGTGTGCTAAGCCTAATACTAGGTGGAAGTGAGGGTCATACGAATTGGTGAAATGCAAGGTGGTAATTTGGTCTTCAGGCGTAAGTTCCAAGAACCATCTAGCTAAGTAAAGGGAGAATGCAACAATTTGTGGCAGACAAAAAGTTTGTACTAAGGAGGCTTCGTAGGTTTCCGTTTGACTTCCTATTTCCAGTTATTTTAACTAAAATGATTATTGATAAAAAAGCAATTAATTAAGAAATAAAAGATAATTTTATAGAGTACTTCAAAAATAAAATCCTTGATGTACCATAAAAGCATAAATGAAAGATTATAAAGTAAACCTTTTCAAATTAATTAGTAGCTAGGGTTGAGACTTGAGAAAATCAATACAAGAAAGAAAATTATATAAATATTTTTATTGCTTAAATATGAAAAACAGGATCGTGCCACCATGTGACACCTCAGGGCCTCCAAGTTTGTGAGCTTGGAGTTCCTTTTTGTCCTACTAGGCTAATTTCTAGAACCTCAAACTCAATCTGGTCCAGTCCTTATAGGAAGTTGTGCAATTAATTATGTGGGTGAGGAAGTCCTAACAAAATGCTTATGAGACTTGACTGAGACTCCCGCCGCCCCATGTCTTTTGACATATATTAATTTTAACTTTTAGTTTCGAAAATAATCTCACATGGAGAACGCTACTGATCATATATTAGAGAATCTGTAGGTGTTTTAGTCTGAATTCCACCAAAATGACTGCAAACATCAGGCAAGCTCTGTTGTACTCGCCCCTATATCCTGTGATTTTTACGGTATTTTATATCGCAGATATCTACCCTAATTTTCTTTCGTTTTTCTTTCCCTTATATTAAAAAAAAAAAATTTGCAGCAAAACATGTTAAAAGCACTTTATGGTGTGAGGTACGTAGCTGAGATATCAGAAATAATGTGTAGTAGGTGACAAGATGATAATGAGAAGTGGGTAGGTGGATGATATTGCCAAATTAATGAATTTTTAAGTAGTTGGTGAGGATTCTATTTCTTGGGATCATGCCAACTCTAAGTTCGAGTTGTTGGTACCACCCTAGCTCCATTGCATAAACTAACGGTACCTATTAAAACTTTCCTGATTAGATTAGATATACTTAATTAAAAAACCTAATCTAGTAAGAGTTCTCGTGCATTCATGCAGTTTTAGTTAACTGGAGCAAGCTTTAATTTACTTAAAACCGAAAGCTTACCACAATTGTCTGAAAGGGAAGATGTAATTAATTAGGTAAAGATCACGCCATAAGTCTTGACTCATCGGTGAAACTCATGCAACGTTTGTCCCCTCCTAACCACACCTCATACCACACCTACATATACCACACATGTTTGCATCCAATTATATAGGAAAACCCATTCTACAGCTAACCAGTAAGTACTATCACCCCCCTATCTACCTACCCATTTTGCACTTTTCTTTTTACTCACTTGTATAATTGCTGCAACAGTTAGTACTGTACTTAGTGCAGCAACTTCTGTGTCATCTGTTAACTTAAACAGTCATACATTCTATGGTCATAGTATTGAATTATGTCATTTTCAACATAAAAAAGTTCAAAGAATTTATTAAGTTTTTAAATATCATCTATCGCTGACCTACCCAATTGGTTGTTAGCTGTTCGGAGTTGCTCCGAAGTTGAACTATATGGCAAGTTTTGTACTCGGGAGTCAGTTGGAAGACAGAACAATTCGGTGATATATATAGATTCTACCATGTGTTCATGCTGCTCAATGATTGAAAATTCAACGGAGTAAACTTAATCGAAAGATTTAGGAGTCTAACTATAAACCGTAGCCATGGATTGATCACCCCTTGAAAGTTAAAACTTTATAAGAAATACCTGAATCTCCATTTCCGAAAACTCAGCAGAGAACAGATACATAATAAGAACGATAAATGAGTACTACTAGGTGCTTATGCAAGTCCAGGCAAACTGACCTGAGAGCACTGAAACAGTGGATGAAGATGTAGCAGGCAACACGGCGATCGGCAGTGGAGCCATAGTGGTGCAAACGTGTAGGAGATCAAGTGTGCCCAGAAAACTAGGACGAAGGAATCTTATTTAAGACTGTAAAGCCGAAAGACGGTACTTGGAATTGGTCGGCGTTGGACTTTTGTCAGATTTAGATGCTTATTAACCAAACTTTCCAACTGAGGTTACCATTGCTTAGATTGACCTACCCTTCCTTTTCAGCGTGGTTATCTGTGTCGCATCTGCCCTTAAGGTTCATCAATCATCACAAATCGAGTATAGAGGTGGTACTAAACACTTGCTAGCTAGCTCCCAGTTAAAATGGTCAACTTGATTTATGCGAACTAGAGCTAGCTATTCTTGTGTGCAACTAATTGGTCGGTTATGTTTCTTCATTTGGGAAAACTGCTACAAATAAGAAAGCCAACAAGAACATTAGACCATGCATGGCCTCAGGTGTTGTTGAACTTAGTAGGATCCAGCTCCCAAGTTTACTTTTATGTCTTTGACTTCTCAACTGCCAAACGGTTGATTATGTTAACGTACGGTCTGACTTCTCCACTTCACAAAGACTTAAAAATGATTCTGGGCCCCGGCTTATTTTACCTCAATATCTGGAAGATGGAAGGAGGGAACATATTAGCTGCGAACTAGACAACACGCCACTATTTTTTTTTTTTTTAAAAAGGAAGGAGAACAATAGGTTACATATGACGGGGAAACACAGCCCCGCCCGCATCTTGGGAAAGAAGCGCCTGGATGGCCAACGGAGGTGTCTGAAGAAGGTGCAGTCCCGGAGGTAGTAAAGTAGCACATGTTGCCAGCCTATCCGCACACTGGTTCCCCTTTCGCCCGACATGGCGCAGCATCAACCTCGCAGTCCTGGTTCAACAGACCTCGAATACCTGCAACCAAGGAAAGATCCTCAGTCAGAACACGCTGGGAAGAGGAAAGGATATTAATGACCTCCAACGAGTCGACTTCAACGACGAGTCAACGATAGCTCCGGTCCCACGCTAACGTGAGACCATAATGGACCCCGTGAAGCTCTGCGGTGAGAGGGGAGCTTCGGCCGAAATGCTGCTGAAAGCCCTCTCACCATTGCCCATACTGATCTCGAAGTAAGCCGCCGACCGACACCCGCGCTGCCCCGAGAGTGACCACACCCTCCGTATTCAACTTCATCCAGCCTGCCAACAGTCGAGTCCAGCTTACAGGAGTCCCCACAGGTATGGTGGTTCCCGGGAAAACACAGGATTCCATGAATCGAGCTCGTGAAATCCACTCAACATAATCTAGAACCAAGCGGCAACCATTAGTCGGCCAAATAAAGTCCTGCTTGAACAGAAATTTATTCCGCCAGGTCCACAAGTACCAACAGGCGACACCAAAGATAATAGACCACGCAACTTGATGAAAAGGTAGCATGGTGGTAAGGTTAGAAAGGACCCAGATCCCTTCCTCCTGGTGATAGAATCGGTGCCCCAGCACAGCCCGCAAAAATTGAGCCCAAAAGGTGCGCACCCACGGGCAGTCCCTCACCACGTAGAGCGTGGTCTCGTTATGGCCATAGTAAAGGCAACGGCTGTCAGTGGTGAGGTGACGAATAACCCGTTGGCGATTCGTCGGAAGTGTACCGTGAGCCAATAGCCACAAGAAGGATCGGATCCGTTGAGGACCGACCCATTTCCAAACAACCTCCCACACCTTGGGCTGTGAGGCAGTGTCTGTACACGCCTGCAACTCGTATGCCGACGCTACCGTAAACCGTCCATGGGAGGTGGGACCCCAAATGAGTTGATCATCCGCCGCATCAGCCAATAGAGACCTGATGGAGGTGAGAGTCAAGCAAACCACAGTCGGGAGGAACTACTGGAACACTGGCCAACGCCAGTTGCCCCTCCAGTCCGTGAAGTCAGCCACCGTAGCCTGCAGTAAATATTCAGGGACGCCCACGGTAGTCAGATGGATCAGGGTTCCCCAGCCTCCAACCCAGTTATCGAGCCAGAATAAAATACGGCGGCCATTGCCCAGGACCCAACGGCTACCTTGACGAACAATCGACTAGACCGCTGAAAGACTGCGCCAGACCATGGAAGCCCGGGACCTCGCAATAGTGTATGGCAAATGGTGAGTATCTAACCGGT
The DNA here is from genome assembly GCA_027479065.1 of Erythroxylum brevipes. Lineage (NCBI taxonomy): Eukaryota > Viridiplantae > Streptophyta > Magnoliopsida > Malpighiales > Erythroxylaceae > Erythroxylum > Erythroxylum brevipes. The sequence goes on from JANIHY010000002.1 coordinate 17,160,754, forward strand.
ACTTCTCACAAAGCACATGAACCCAGAGGGCGGTCAGATTGACTAACAACGTCCAACCTAGCTTGGCAAGTAAAGCGTCATTAGTGGGCCGGAGATGTCGAATGCCCAAACTCCCGGCGGACTTTGGCTGGCAGACTGTGTCCCAGTTCACCAAATGGAGGCGACGTTGTGAGGCGGTCGAGGCCCAAATAAAATCTCGCATGAGCTATTCAAGAGCATCACAAAGGTGGCGTGGCAGGCGGACCGTCTGCATTGTGAAAATGAGAAGCGCGGAGATAACCGACTGGGCTAAAGTAACCCGACCGGCCAGGGACAAAGTTTGCACACGCCAGCCCGTGAGCCGGGCTTGAGTCTTATCTAGAATATGTTGGAAGGTCCGGCGGGTAATCCTCTCGTGAAACAAAGAAACCCCGAGATACCGGCCCAAGTTAGTCGTACAGCTTAGCCGGAGGCCCTGACTGAGTCGTCGAGCAGTGTCCTGGGGCACATTCCTAGACAAAAAAATTCGGGTCTTCTCGAGACTTATTTTTTAACCCGAGGTGGAGCAGAAAGTCTGTAAGGTACGGGTGATCACCTGCGACTGGGACTCTACAGCTTCTGCAAAAAGGACCAGTTCATCAACGAAGAAAAGGTAAGAAATGGGAGGTCCCGTCCGCCCGAGTCGGATGAGTCGCTAGTGGCCCGTGGCTACCTCCTGGGAGATAAGATGGCCAAGACGTTCCATGCAGAGAACAAAAAGATATGGGAAAAGCAGGTCACCCTGCCGAACCCCCCGAGACGACCAAAAGACATCTGAAAAGGCACCTTGCCAGGCTACCCGAAACGATACCGTCGTGACACAATGCATGATGACAGGGAGGAGGCTCGCAGGAATCCCTAGTTCATGAAGAGTATCTCGGATAAATGGCCAGTGAAGCTGATCATCAGCCTTTTCAAGGTCGACTTTGACAGCTAGGAAGCCTTTCCGGCCTGACTTCTTCCGCATCGAGTGAATCACTTCCTGAGCAATGATAATATTGTCGGTAATCCATCGGTCAGGAATGAAACTACATTGGTTCTCCGCTACAATAACTTTAGCGATGACTTTGTAAAGAACGGTACAGAGGCTGATAGGTCGAAACTGAAAAATCTGCCATGGAACCAGGATTTTAGGAATGAGGATCAGAAGTGTTTGATTCAGGTCCGATTCCCAATGCTCTTGGCTGAAGATTTTCTGGATAAAAGCCACGACGGTAGGGCCAACCATCGACCATTAAAACTGAAAAAAGAGCGCATTAAAGCCATCAACCTCGGCAGCTTTATTCGGATTCATCGCAAAAATAGTACTCTTGACCTCATGCGCAAGAATTGGCAACGCCAGGTCGTGGACCTGCGAGGTGGAAAGGGCAGGCGTCACGCCACTAATTTTTATTGTTAACTTTTATCCATTCTTCTGTACATTCTTCTCCCGTACGTATCTTGTTGGTGAAAGTAACTGAAGGAAATAAATATTCACTTGATACATTATGTAAAATACACAATACAGACATGCTCAGCTTTCCCCCTGCATCGGACAGTACTGTAGTTTCTTTTAAAGAACCTTTGCTATGGTCTTGTAACTGGTATTGTTACACCACCGCCACTCTCTCTGTTCTCTCTGCTCAATCTCTCATTTTCTTTCTCTTGTTTGGAATCGGATTTCGATTTTGGATTTGGTTACTCGTGATTCTTTTGTTGACCATCTCCGTAATCCTTCACTCAAACCACCATGATTACGTTATAAAATTTGGTGTCTACCGTATAAAAGATTTTCCACCTCATGCACTACTCTCCCGCTATCCGTTGCGCAACAATACCGTATTGCTTGCCTATGCAAACCTCGATACACTAAATCTCTGAGTTTTCTTGGGTGTAAAGTTTGAGCTTGTCAGTTCATTACTGTTGACTTTGAAGCTCCTTCGTTGTAAAGTTTGATCCTTTATCTCTGTTTTCACGATTTCTCTCCTGTTTCTGGGAAAGTATCATCTTTCTTGAGTTCGGTACCTGGGTTTTTGTCCCTGTGTTTGTGGGTTTATGAAGTTGTTTGTTACGAATGAAGATGGTACTCAAATCTAAGATAAATTCATCATTTTATTGGTGATGATAGTGTCAACGGGATCTTTACTGACTCACCTCTAATGGACAAACATTTACTCCGCCTGTACGGTGAGGTTTCGTGCATTGACGCTTCCAGAGTCCGATTCGCCTTTCCTCTCCAAAATAGTCCCCGAGGTCAGGTTTTGATCCGTTTCTGTTTGTGGATTTGTTTGCGTTTTTCATTTGCATTTGCATTTCCAGATTTTTTTGGCCTTTTCTTTTATGTTTTCCAATGAAGCTGGTTCTGGTATTGTTTTGCAGCGAGTTAAAAAGAAACTGTGGGAGCCCATAAAGGCTTTAGAGTCGCTACAGCCTTATGCCAATTCAAGGAATCACTATCCAGATAATTTTGTCTCTGGTATGGTGTTGATTTTAGAGATTATATTTGGGTTTGCTTCAGTGAGATGGTAGCCTTTGTATCAATTTTAATCTCAATTGGTGCAGAGAAATAGTTGGCTTTTGGTGGCCGTGATTCGGAGTGGACTTGATTACTGACGATTATTGTCTGCCACATTTCATTGGATGTGGCGGTTTCTTTGAACTATTATAACCTTGGATCAACCATTTCTAATCGTCATAGCTTTGGTGTACCTTGGAGCGGGGCCCTTTTTCTATTTTGTCTTAATATTCACGGATGATTTATCTTAAAGTTAAAAGTCTGTCAGTTTAAGCAACCCCAGTGACTGTGCAAAGAACTTGGGGTTCAATAGTGTAAATATGTTCTCGCTAACACAATCTTCCAGGTAGTCTTGTTACTTTGAAATTGTCTTTTGTATCAAATTATCTCTAGAATCCTACTAGTCTCTTGGTTCTTTTATATTGCATAGTTGTTTTTGTACTTTAACTTAACACTATATTTCTTTTGCTTAAATGTGCAGAAGCTCAAAATTTAAAGAATAATTCTTTGAAGTTGTAATTTTTTTTGGGTTGCTGTAATTCTTTTATTTTGTTTGTTATGAGCTTTAACTGAATATCATGATCTTCTTTTGCTTAAATCTTTAACAACTCCAAATATGAAGAGTGATGGCTATATTTAAGCAAAAATTTTTGGTGGCTTTGCCAATATAAGATCTTTGGTGTCATTTGTTGTATTAGAGTCAAGTTATATAATTATTAGAGGGAGTTCGTAACATTTTGATTAATTTTCTAGATCTGTGATACCATATCCAGGCTTCTAAATGCTACTCTTGTCATTTCGGAGATTCAAGAAAGCGTATGATGAAAAGGCATTAGGTATCATTGTTAATTTCTTCTATTAGTTTCATTTTTCATTTTCTGAGATTTTCTATATCAGTCAATATCAATTTTCTTTTCTTTTCATGCATGTTTTACTTTAAACTCTGCAGTCAGAAATTCAAATGTTTTTCCTATCTATATGACGAGGAGCACTTCATAGCATCACTTATAAATGATGTTATCATTGTCAAAAGCCTTCCTGAACACTTGAAGTAAGCTAGGAAAAGAAAAAAGTTCCCCACATTCAAGCCCAAGGTTTCTGCTCCTCCAAGCTTTTATGTCAAAGAAGTTCTACCAGTGCTAAAGAAGTCCATTGTTATTTGACTAATTCTTGAAAATGGAGGATGCCTTCAGGTAATTCAATATCTTAGATCTTATTTTCAGTTTTTACTGAATAAAAATAAAAATGAAAAGAAAGAAAAAAAATTCCTCTAGAAATCAAATCTAATGCACAAGTAGAGTATACATGATCAATATAATAATAAAGGTTCTTTTGTTATTTTATTGATGGAACTACATACAATTTTGAACTTGCACTATATGCTTCACTACAATTGTCACCCAAAATTTATGTATTGTTGTGCGGTGACAATTGTGGTTGTTTCTTATGGCAATCATGTACTTGGGCTTTTGGATAGAATGTTTCTTGACATGGTACTACACTCTTTATAACTAGGAAGTCTTAAGTTCAAATGATGCTACCCTTGGTTGTGTGCCCACTCCTTAGTGAAGGGGAGTCTTAAATATGCGACCCCGCTTCAGCCTCATTTAATAGCATAAGCTTATATGTTTTTTCTGACAGTATCTATAAGATTTTCCTCAGTAATTGATGAGGATCAGCAAGTTCAGTAGTTGGAACTTCTAAATGGAGGTCTAACTGCTAGTTATGAATTGTCGAATGATGATTAAAAATGAAAAATCTTTATTTCTGAACTTTCTTTTTAACTTATTTATTATTTTTAGGATCTTCACACCGAACTCATACAATACTGAAGAGCAAAAATGATCAAGCAGGGGATCCTTGACGAGGAGTTGAATATAGAATCTCATCTACAGAGAGAGAATGGTTCATGTCCTTTTATGCCCGAAGAAGTAAGCTCCTGGTTTAATTTTCAGTTACAGGTTCATGCGGACTTAATACTTTTATAGATCGGTATTTGATATTGGGTGTAGATCCAAGGACTTTAATAATGGGAATCATAATATATGCTTATCCTTCTGTGATGCTTCATCATCAAACAAAAAGGAAGATGAAGTGGTTTTTTACACATGTTTGACGTTTGTTGATGGAGACGGATGAAAAGAGTAGTAGGCTTTAGAGGCAGCTAATGTTAAATAATGGAAAGTGAATATATAATTTGACGACCATATATGGTCTACAGGACAGCAACTTTATAAGGAAGTTTTGGGACCATCCTCAAAAGAATCGTGTGACTTTAGGAAATGCTGGTGAGACAAGATAAATAAGAGAACCAAATTCAGCTTTTCTGTTTCCAAATTTTAGATATAGTGCAGAGAATGAACTCATTTTGCATACTTGATCATGAGTCATGCTTTGACCGAGATCATTGCCAAGGTTTCATTTGATTTCAGATTGACTTGTAAAGTACTAATGAAATGCACTCGTGCTCCACAAATTCTTGACAGGTTGGACTTCTTAGAGCAATGGGACGTTCTCCCAGAACCATTATCTATGTGGCTGGTTCTGAAACCTTTGGTGGTCAATGAGTCCTCATCCCTCATGCCATGTTTGAGAACTTGTTGGATGGTACATTAATACATTATGGTATAAAGACTTCTTTGACTTGATTGGTCCCGAAAGTCTTATCCCTGAATATCCTTTTCGAGCACCTCCTGCCAAAAGTGAGGAACAACTTAAAGAAGAGCAGAAAATGGCAGGTCCTTGGCCTAGGCCCCTTCCTCCACCCCCATATAGATCCATCTGTGGACATAGAAAGAAGGTTGGTATGGTTGGATTACTGAGACTGACAAAGAACCCCATCCCTTACCTGTAGATCTGAGGATGCAAGCTCACAGGTTAATTTGGGATGCTCTTGATTATATCATTTCTGTGGAAGCAGCTGCGTTCTTTCTTGGTTTTCATAATAGCGGGTGGCCTGATTTCTCAAGCTTGGTCATGGGACAGAGGATATATGACAGGGCTTCTTCCAGAACATATCCGACCAGACAGGTAGACGGACATAAAAGCTACATTAATTAAAAGGGTATCCCTTCATTAGAGTAAATCTGGTTCCCTTAAGTTTCAAAAGAATTTGAAAGTGCACGGTGGATAAATTGCTAGAATTATGATTACCATAGATCAATTGAAGTGGTTGAAACCGAAGTAACCTGATTTATTTCCTTTCTGTTACTGAAGTACTTTCGCAAATTGACTTTTGGTATTCTTCAGCAATTATTTGAACAAAGATCCTTGGTTACCACTTAATTTCCATAATTTGGTTGCTATGTTAATTCCTTTTTTTTTTTTTTTCATATACTGGTACACATATTCGCTCAACTTGCTTTCTCTCACAAAGACAAATAGGTTCCTTGTATTGTATCCCCCTCTTCCCAATGCTCGATAGCTTTTGAATTTATTTATATTTGCGTCCCAGCAGTAAATAAGAAACATCAACTTTTTGACATCACATTGAAATATTGGTGCTTGCCAGGAAAGAGTACAAAAGTTTTTGAAGTTAATAATCATGCAGGTTTACATCTTCTTTCCCATAGATGTATTTACCTATTTCCAGTAATTTCTGTCTTTCTTGTAATTGATGTACTGTTACTGGTTTCATTTACATTTGCTGTGTGTGTGCTTATTGGTGTAATTTCAAGACATTTGACATGATGCAGATTTGAGTGTTAGAATATAACTGAAAATGTTGAATTGTCTTTGAAGTCTTTCTTGTATTAGGGACTGTAAACCAGATATTTTGAAATACATGGAAATGATTCTCTGATTCTGATTTGGTTTCTGACAGGAAAGTTCTTGTCAAACTTTTCAACGAAATCCGTCACAATATGTACCATCCTAAGCATAATTGGACATTTTCTGTAAGGGAACATCTGAAAAAAAGCTTGGGTCAGGAGGGCATTATCAGGCAATCGATGTTGTCAAAACCAATCTCATTCCTCTCGCACCCACTACCAGAATGCTCTTGTAGAATTTCTTCCGCTAAGGTTTTTACGCAGCTGAAGGGGAATGATGGAAGGTATGTATACGGAGGTGAGGATGAATGCCCTAAATGGATGCAGAATAATCAGAAAGTTGTTCTGTCAGAGGCAACAAAAGTAGAAGGGCGTCAGGAAAGTATGCTGGAAACTGAGAATGAGATGGTTGAACAGCAAGAATCTGAGGACAATGATGATAAGAGCAGTTCGACTCTTGCAATGGATGATGAATGGGATCCCAATGGCTAGTAAGTGGATGTGCAAATGATATAGCTTGCACTCAGAATTCACACCCGGGGAAGTTCTCACGAATTGAAGAATTTTAGAAAGTAGACGATGACATAGCAACACCACTCTTTTCGATTCACTTTTTGAGGGAAATAACCATTCAGATTTATTCTTTTCGGTGTAGTTACCAAGAATCCAACACTTACAGACAAAAAAGTTTGGACTAACATTTCTAGTGCGACGGCAATTAGAGTGGTCAATGCAATTAACTGCAGCCTGCAGCTGAGCGAAAATGTCTTGATGTTAGGAAAAATTGAAGGCTTCCATCCTGCACACCAAATTCTCTGTGCTGTAAGGGTGTTCTATACATTTGTCTCAGCAGTAAGGAAATTCTACAACATGAGTAGGAGGGACCAGATCTTCTATGCCCGGAAAAGTGTTCTAACCTTGTTTCAGTCGATCTCATCCCTCCTACCTGGGTTTCTAGGTACAGGGATGTTGAAGAATTTCCTAACAGCTGAGACAAGTATTATTCCTTGTGAACTGCGTTAGGTACTATAATTCCTCTGCCCCTTGTTTACAGTACTACATCTAATGTTATTGACCTAAATTGTGATATTGAATTTCAACTCTTGAACTGAAAATGGAGGACACGACCGTAACTATGCTAACCTGTTTCTTGTATGCTTCTTGACATGAAAATGACATTTGGTTTCTTAGCGAGCACGCTTAAACCTCAATGCTTACGATGAATAACATTTGCGAGCGAAGATGTCACATCAAGCCTCGGATGTAGACAAACTTTGCTAACAGAAACAGGAAAGAAGAAAACATTATTCTGTTTTTTTTTTTTTTCTCTTTTGCGTACATAATCAAATAAAAGCTTAATGGGTGAAAATGCAGAAACATGAGTCCGAAATTTGACTTTTTGAGGCACAAAAAAGAAACGTAAAGACCAGGTTTTTCCTATCTGCTGTATAGAGAGAAGGAGCATTTGCGTAGAATTTACAGGTATGGTGAGAAAGGACACAGAAGCAATAGTATCTTTTGGCACTTATGATATATTGGACATAGGCAACAGCTCAGATGAAGACTTCCTATGGCAACTTTAAAAATTCAAATCATCTTAGAATTGACCTGAGAATGGAAGGAATTTATTTACTTCGTGCCCAAGCAAGAAGCAACTGTAGAATTCTTTCGATATTATTTGATGTTTGGGCCAAAACGCGTAGCAGTACTAGTAACCATTTAACAGTATAGTCAGCACTATTACACACGTCACCGACTCTGTAGTGTTCATTTGGGATCTGGAAGGTCAAAGGTTAATGTCCTGTCAAGACGGCAAATCCGAACTCTGGAGACTTTAAAACAGAGGATCGAATGTTGTCTCCACCATTGCAGAGACACCCACAAACCCAAACTTCTAAATCCATCTAGATCATCTACAGCCTTAGAGAGGGTAACGGGAGCTCTAAGGTACAAATTCTTGCCTTGTTGTCCTCTGTTTATTGTGTTTGGTTTTGTTTCCGTTTCTGTTTTTGTTTTCTCCTATCTGGAGAAAAGAATCCAAGTAATAACTATCCTTTCATTATAAATCTGTGGTTACGTTGGTCTTCTGTATCCTTTTATGAGTTTGGAAGGAGAAGGCTCAGTTTTGCCTGTTTTCAATCCTTTTGAAAGGTTTTGTTGATCAAGGTTTGATCTTGTTGTTCTGGGGTTATAAAATTCTCTTCCATCTTCGTCTTGTGAGAATGAATTGTGGTCTGTCGAGATTTTTGGAAAGTGATCTTATGGAACTGTGTTGTGTCTCAGGTAATTGAATAATGGATGATTCGTATTCTAACCTGTACACTCGAACGAAATCATTTACCTCCATTTGGGATCGGTTATGTTCCTTTCACTGTTCTTTATGGGCATTCTCGTTTATTTCTTTTTACTGAATTTTAGTCGTTTTTGGTGGTATGAGGTACTTTCTACTTCGTCGTCCTTTTTTTTTTTTTTGGGTACCCAATCATCCTAGCAACGATGAAAGCTTCAATATTTGCTCAATTTGCTGGTTTGGTCCACTAGATAATTGTGTTCATTTTATCGTTATAAATTGACATCTGCTTATGTGCTCGTGTATTGTGACATATCATTTTGTGGATATCAACTTTCTGTCTACACATTGGTTGTGGTTCAATTCTAAGTGTCAATGCAAATGGATAAGCTAAATTTTCTATTTGAATTATTCATTTCAAGTTCTGTTTTTCCTTAGGGTATCTGAGTTTGAGGGAGAAAGACCTAAGGTTTGAATTTCAACTTAAGGCAAATACTCCAAAGATGGGAGACAAATCTGAATCTGTTGTTTCTGAGGTTGGACAAAAGGTGAAAAAGGAAGAAATGCATCTTACGGTAAAGAGCAAGGATACCGAGCCAGCTGAAACGAAGGGTGAAGAGACTAAAGTGGAACTTGAATTTAAGACCAAATCAGTTGACAAGGTAAAGGGGAAAGCAGATAAGGACAAGGAGGAGAAGCATAAAGAGAAGGATGTAGAGAAATCAAAGAAAAAGGAGAAAGAAAAGAAGAAGGATGATGGAGAGGAGGAGGAGAAGAAGAAGAAGAAAAAAGAAAAGGCTAAGGATAAAAAGGACAGTAAAGATGGTAAAGATGAAGAGTCAGAGGTAGGCAATGAAGCTGGTGAGAGCAAAGAAGAAGAGAAGAATAAGAAAGATAAGGAGGAGAAGAAGAAGAAGAAAAAGGATCATGTGGTTTCTGGGGATGAAAAGGAAGCTAAAATGGTAGAGAAAGAAGAGAAAAAGAAAAAGGATAAAAAAGAGGAGGAGAAGGAAGAAGGTTCAGGGAAAGAAAAAGAGACAATGCAAGGAAAAGAGAAGAAAGAGAAAGAGAAGAAGGTCAAGGATAAAGAGAAGAAAATAGATGAAGAATGCGAGGAGGAATCTAAAAAGGAGAAAGGCAAGCACGGTGATCTCAAAGATGAGGGGGAAGAGAAGAAAAAGAAAGAGGAGAAGAAAAAGAAGAAGAAAGAGAAGGAGAATGATACAGAAGAGGAAGAAGAAGATGGGGCTGAAGGGAAGGAAAATGATAAGAAGCAAAAGAAGAAAGACAAGGGAAAAAAAGAGAAGAAGGACAAGGATGAAGTGGATGTGGAATTAGAAGATGGGGAGAAAAAGAAGAAAAAGAAAGACAAGAAGGAAAAGGTGGAACACACGGGTGAACTTGAGATTGCTTCCAGAGAGATTGAGGTAAAGGATAGTTCCAAGGAATCAGAAAGGAAAGGGGAAGAAAAACAGAACACGGTCCAAGAAAAAGAAGAGAAGCAGCAGGAGAAGACAGATAAATGTGGCAAGAAAAAGAAACGTGGTGAGATTGCTAAGAGCAAAGACCTGGACAAACTGAAGAACAAGTTGGAGAAAATCAATGCAAAAATAGAAGCAATCCTTGAAAAAAAGGCTGACATTTTGAGGCAGATAAAAGAAGTTGAGGGTGGTAGTACTGTTGGTCCTCAGGAGGAAAAGGACCTGCAAATCACTGTTGTGGAATAGACCTGATGTCTTCTTTCTATGTTTGTAAGTTGTTTATCTGGTTCTTCCTTGTGTAATAAAATGGTTTGTTTCAATATGAGTACCATATGAACTATGATTAACAAATACATACTTGGATGTTCTTCAAATTTCAATAGACCTTGGCTTCTTGCTTTAGGTTTTAAGCACCTAACTCAAAGAGCCCAAGTTAACTTTGATGCGGCATATGCCTGTTGTTGATGGAGAAAGCCAATCAACAAGTGCATCTCAAAGCAAGGAATTCCTACGCACCAAACAAGTAGCCATTGCACTAAATGGTTCCAGTCTAAACATACACACACTCATGGACTTCGTAATAACTTTTTTATTCATTTACAAATAAAGACAATCAAATTGAATTCTTCTCTCTCGACGAGGTGATGTCTTGTCGCGTATCTAGTGGCCTTTGCTAGGTTTGGTAGTGAGGCCATATCCAAACGGGAAGAGAGGGTCATAATGCTTATCTCCAACGTTCATTGGCAGCTGATCAACAGTCTTAAACCATGTCCGCGAGAGTCTGCCTGTGAAACCATAATCACCAAACAGAACATCAGCAACTCCTTGCCCTTCAGTTCCAGGAAGCCAGGCGGCGACCAGAGCATCCATTAGGTTCACATAAGGTTGGATGATGACAGGACGGCCGGAGATGACAACAACAACACATTTAACAGCTCCGCAGACATTTTGGATTGAGCTTGGACCAGGTTCTGGGATTGTCAAGTTCAAGTTGTCACCGTTTGTCTCTGCATACGTGTGCTCTCCGACTACAACTATGGCATAAGAGAAGCCATTTGATTTAACATAGTTCTTATCAGGGTTCTCCTGGTACACAACTTCAGTGCTTGGATCAACTGTGTTCTTTATGGCAGTGAGAATTGTTGTCCCTGTCAGGATATCATCAACTATGTAAGTTTAAGAAGTGACTGCAAGGTTGAAGATTATAAGCACTTAATTTACTACTTACCAAACCACAAAAAAGGAGCAGTGATCTATAAAACAAGAGGGGAGAAATTTTAGAGAGTACCGATTGTGAGATTGTTGCCACTCAGTCCTTGCCATTCAATCGTCCATCCACCACACTGATAGCCAAGGTTGTCAGCATGACTACCAGCTACAAGAATTTTTGGTGCTTTCTTAGGAAGAGGCAACAATGGCTTGTCGGCAGATTCACCATTCTTTAGCAGGACAAGTGATTTCCTCACGGCTTCTCTTGCCAATTCCCTGTGCTTCTGTTGTTGAAGAAAGATCAAATTTAACATACTTGTGTAGACATTTTACTAGTTTGGGTAAACCAATGATGTCTATTGCTTACCCGACTTCCGAGCTGGTCGATGAGACTGTTATCAGCCCACGGGTTCTCAAATAGACCCATTACAAACTTGACTCGCAAAATTCTTCGAACTGCATCGTCAATACGGCTCATGGGTATGAAGTTGTTCTTCACTTGGGCTGTTAAGCCATCAATAAACTCGGTGTAGTTATTTGGGACCATTATCTGCAAATGTGGACAGGGAGGGAAAAGTGAGATTTAAGGGATTTGCCACAAACATGTGCGGGATATTCTGTGGACTAATGATATACCATGTCGATTCCTGCTCCAATTCCTGCAAGAATGGAGTATGTATAATTGGCATGGGGTGGGGATGTGATCCTGTCGATGCCTTCCCAATCTGAGATGACGAATCCCTGAAAAAATCTATGTTATTTTCACGTAATGCTTGTAACTTCTCTGAGACTGATTAGGATAGCCAAAGACTAAAGTTGCAGTTTGAGGATATAGTTATACCCTAAAGCGAAGAGTGCCCTTCAGGAAACCAGTGACTAGCTCACGATTAGCATGCATTTTGACTCCATTCCAGCTGGAGTAGGAGATCATCACGGTTGATACGCCCTTGATAATTGAAGAATAGTAGCCTTGCATGTGAATGCTAAGTAAGCCATGTTTGCTTATCACTGTGTTGTTCTCATTAATCCCTTTTGTTGTTCCACCATCACCCACATAGTGCTTGGCACAAGCTGCAACCTTTTGCCTGCATGAACCAGTGGCAGGAAACTGTGACAGTTGATTCGCTTATAGTTATTTAAATTATTGAACTTGCAGTGGAATTATAGGAAGTATGAAGTGAAGATAAAAAAGACTCTAAAGTCACAAGAATCCACAAGGGACAAGGAATAGGATTGCAGATTTTAATATTGCAGACGTGCGGACCAGTAAAAACCTTAACTGGAATTATAGGACCATTATCTGACCTTTTCTTTTATTCATTTTTGATGAACAACAAATCCGGTTTAATTCTTTATATTTAGCCTACCCCATACTTAATGTTTGTGGCAACCAATAATTCTTTCAACCTACCACAAAGCGCTGAAATAGTAGGTGTCATGAAGACTTCAGCTATTTGAAGATTATCTGGAATCAGAATATTAACATACAAATCTGTACAAACATCAAGAAATTCAAGGAGTTAGGCCATCCCAACTCTTGTCATACATCAAAAGTGGCAAAGTTTGATTTTGTTATTGAAAGTAATTGCAGTTGGACTTGGACCTTCAATAAAGATCACACAAGATAAAGCAGTTGACTAAAATGGTAATAGATAAAAGCAATTGACTAAAATGGTAATTGATGTATCTGTTTTATTCAGCTATCTGGATAGATAAAATACTAAATGAAACCCAGGTATTATTTTTCAGATAGATGCTAAATAAAGGAAGAAAAATAAATTGGGAAGTTCTTACTTTCCAGCCACATAGGGGACACCCTTTTGAGAGTTGGAAGGGATATCTCCTTGCAATCCTGGTACAATCTCAGTCATTGCCTTAACAATCATGGGATCTTCACTGTAGCTTTCATAGCACCGACCCCATCGGGGATCTCTGCAGACCTGTGTATTGAAACAAATAGCAGCTGTCTGAATTCTGCAATGTAATAATCGTATTTTCGCGGGTAGTAGTTTTTTAGAATCGAGATGATTACAGCAATACAAGGTGCAAAAACGTATGGGATGCCTGTAGCTCTAACTTCAAGCGCAGTTGCTGCTCCAATCCTCTTAACTAGTTCAGGTTCCCTAAATGAAACAAAAGAGGCTCATCGAAAATTGTCAGAATTGAACCATATGATCCCTTGGTTACCAAGAATGGCATGAAAGCCAGAACTTGGGTCTAAATTGTTTCTAGAGATCTCAAAGCCGGTGAGAGTGAATTCTAGTGAAAACTTTTTAAGTCTTTTATAGATCCCCATTGCCAAGTTTCCAGCCATCGGTGAAATTGAAAGCTTAAAGACATAATCATTCCTGTGACAGACACTGTTTACTTGCCTGGTGGCTCCAAGTCCGATGTTATGTGGGAAAATCGTTGCATTGTAAACATTGTTGTGGCCATGAACAGCATCAATCCCATAAATCATCGGAATCCCAAGTCTGGTTGATAAAGATCCATTTTGAAAGTTGTTTACCATGTTAATCCAAGTCTCTGCAGAAGCCTGCTTGGATGGAACACTTCCTCCTCCACTCAATACACTTCCTGAGCGTTCAAGAAACAGAATGATCTATACTTGCCATCCAAGATATTCAGAGCTCCTTTCAAATAAATGGGAAATCATTCATGCTCACCAATGAAGTACTTCTTCATCACGTCTGCAGATGCAACGCTGCGCTCGATCTGCGTCATTTGACCAATCTTTTCTTCAAGAGTCATACGACTGATCAAGTCATTAATTCGCGTGCCCAGTGGCTGCTTTGGATCTTTGTACTTCATGTACTCTGCTTCTGCCATGGCCACCCAGATAAGGGCAAGCCCCATGAACCAGATGGATATACTAGCCATTTTCAAACCTGGAAAAGGCCTACCTGTTAGTTATTGTTTGATGAACAAGATGGGAATTTTTTTGCTTCAGAAAATTAAAAAGAAAAGTGGATATAACGTGAAGGAAAAAACAACATTCCACACTTGCCAGAGCATATGTGAATCATGTTTCGAATCCTGTTTAACAACGAACATCATAAGGAGGTTGTTAAGAAAGGAAAGAGAAACAAATCATCATGAGCTATCAACTATAAAAGCAGAACACCACTGGTTGAGAAAGATACACAAGATCTGAGAAAGCTACCAACCGAATCTACAACAGCAGTGGGAACAGTGAAAGTGGATAAGGAAAAGCTCAAGAAAGGAACAAACCACCAAGATGAAACAACATTATAAGATTCGTGCCACCAAAACAAACAGTTCAGAAACTGCATTAGAGAAGCAAAGCAAGAAGAAATGCATCCATGAGGAAACCAGACAAGGACTGCATTGTACATCCAAGAACAGTGAGATACATGCTTGCAGATAAACATCACTAGTAAGAATCAATAGATGAAACATGAGAGTTTTCAGTTCTGGTGCCATTTTCACATCACATAGCTTTAGTGTCACTTCTCAACCAATAAAACAGAGCACCCCAGACCCCTGAATAAAATAAAACAACGAATTGGTAGTGCATGCATGTGACACGGTGCAGTTCTAAGGAAGAAATCACGAGAGAGATAGAAAAGGAAAGCTTGACACTCACAGAGGAAGAAGAGAAGAATGTAACAGGCTCTGGTCTGTTACGGGGAAAACCAGTGGTTTTGTTGGAGAGTTAAGTCGAAGTGGAGAACGTGGTATTATATAACGTCCAGCTTCCCCTTCTGTGTCAAATAATATTCGTT
The DNA here is from genome assembly GCA_027479065.1 of Erythroxylum brevipes. Taxonomy (NCBI): domain Eukaryota; kingdom Viridiplantae; phylum Streptophyta; class Magnoliopsida; order Malpighiales; family Erythroxylaceae; genus Erythroxylum; species Erythroxylum brevipes. The sequence goes on from JANIHY010000002.1 coordinate 17,175,762, forward strand.
TATCCACCTTTTCCTTAATTATGGGTTTAAGCATAGTATCAAAATCATATTAACTATCTTTGGGTGCAAAGTCGATGATTCTCTCAACTGTTTGGTTCTTAGGAACATACAAGTACACAAAAGAAAGTGTGGTCGTGGATTCCAAACTCGTCCTTTTGTTTTGTCATGTGAAATCAGCCCCCGGTATGAATTAGTAAAAGGCTCTTCTAGAGCTTTATTTTTTATAAGAAACTTATTTAGTTTGAGCGAAAGATTAGTCTGCGTGTGGATGATTTAAAGATATCTTCTTATAATTAAGACTATAACATCTGAAGGAAAAAAAGGAGAAGAAAAACATTGTCATTATTATCATTATCAAAGTTTACTAATGTTCTAAAAAAAAAAGTTTAATAATGTTATCAGATCCATTCCGTTCTAAATTTAAAGTGTGGGACTGGAGTGGATACGTGAAAGCAACGCCATACCAAGTCGTGATTTTTCATTTTTCTTATAATAGCCATTAACACAATTAGATAAAATTATATATACACGTTGAGGTTGAGGGTCATCCCATCCATCCAGCTCGCCATAAAGATCAAGTTCGTGGTCACTATCATTGACTAATCACGAACGTGAGGAGATTTCTTTTGTTTTGTTTGTCTAAACCCTTATCTTTTCTAGAATCAACATTTAAACAATGGTCAAAATAAGACATTGAATCGAATGTTATCGTTATTATTGCATTTTAATCGCAATTCAATATTGTAATTTCATTAAAAGTAATTATATAAATTTGATTAATTTAAGTTTTATCAACATTTTCTTTTCACTGTTTATGGCTTCAACCCCAAGTTTAGTACACAAAATAGGATTTCGATTTCGGTTTGGTTTCTTTGTCCTGAGACTTGGAGTACTGTTATTATTTGATAGAATTCCAACCACTATGTCGCCAGTCGCCTTGCAATTTGCACCTCAGAACTTTTCTTGGGTATAGATTTGCAACTTGGAATGAACAAAGACAACGATGTAACAGCCAAACGTGTCACATAGTGGATGGACTAATGTATAGCCAAATATGTCGGTTAAGGAATGAGTAGCTCCTTTCTTACGGGTACACGGACGACAACCCATTAGTCGCATAATAAGAACAAAAGGGTACGTAAGAATTCAGATGATGTTCCAAGCGGTTCTGTTCTATGAGCGGTTCTGTTCTATGTATTTTGTATAAAGGATATGTTAATTAGTTCATCACTCCCTTTCACTCCAATACATAATTGTTTACTGATTAACAAACAATTTCTTGTAGACAACAATTTGCTTTGATGCCGGACAAAGGCAACTAGTTTTGTCTTGCTTGTATGTTCGTGGGATCTAAATGGTTGTCTGACGGAGACTAAATACTTATCAAGAATGAACTAAAAACTGAGAGGCAACCAAGCAATATGAGATTTCCTTCATTTTTTTTGCTTGCCTTATAATTAATAAGGATATATATTGGACTTTTCTTTTCCTCTTATTCTTCTTATTATTATAAAGATTGATAGAAAACATGCCTGACGCCTGACGGTGAGTCTAAAATTATCCAAAAGATTTAAGTCTAGCATTATACAAAAAGAAAGTAAGAGCAAGTTCAAATACTGAATTACTAATAAACAACATAGTTCCTTTTGGTCAATGCATTAAAAAATTTACTCACTACAAGAAATAAGAGAATTAGCGACGGATATAACCGTCGCTAAATGCTAGTATTCCGTTGGTATTAATATTTACTAACGGAATTAAACAATGAACAAAAGCGTTGTTAATACGGGTGTAGGTAACTTTTAATGACAGAATATCATATGCATTTCCGTCGGTAAAATATACTGACGGAAATGAATAAATCGTTGCTATATAGGGGTAAATATACCTACAGATTAACAGAAACGATCAGTAAATAAAATGAACAACTTATCGACGGTATACAATTTTTTGTCGGTAATGTGGTTCCACAATACTGATGGTACGCGTATTTCGTTGGTAATCTTTGGACATGTTTTCCCATGGTTTTCACTAATCCGTCAGTAATTGGAAGTTTGTATTTTTTTTAAAAATCCCGACATTAAATTTTGTTTGATGATTTTATAAAAAATGCATAATTTCAATAGTTCTTAATTATCTGTACATATTAAATTAATTTGTTTATATATTAAATTTGTTCAAATAGAAGTTGATTAATAATATAAAGTTCAAAATTTGTTAAGTGATAATAAAAACATTAAAGTTTACATAACATATCTTTGTAATTAAAAGCAAATGACTATGACAATCCTAATGTCAGTGATGGAGGGTGTTAAGAAGAGCTACCCCTCCCCTTCAGCTGCTTGATCTCTTGTCTCATTTGAGCTATTTGGTTCATTAATGTATGTACTGTGACCCGAAGCTTGGTGACTTTTTTTGACGATTGTGGTTGTCTGGTAGACGCTGTTGTACTGGACATGGAGGATTGCAAATAACAAATATTCGCAAATAAACCTAGCCCGAATATCCGTCCACGATGATCCCTACCACCAACAATATCAAAATACGTCTGAGTCTCATCAACAGGTTGTTCCTCCTGAGACAGCCGCTGAATGGTTTGTTGTATTTGGTCCTATTAGAAACTAATGTTGACATTAGTAAGGGATTATTCATAATCGTAAAACTAAATGATTATAAAAGAAATAATAATAAGGCATAAAGTTCACATACAGTCAATTTTCTACATCGATTGTTGACGAATGTCACACCGTCAAGTTTCTTAGTGTGAGTATGCAAGAACAACGGAGTAGGTGTAGGAGGAAGACCTAAAGACTTTTCTTGTATATTTAACCTAAATATTTAGATGTGAACTATATTTAATAAAAATTTCGATAGAGTTTTCCCTAATTTTAGGATATGCCTCCTATTGAACAAATAAAAAAACTCAAGATAACCATATATGGCACTAGGCATTTATACCATTGTCATTATTTATAATACATCAAAGTAAAACACGTACAAAATAAGTGTGAAGTTTAGATATTTACAAGTCTCTATGCATGTTCATGGTGGGTTATTGATCCTCCCGTATGTACGGGAAGAATCTCTCCTCCCAGGTCTCCATGTCTGTTTGTGGAGTTACGCCCTGAGATTGTTATTGCCACAGGGCTTCTCCAATACTCCTGCCATCAACTCTATATTTTCTTGGAAATAAAACGCGATTGTGCACTAGCCTTGCGTATTGCACTAATGAAGTCGTAATAACGTGTACAAGCTCACTTCTCCCATAGTCTATATATGCTGGCGTCGATACCAAAATCCCAGAAATTTTTTTTCTGAAATAAGAAGAAAAATATTGAAGTAATATCATGTAATAATATTTATGTAAGTAGTGTATATAAAGCAATATAAAACAAAACTAAATGTTTATAGTACCTTAAACTCCTGAAAGTAAAATTCCTTTGTTGCCTGAGAGATATTCTTCCACACATAACCCTTAGAATCACTCCGTTCTTTAAATTTAGAAATCATATTTCTAGAACACGGTCCAGACGGAAGCAACCTAATATAAGAAATAATTTGATAAAATGAAAAATTGATAAACCTATAACTTAATTAAAAACAAGTAGTCATTAATGTGATTTCACTTACAGAGTGCCATCAATTGCTATGTACTTTCTTCCGTCTAGTCCCTGATCTCCAAGTCTGCGAATGTCTTCGCCATCTGATAAAGCGGTATTGGATGATATATGAGTTGGGGATGGGGATACGGATGGTGTAGCATGTCGTGCAATAGGTGATGCCTCATCTATAGCTGTAGGGTCTGGGAAGGGGAGGAGGTGAGTTCGTGGGAGCTATAGAATGTGACGATCCACCTACATAGTAAGTGTCGTCGATCATGCCTCTAAACCTAGGCCGCATAACCTTACGCTGTCTTTTTGTTCCCATACGAGAAACCTGAAAATCATAGTTTACCAAAATTTCTACTTATATAATAATTTGAAGTTAACAAACGACGAAAATGACAGTTAACAATTGTAGAACAAAAACAAAAACAACCCTCATTCAATAGGGCATAGGACAAATCCTTACATATACAACAATATATCAACGTTCAGTTGCTTATGTAATATATTGCAACTATAAATCAAAATGATATAATTATTTTGTTTGATTTCATGTGACATGGGATTCATTAAAGGTAAATGAGTCCCCGATGTCTAGATTCCCGAGAAGTGTCTTGGCATGTTCAAATGCAATAATTGAAATAGTGATACTTCTTCCCTCAGGTATACACTTTTGAACACATTCTTGCAACATCATTTCTGCTATAGCTTGTTAAGGATACACTGAATGCATCACCGGTCTTAGTATGAAAGACTAACTCTCCAGATAAACTATTAACGGGAACTGATTTACCTAATACACAATCAGTATATAACTTTCATAATGTCATATTAGAAAACGGTTAAACAAGCCAATAATGGATATTAATGCATACGTGAATGTTCAGACGAGATTTGTGGAATTGACGAATTTTGCTTAAGAACCGATCTCCCCAATCCTTTACATACTTTAGTGACAGTGCTCTCGCCTCTATCAGCATACATGTCATCTTCGAGATTTAAGGAAGCTTAAAACATGTAGTATAGACCATCATATGTTAATATATGTAATAATTTCATCAAAAGAAATTAGATGTACATAAAAAGGAAAGAGAAGTTATCCAGATCACACTAAACACCTTGAAGTAGAAGATCGACCATAGAAGGCAAACGATCCTTAGTGTATGAAGTGGTGATTTTTACTGCATATTTTATTCCTTCAGTTGGAACAATTTTGCCACATTTCTCCCAACGGAAGAAACTACTATCATCCGGAATTAGTCGCCATATCAACATTTCTTGAATAAGATTTGCAATGAAATTTTTTACATAATATGATAAAAAGGAAATAATTTATCCCGTTGATTAAAAAATTCAATTACAAATACAATTTAATCACTATCATAACTTAATTGTAAAGTGCAATTATCTTCTTCTTCGGAAGAATAAGAATCAAAGTCGGGTTCCTCTTCAGATCTCTGACCCTTGTCATCCTCTCCAGATGGAATTTCAACAAATTTGTTCGATGGATCGTTTAAAGATTCATTATCATCATTTGTCACAGATGCATTTATAAAAGTGACATCTTCCTGAAACACTTCAGTGTCAACTCTCTACTCTCCTTTTTTATGTGATTGGAAAACACCTCTAGGTTTAACTGTAAAACCTCCAACCAATCTATCTTATCTCGTCGTAAGCTTGAAAAAGGGACATAACACCCCTGTTTCGCTTGCATTGCCAACACGAAAGGTTCACATTGTCTCAATCTTCTCCTTATGCTGACTTCAACTAGATTGTATTGGAAATGCACTTTTATTCTAACATTTGGAGTCGGGTCATACCAGTCACATTTAAATATCACACATCACTTAATTGGCAAAGTAGGGTACTCAACTTCAAGTATTTCAATTATTTTACTATAGTAATCCATCAATTCTCCCTGTATGACATCTCCACTGTTTATTATTGCCATGCTATACCCATGATATTCTGTATGGTATTTGTATCCATTCACAAAATACACCAGATACGATTTAACAATTCACAGAGATTCCTTTGAAAGATCACTAATGAACTTGTTCTCTATTGGATTTTTTACAGCCTACATAAAAGAAATTATCATACCATTAATTTATATATCATGAGAATACTTAAATATGGTATTAAACTATTAGAATAGTTGTACGTAAGAACTTACATATCTCTCAAACCATCGAGAAAAATATTTTCTAACTTTTTATTTATATCATTATGTGTGCTGTCTGGCATTATGTCATATAACAATGTCTCGTAAAATCTAAATACATCATTATGTATTTCAGTAATGAACATCACATAAATTTAATGAAAGAAATAACAATGTTCAACTTACTGCACAAAAGGTAGAACCTCCTAATAGTTCAATAAAATATAACCATGTGCAGCCTCAATTTCTTCCTCTGTTAACATTCTTCTTGTTGGACATCCATATGTTCGTCTAGGATATGTGAAAATGAACAAGTTGCCATCAACATCAGTCGTTCCTCCCCCATCGTTATTATGAGGAAATTTTCTTTCTCTTGTGTGAACATGCGACTTAAAATAATGTCTACAAAATGTACTAGCTTCCTCCACTAAATAAGCATTACATATTGATCCTTTAACTCTAGCCTTATTTTTCACATTTTTAAGTGATGTAAATACCTATATTGGACAAAATGGTTATTACAATTTTGTGGTAAAAACATAGTAATATGGCTATGGAAATAATGTTTCTTGACTTACCTATCAAATGGATATATCCATCGATATTGAACTGATTTGGCTAGTTTTGCCTCGTGTGCTAAATGCACAGGTAGATGCTCCATACAGTCAAAGAAGATTGGAGGAAAAATCCTTTCTAACTTGTATAGAATTACTGGAATTTCCTTTTCAAGTTTCTCCATATCTGCCAACTTGAATTCAGATGATGTTAAATTTTTGAAAAACATACTTAATTCTGTTTTTACTTCCCAAATCTTATTTGGTAGCAACTCTCGAAATGCAATTGGAATTAGCCTTTACATAAACACATAACAATTATGTTTTTCATTCCAAATAGTTTGTACTTCCTCAAGTCCACACACCTAGCTAAATTTGAAACAAAACCATTGGGAAACTTCAGACTTTTCGATCATTCACACAAAAGCTCCTTTTGTTTTTTGTACAAAGTGTAACATGTTTTTAGATATTTTCCCGTGCGAAGATCTTTATGCAATTTATTACTTCTACAAAGAAGTTGTAAATCAACTCGTAATTTTGCATTGTCTTTTGTCCTCTCTTCAATATTCATAATGGTATTGAACAAATTTTCATTTTTCTCAATATGCATAACATCTAGATTATGACGTATCAAATTCGTTTTCCAATATGGCAAATCCTAAAATATGCTTCGTTTTCTCCAACTAAAATTTTGACTAATGCTTGTATTTATTCATCAGCTTCAAATTCTGTTACTTTCAACAAATCTAATTCCTCAATCTCTTGCAAAATCTCTTCACCAACTTTTATAGGAGGAGGAGGTGTTTTGATCACCATATTTTTAATGAACTTTTGTTTATTGCGCTTAAATGGATGATCTGAAGGAAAAAAAATTCCCTGTGATTATCAAACCAACATATTATTCCCCCATTTGGAAGATAAAATGCATCAGAATCATTGTCACAATAAGGACAAGCTAGTTTTCCAGTTATGCTCCATCTAGATAACATGGCAAATGCTGAAAAATTACTAATGGTCCACATCAAAGCCGCCCTTAACACAAAATTATGTTTCAGAGAGACATCATATGTTTGAACACCATATTCTCACAGATGTTGCAATTCATAAATCAATGGTTGTAAGAACACATCAACTTTATGCTTCAGATTTTTAGGCTCTGGCACAATCACTGTTAAGAACATATATGCCTTTTTCATACACATCCAAGGAGGCAAATTATAAAGAGTCATTATGATTGGCCATGATGAATATTACTGCCCGGATTGACCAAAAGATTGGAAACCAATTGTTGACAATCCCAACCTAACATTTCAACATTCAAATGCAAAATCAAGATGGGTGTTGTTGAAATGCTTCCATGCCAGTGCATCTGATGGATGACTCATTACTCCATATTCCTGTTCGTGTTCAGCATGCCATCTCATATAAGATGCAGTAACATCAGAAGCATAAAATTTTTAAAGTCTTAAAGTTAGCGGGAAATAATACATCCACTTCGATCGTACTAATTTATGTTTCATTGAACGCTTTCTAGGCTTAAACCTAGATTGGCCACAAAATTTGCACTTTTTACATCCCAATTTGCAACAATTAATCTTTTCAACGGACAAACCAAGACCCTTAATAAGTTTCTTCATATTGTAAAAACTATCAAGCATTGTATGATTAGTAAGCAATGATTTATTGTACCATTCTAGAATTTTATCAAAACTACGATCCAAAATATGTCCTTCAGACTTTATGTTCAAGATTCGAGCAATTGAAGACAATTGGTTATTGTTTCCCAATTTGGCCACAATTCTCGGTCAGCTAACTGTAGTAAGTCAAAAAACTGTTTTATTTGTGGGTTTGGTTCTTCTTCAGGATTTTCCCTAATTTCCTCAAAGGTATAACTAATCCCATCATAAACCATTCATATGTATGGATTTTCTGTTTGTTCCACATAATTTGTTGTAAATCAAATCCCCCCTTCATACTCATTTAGGTTGACAGATGATTCTGCTTGATTACCCCTTGAGATGTTAGAAATGTTTAGTTTCCTATATCGTGTCCACTCAAAATAATTGGGGACAAACCCTTTTCTCAACAAATGCCCATTAACTTCATCAATAGTAAGGAAACATTTGTATTTGCACTTTTTAAATGGACATCTGATTTTTGGCCCATCCATAAATGCAGGTTGAGAACACGTATAATGAATAAAAGCTTCTACTCCCTCAACAAATTCAAGATTAATGAAACCATTGGCACTTTTTCATCTATAGATCCAATATCTATCTTGAAAACTCATTTATGGACAACTGTTAATTTAAAACGATGAATCCATAGTTACTATCATTCATGTTAGCAATAAATTTCAATACATTTAAGATAAGACAAGTGAATGAAGATAACAAGTTCTTGTTGTGACCTCTAGACTCCTCATTTTTTTCACCGATAAGCCTCACAGTTACTATGGATCACAAGTTATGGGTTAAGGTTTATGGGTTGAGATCTAAAACAATTGTAAACTTAACATATAACATATATGTTTGTAATCATATATGTTTGAAGATAATTAATGTTAAAACTCCTATATTAAATATGTACTATTCTCAAAATATGTACTAGTCTCAAATTTCTTAAGTATTCATAACAATATAAATACTATTTGTAATAAATTGTTTTAACATATACAATTTCAAAAAGATGCACGTGTAATAATTTGCACATGAAAAGTAAAGAAATACCCAATTAAAGGTAAGCTGAAGAAAACGTAGTAACAAACAAAATCACTAACCTTAACCAAACGGTAAAACGATTTTCCTGAAGTACGTGAAGGAAGATGATGATGATAGACCTAGAATAAGAAATATGCAAACTAATTCAAATGTCATTTTCCAATATGTGTCAGAAATCATTCTTGAAATCCATAGTTATAAGGATATGAATGTCATGTTAATACCTGCTAAAGCTTCTTTTCAATCTCCTTGAAAATATAAGTTCTATGAACAATTGAGATCCTACAACCTATTCCCTAAAACGCTCACATTTTACAAATAGGATATATTGAAACAATTACCATGAAATATTATAATCAATTAAAGTCATGAGCTATACGAGAAGCTTATTGAAAATTGGGCAGAATTTTCCCTATAAAATGGATATCCTCATTTTCAAAAAAGGGTTATTCCTGCAATAAAATTACACTTCTATATTCACCAGTAACCACAACTCAATTTAGGTCTCCAAATTATATGTCATTATGTTATTAACCTTAATTAATTGATAACCTAAGAAATAAGATTTGATTAATTAAACTATTAAATTAAAAAAAACAATACAACTAAATTAATCAAGAGAAATCAATATTGTTAGGTGTTGGACCCCAAACCTTGGAGTGAAAATTTAGAAATAATAAATGAAATCAAATGAGTGTTTTGTATGTGATTTGTG
>JANIHY010000002.1:17296016-17306317 GCA_027479065.1 Erythroxylum brevipes
AGATCATCACCGAAAGTTGCCAACTCATGGATCCAAACGGCAACGTACCGTTCAGCCAGAATCCGGCAGAACCAAATAAGATATTATATTAAAATAAAACCCAATAACAATATATTTTAGTATTATATTAATAAAAATATTAGCATATAGCTCTAACAAATTGATCTCAAAATTTTCTTTTCCGTGTCTAATATGAATGCGTATATATCTATCATCCTTTAACTTGCATAAATATACACATTCGAAATAAATGCAAATAAAAATATAAAAGAAACTTGTTCTTTTTTGCCCCTTAAGTCTTAACAAGGTTAAAATAGAATTGTTAAGCCACTTAACTGAAGGTTGATACCGATTTTTTCTTTAGTTCTATTCAGTAAAATTTGAAATTTAGAGTAAAAAATTTAACCACAAATTTAATTTTTCTTTCCATTTTTTACCAGGTAAATTCCCACAAAACTTTTTGGTATATAAAAATTGAGCCAGGTCTATTAACTTTGCAATTTTTGTCCTTTTAACGAATATATTTATTAATTTTTTAAATTTTAACTCTTTTAATAAATAATTTTTTTATTTTCAATAAATAGGGCTACAAATCTGGGCAGCGTCGTGCTTAAAAAATGAGCTATTTAACTAACATCCCTGTTTTCTAACACTTTGAAGAATATTGTGTAATTACCGACATTCGAACACAAACACTTTAGCAATTGGTCATAATTACCAACTGCTAAGGCCAACATTCGTTTCCTGATTATTATTACTACTATTATTTATTAAGATTACTATTTTTTACTAAAGGTTGTACATAGAGCTAATTTTATTAATATAATTAAATGGTGCATGGTTTTTGACTGTGCATAACTCCAGGTCAATGAATAAGATTATTATTAAAATAATTAATAATAATAATAATAATAACAACAACAATAACAACAACAACAATAATAAAAAAAAAAAAAACGTATTCTTTGTATAAGGTCTATGCTTTGTAAGAGTTAAAAAATGGTCATTAATATATACAACTTTTTTATAATTTTTTAAAAAGGACTGTTTTTGTAATTTAAACATATGATTCAAATAAATAATTTTTATCAGTTACTCCAAGACTTTCTCTCAATGATGATAAAGATGATGGTAATAATAATAATAATTTCCTTCTTATAATAATCTATATGTAGGGTATTAAAAGCAGGGTTAATGTAAATCGAGCTTTAATAAATTACTAGTTTATTGTTGATGATCTTCTACTTGAAAAATAGAAAGATCATCTTTGTGAATTTAGTACTTTGAATTAATTTACAAATGATTCGACATGATGCTACTTTGCAAGTCCCGCTTTACTATAACTTTATTAGAATAGTGGGAAAGTTTTGATGATTACCAAAAACTCTAATTTATTCAAGCAACATTTGTTGGCACTTTTTTTTAAAGTTATTCATGAGGAATTTATTAGAGATTTTCAACTCATTGGTAACCAAAATCAACAAGAATACTAAGATGAAGTATTGTTCTCTAAATAGAAGAGATATCCAAAAACGTTTTCAAGGTATGATGGAAAGTTATTATCTACTTAATGATTTCAATAATGTCAATCTTTGTTATATATTCACTGCATCACTGCTATATAAAATTCAACCTAAATTTTAAAGGACCATGATAACTTTCGGCCATGAAATAAGAGATATATCTCTTAGTAAAATTTATCAGCTTGCTTTAGTCTTTTTTTGATAAACTTTGTGAATAGTAAGAATTTTTCAAAAAAATGATTAAAGTTGGTCTTCTTCTTAAAAGACTTTCAAAAAGCCTTATTTAAAGATCAAGTATGAAGAGAAAAAAGACTGAGTATATCTTACCAAAAAGAAATCTCATTACAAGATATTCTCCTACGGACACTCTCAATGATCCCAAGCTTATACTGAAAGCTATCAAAAATCATTCCGAAGAAACAAAGGACGCAAATCTGTTCATGTCTTTAAAAGGAGAGACTCTAATGCTAGAAAAGCATATCGTTGTTTAATTCATGATAAATCAGGACATTTTTTTCTCAACAACATCCCAATAAGATAAGAAGAGATTTAAAACTGATAGAATCAATTGATGTTGTCATGCCAATTCCTGATCACAGTAACGTGGAAGATGTCATTGAAGATGAGTTAGTAGAAGAAGACGTTGACACTGAAGATGATGCTTTATATATGCTACAGCAATCATGCTTCAAAATAGATACAAAGTCTATCACTATTCCTCAGTCCTCACCCTTATGTCGTATCTAGTTGTTACAGTAGGATAAATATGATAAGCCTATAAAGGCTATTGGATGTGGATACTAAGCTAGATCCTGTCGTAATGTTGTGAAGCTCAGCATTTAACCCCCACCCCCAAAGTTTGGATATCCTATGACGAATATTTTACTGCTGTTTGTAACAACTCATTTAAAATTAGGCTTATTATAAAGAAAAAAAAAAAAAGGATATGAACAGCCTAAGGTTTTTTGGCAGTCATCTTCTTGGCCTAAATATTCTAATGGGCATAAATGTCTATTGCAAGGTCTCTCCTCTACAAATCTTATATGATGATATCAAATGTCTGGCTAATTTTAATGTTTATACTGAAATAAGTTTGAATTCACTCAGGTGCCTCCTCAATATGAGGTATTACAATATCAAATTTTTGAGTCTTGTCCTGATAAACATGACATCTTCATCCTCTCTAAAAGCTAGAATTCACATTTCTTCATCTGGTTATCCTTAAAAAAAATAACGAGGATATTACTCTTACCAAAGCGACTACAAATGATTTTCCTTCATATAATAATCTATACATGGGGTATTAAGACTAGGGCTAACGTAATATATTGTCGGCAGATTTATAGGGAAAAAGATTACAACTTAATGAGGAGCCATTGAGCGCACTCGAAAATAAAATAGCGATAGGTTTGAACAGGAAACCATGTATGTGACGTGTGCTTGCATGCCTGATAAGGAACAACATCATGCTCTTGCCTGATCAAACATTATATATACTTATACGTCTTACATGGTTTGTCTCAGAATCTCCGCAATTATATATGGCTTTAGAAAAATGGAAATAGAAAACATTTATTCTGACCAGAGCCAGAGACAAGTAGGCACAATCATAGGCCACTGCCAAACTACAGCAGAAAAAATAACAAATGAGAGGATATTAGTTATTCAGTAACAATCCGAAAATCCTTACCGCCCTACAACAGTAACAAAATGAGATGATGTATACATATATATATTCCACATTCACAGCCCGATACATAATCTTAAATATTTATAAAAGCAAAGGCCTTGTGAATCAGTTCAAGCTCATTGAGAGGGAACATTATAGATCAAGTTGTTAGAAAGATTTTCATGTCCAAATGTTTTGTGACGGTACTGAAAGTCAGGCTCTGAAACTTACCTGTTCAAGAAAATCTCATAAACTTGGCACTATAAATATATATATATCTACTCTGGCGTCGCGAGAAGAAATTGTTCTTCGGAGTACAACTGCAACTTTACGGTGTACATATAAGAAAGCACTCGACAGAGATAAGAGTAGTGACAACTACTTTTTGCATAGATAGATCTTCAAGATGGTATTAGCTTCTAAAACCTTTACTTTTTGCATAGATAGATCTTCAAGATGGTATTAGCTTCTAAAACCTTGTGCTTCAGTTTTTATGGCAGTTTATTTAAGAGAAAGTATACTTACCTTTGACATGAGAGAGATTTGAGATGTTTGTCTGGGCGAGGAAAAGTTTGGTGTGAGGAATGAAGCCTGGTCCGAGATCAGCCCTCGAGCTACGTTATAATACGTAAGCTTTTGAAGCAAGAAAGAGATAGCTAGATCGCAGGAATATTGTCTATCACAGTCTCTCTCTTTCTGTGTTACATGTATACTCTCACAGAAACAGAGCCACATATGCAGAAACTCAGGAAAACGATGTGCAAGTAGGAATATAGACCCTAAAATTACAAACCCTACACTCTCTCTAACCCGGCTTCAAGTATATCAACCAGAAAACCGAGGTTACGGCATCTACTTCTAAAAGAAACATACCTACTATAGTATACTAGAGAAGAGGATCTTGGATCAAACTTCATTCCAAACACCCCTTTTCCTTCTTTCAAGGATTCTCTTTGTCTCCGCAACTGATCTAGCTCATGATTCAGTAATCAAAACCATTACAAGGATGCTAGTATTCATCATGTTTTTCATGTCTTCTCTCTCTCTCTTTCTCTCTCTCTCTCAAACACAGATAAATGCACAGTAGAAAAGAAAGCACGGCAGGGCATGATATATAACAAAAGTAGGTGAGACAAAGGAAGGAAATGGAAGGCAGAGAAAATATAAACAAAGATGGAAATGTGGAAAAGCACATGATGGACAGGTCATTGCAAAAATAAAGTGGTGAAAAGGCTGGTGGGTTATGGAGGGATGATATTGTCTTCTTCTAAGGAGTTCATAAATTATGTAGCTATTAGGAAGGAAAAGAAAGTGTGGGGTTAGGAAGGAAAAGAAAGTGTGGGGTTATGGAGGTTTTTAATGTCTATTTCTGAATAAGAGCTCAACTTTAGCACTGAAAATTACGAGGGAAGACCAAGAGTGCTGAAGAAGAGGTAGCTAGGGACGTGGGCCTCCAGAACATTTGCTATTTGCTTATAGTTTACTATGTATTCTATTATTGTTGTCGTGGTGGTTCAGTACAATAGCAAGAAAACTAAAAGCCGCAACAACAATAAAGAAGATATCTCCATCATGAACAAAAAGGGGTCACCCATTGCCTAGATCAAAGCATGATTTGTGCACTCATTGTTTTTGTAAATAACCTAAAACCACAGATAGACACACACATAGAGGAGTCAATTGAACACGCCTGATATTGCTTAAATCATTTCCTGCTCAAGGAATCTCAATAGCATCCTCTGTCTTCCCCCCTCTCTCTGTACGTATGTATGTATAAAATAATTCCTAAAGGCTATATAGCCTGTTTTTGGGAGTAAACTAATGAGGGTGCATCATACATGTGTTAAGAGTTTGTTTCAAATTGCAGAAGATAATTTATAAGTTATGGTAATTCCTAAATTAGTAGTGTTCTCTTATTAGATTTTTTTTTCTTGTGTAATGTTTTCGTTTGTAATAAGAATTCAGTGACTTTGCTTTATATACACTACAAGAAATATGGCAGAACTCCGTGGTAATAATAATAACTGATAGAATAAAACGACGGACAAAGACGTCGTTAATACGATTGTAGGTAAATTTAATGACAAAAATTATGTGTTATTCCATCGGTAAAATATACCGATGGACAGATTTATCCGTCGGTAAACCGTCGCTAAGATAATCACAAAGGTTTAAATATTAATGACAGAAGAAGAAGAAACGTTGATAAATACCGCAAACAATTCCCGACGATTTATGATATTCTGTCGATAATTATAAGCATTTTGTGATGGTCTATATTCCGTTGGTAATTAAAAGTAAGAAAAAATTTTAAAAATCTTGATATAAATTTTTATTTGATGATCTTATGAAAATGCATAATTTCAACAGTTATAAATTATCTGTACATAATAAATTTATTTGTTTAAACAAAAAGTTGATTGATAATATAAAGTTAAAATTTTCTTAATTGATAATAAAAACATTACAATGTATATAATAAGTCTTTGTAATTGAAACCAAATGGCTACAACATTCCTAATATGCTGGTGATCGCGGGTGTTCTAAGCTGCTACCCCTCTCCTTCAACTGTTTCATCTCCTATCTCAGCTAAGTTATCTGCTCCATCAATGTCTGCATACATGTCCAAAGCTCAATCACTTCACTAGTTTGCGTTGGTCTATTAGACGCTGCTATACTGGAGACTCTCTACCGAATATTCATCCACGACGGTCCCTACCACCGACAGCTTCAAGATACATCTGAGTCTCATCAACAAGTTGTTCCTCCTAAGACTGTCGCCGAATGACATGTTATATTTGGTCCTATTAGGAAGCAATGTTTACATTAGTAAAGGATTACTATTAAGAAATAATATTAATGCATTACTATTAAGAAATAATACTAATGCATTAATTTCATATACATTTAGCTCTGTACATCAGTTGTTGACGAATATCACACCGTCATGCTTCTTCATGTGAGTGTGCAAAAACAACTAAGTAGGTGTAGGCCTCATGTTCAAAGACTGTTCCTGCATATTAAACCTAAATTGTTAGATGTGAACTATATTTTCTTAAAATTTCAACAGAATTTCCTATATTTTTATGATATTTCCTCCTGTTGAACAACAAAAAAACTCAATACAACCATATATGGTACCTGACATTTATACCATTATCATTATCTATAATACAGTAAAGTAAAATATTTACAATATAAGTGACAAGTTTAGATACTTACAAGTCTCTGTGCATGTTCATGGTGGGTTATTGATCCTCCCGTATGTATAGAAAGACTCTCTCCTCTCAAGCCTTCATATCTGTTAGTGGAGTTACACCCTGAGATGGACATAGCCTCAGGACTTCTCTAATACTCCTGCCAACAACTCCATATTTCCTTTGAAATATAAGACGGTCGTACATCTGCCTTGTGTATCACACCAATAAAGTCATGATAACATGTACAAACTCACCTCTCCCATAGTCTACGTATGATGGCGTTGATACCAGAATCCCAGAAAAAATCTTTCTAAAATAAGAAGAAAAAATTTAAACTACTATAATGTAATAATATTTATTTAATTAGTGTATATAAATTAATATAAAGAGAAAATAAATCCTTATTGTATCTTAAACTCTTGAAAGTAAAATCCTTTTGTCGTCTGAGAGATATTCTTCCACACATGTACATAACCCTCAGGATCAATCATTTCTTTAAATTTAGAAGTCATATTTCTGAAACACAGTCCAGACGGAACCAATATAATATAAGAAGTTTTTTTATACAATGAAAAAAGTGATAAACCTATAACTTAATTAAAAAAATAGTGATTAATGTGATTTCACTTATAGATTGTTGACAATTGTTATGTACTTTCTTTCGTGAGGTCCCTCAGCTCCAAACTAGCAGACGTATTCTCCGTCCAATAAAGCGGTATTGGATGATGTATGAGTTGGGGATGTGGATGGTGTAGCATGACGAGCAGTAGGTGATGCGTCATCTACAACTGTAGGCCCTGGAGGGGGAGGAGGTGAGTCAGTACGAGTTACAGTCTATGACAATCCACCTTCACAGTAAATACCTCTGAACATGCCTCTAAACTTGGGCTGCATTACCTCATACTGTCTCTTTAGTCCCATAGTTTTACCTGAAATTCATTATTTATCGATATTTCTACTTATAATAGAATTTGAATTCAATCTTTTACACAATATATGAAAAAGGAAAAAGGCGATTTTGTTGAATATCATATTCATATACAAACGATGGAATGACAATTAACTATTGTTAAAGTCGTAGAAGAAGAACAATAACAATCCTCATTTAATAGGACGTAGGTTAACCTCTAGCTAGTAGGGAGGTTGTTTGACAAATTCTTACAGATGCAACAAGAAATCAACTTTAAAGCTGAGTCTAGTATATTGCATCGATAAATCAAAATGATATAATTAATTTGTTTGATTCCATGTGACATGGGAGTCGGTAAAGATAAATGAGTCTCTGATGCCTGGATTCTCGAGAAGTGTTTTGGCATGTTCAAACGTACCAATTAAAACAACGATACTTCTTCCCTCAGGTGTAGGCTTTGAACACCTTCTTGCAACAGTATTTCCGCTATAGCTAAAATTGTAGAGGATACAGTGAGGTCTACATCAAAGCTTCCCTTAACAAAATATTCCCAAAGATGCTGCAATTCAGTTATCAATGGTTGTAAGAAAACATCAATTTTATGCTTTGAATTTGTAACCTTAGCACAATCACTGTCAAGAACATATATGCCTCTTTTATACACATCTAAGGAGGTAAATTATAAGGAGTAACTATGATTGATCATGATGAATATTGCTTCCTGGATTGACTAAAAGATTGGAATCCATCCGTCGACAATCCTAACCTAACATTTCAACATTCAACTACAAAATCTACATGAGTGTCATTGAGATGTTTCCATGCCAGTACATCTGATGGATGACTCATTACTCCATCTTTTTGTTTGTGTTCAGTATTTCATCTCATGTGAGATGCAGTAACATCAGAAGCATAAAGTCTTTGAAGTCTCGGAGTTAGTAGGAAATAATACATCCATTTCTATAATACTAATTTCTGTTTCATTGAATTGCACTCTTTTAAGTCCACATTATCTCCCCAATACAACTACATCCCAATTTGCAACAATCAATATTTTCAACAGTTAAACTAAAACCCTAATAAGTTTCTTCATATTGTAAAAACTATCAACCATTGTATGATCAGTAGGTAATGATTCATTGTACCATTCAAAAATTTTATCAAAACTACGGTCCAAAATATGTCCTTCAGACTTTATGTTCAATATTCAAGAAATTGAAGAAAATTAGGTCATTATCTCACAATTTGGCCACAATTCTCAGTTAGCTGACTACAGTAAGTCAAAACACTGTTTTGCTTATAGGTTAGGTTCTTCTTCAAGATTTTTCCTATTTTTCTTAAAGGTATAATCGGCCCCATCACAAACCATTCCCATGTATGGATTTTCAGTTTCTTCACATAATTTGTTATAAACCCAATCCCTCATTCATACTCATTTAGGTTGATAGATGATTCTACTTGCCCTTGAGGTGCTACAAATGTCGGATTCCCTATGTTGTGTCCACTCAAAATAAATTGGGGACAAACCCTTTTCTCAACAAATGCCTATGAACTTCATCAATAGTAAGGAAATATTTGTTTTTGTACTTTTTACATGAACATCTGATCTTTGGCCTGTCCATATATACAGGTTGAGAACATGCATAATCAATAAAAGCTTCAACTCCCTCAACAAATTCAGGATTAATGAAACTATAAGTGGTTAATCATTTATACATCCAAGATCTACCCCGAAAACTCATTTCTAGACAACTGTTAATTTAAAATGGTGAATCCATAATTAGTATCATTCATGTTAGCGAAAGATTTCAAAACATCTAAGATAAGATATGTGAATCAAGATCACAAGTTCTCATTGTGACTCCTATGCTCCTCGTGTTTTTTTACCAAAAAGCCTCACAATTACTATAGATCGCAAGTTATGGGTTAACGTTTATAGGTTGAGATCTAAAATATTTGTAAACTTAAGATAGAACATATATGCTTGTAATCATATATGTTAGAAGATAATTAATGTTAAAACTCCTATATTAAATATGTACTAGTATGAAATATAATAAGTATTCATATTTATAAAAATATGAATACTTATTTTAAATATTGTTTTAACGTATACAATTTTAAAAAGATATATGTAAAAATGTCCACACGAAAGTAAATAGAAGCTAATCATTTCAGATAGCATAAATGAAATAACTTAGATGTCATATCATTATATTGGAACTATAATATATCTCAAACTCATCATTTATTAATTCAATGATAAACCAAAGTTCATAGGTTTACATCATGCAAGACATTTCAATTAAAAATGCAAGAAGTTCATATGGGAAGTTCAAATCACAAACAAATACCCAAATAAAGGTAAGTTTAAGAAAATGTAGTAAAAAAACAAAATCACTAACCTCAACCGACACACAGAAGGATCTTCCTGAAGTACGTGAAGGAAGATGATGATGACGAACCTAGAATGAGAAATATAGAAACTTATACAAATATCATTCTTTATGTGTGAAAAATCATTGTTAACATCCACAGTTATAAGGGTATGAATATCATTTGAATACCTGTTAAAGCTTCTCTTCAATCTCCTTCAAAATATAAATACTGCCAACAAATGAGTTCCTATAACCAATTCCCAAAAATGTTCACATTTCACAAAGCGGGATATATTAAAACAATTGTCATGAAATATTATAATCAATAAAGGTCATGAGCTATACAAGGAGTCTATAGAAAATTCGACAGAGTTTTTCCTATAAAATGGACATCCCCTTTTGAGAGAAGGGTCATATCCATTAGTAACCACAGCTCAATTTTGGTCTCCAAACTATATGTCTATTCTCCATTGAGTCTACATGCACTTACATCGCAAAATCTATAATAATCTAATTCAAAAATCAAGTATACCAATTTCTAATCCATACACCCTCATTTATAGTCAATACATCAAGATATTCTCAAATCTAATCAACAATAACTCAATTTAATCAATTTCA
>JANIHY010000002.1:17322679-17334095 GCA_027479065.1 Erythroxylum brevipes
GTCTTGAAGAATACCCCGGTTGACACGGGAGTATGTCTACTGTAGGCAAGTGAAGGATAGAGGTCGGGATCAGTTCGCGTCTGCATTAGTGTTTCCTAATATTGTCTTCCGCAATCTTTGTAAACTGATTTGTATTTGTATTTTATGGTTCTTGTAAAGTATTACTAAATGATAGTAATTTTCTACTGTTTACTGCTTATTCCGCGTGAATGTGTAATGACTGAAACTATTTCCTTTTAACGTGAAATGAATGGTTCAAAAAAAATGTATACCGAGTTTTACTGACTGATGTAGTACGCCACCCTCGTGGGGCACGGACTCGGACACCCTCGTGGGGCACGGACTCGGATATCATCAATACTATGGAGTTCGGGTCACGTGGGAGTGGGGTGTTACAATAGCTGTAGGTTTTTCTGCCTGTTTTTCCCCCTCTTTTGCAACCTATTTCTGCACCTTTGGTTAAGCTTTCTTGCAAGCAAAAGAATTGTGCCCAAATTGTTTGCAAACACAGCAATAATTCGGATAGGTTTTATAGACTACTGATTGAGTATATTTAGTTCCTTCACGCAATTTGACATCAAAATTGTTAATTGGTTTTTTAGACACATCCACCTCAACAAGAAGTCAAGCCTACCCAATTCTAGACCTTTGGCTTGTTACCTGATCAATACATATTGGTTTCTCCACCTTGGAACCTAGTTTGGAGAGGCTTTGGGCAGTCCATAAGTCTAGTGGCACATTCAGGAGTTTAATCCATAAGGACACCTCCATAAAGTCTTGGAAATTAAAAGCAAACCCAGGCAATAGCTTCTTCAACATCAAGGTTTTCCCAAACAGCATGTATGGTCCCCCTGCCAATATTCTGGTTCTGTCCACCTCTACTTCAAAACGGATCATAAGCCATCCACCCTCACGGGGTATTAACTTACACGCCACACCCCCATTGAACAATTAGTCCTTCTAAAGCTTTCATTCCTTGAAATTTGCCAGTGAAGACTCCATCCAAATAGAAACCCCATTCTTGCTCAAGCTCCAACCTGTCATCAACCAATATGGTCACTTCCTCCTCCACGGATGTTAGTTCCAGGTGGATTCCTTGATTCCTATTGCGATTATGGCGGAATAGACTAGCAAAGGATGGCTTATTTCATTCATCTTTAGTGTTTCCAGGAGTACTAGATGTTTGTTTCCCTAATACATTTTCCATCATTATACCACTCTACTTATCTATCGTTGATTGTGGCATTTTGTCAAATACATGCTCAGCAATCTGCTCTTCGCCAGACTATTCAGAATCAGATGTATCCTCACTGCCCAATTCAATGTCTTCCTCTTATGTGGAAGCTTCATCATCGCACAATTCTTCACTAATTATCTTATTAGTAACACCCTCACCAGTTTTCAAAGACACACTTGGTTTTTTCACTGGAGACAAGTTTTCTGGTTTGCGCAAAGTTCCTTTCTGATTGGAGTTCTTGTTGCTAGCAGTAGGAGTTTTCAAATCTCCTTTTGTAGCCTTCGATTTTTTGTTGCCCGCATTAGTTTTCTAGCTTTCAGATTCATTCAGAGATTTCTCCTTAACCTCTTGTTTAGCCCTGGCAACAATACTAATAATCACCGTCGGTTGTGTTTTCAAATTGTCAACTTGAGCGCCTGTGCTCTCCTTTAAAATCTTACTGTTTTTATGTTTCTTCTTTCCCATTTCTCATATCCAAAAGGGGTTGAAAGTGGAGACCTTGGTATTGTCGTCTACAATAGTAAGTCACCAGTTGATATCGTAACCCTGATTTAGGGCATCCGAAGAAATTAACCCTCCGATTTATCCCAATACATTCCACGTTTAGATCTAGGTTACATTAGAGTAATCTGAAATCAATGTATTCACAAGCAGCATAAGGGATGAAGTTACTGCTGCTACCATCCCAACCACTATACTACCTTGGTAATAATACAAATTGTCCTTCCTCACACCTTTCAACATTACCAGTGCTCCTGAAGTTGCTTTAAGAATTCCATCTTGTATCATTACTACGAGGCCTTTTGATTCTAAACTCCCCAAAGAGATGAGATTCTTCTTCAACTTTGGCATGTACCACACATCCCTTAAAATTCTGGTGGATTCATCATGATTTTGTAGGTTGATTAAACTTAGCCTGTTTATTTTACATGGATTATCATTACCCATGTAAACAACCCCGTCATCGAGTTCTTCAAAATCAAAAAACCACTCTCAAATGGAAGACATATGATAGTAACAACCTAAATCCAAAATCCATTCGTCTAGATGTGATGTTGAAGGTGAAACTACCAAAGAGATATCTGATTCCGCGTTACTTTTACACTTTGCAATATTTGCATCTTGTAGAGCCTTCCCTTTCTTCTTCAATTTTGGACAGTCTTTCTTCTAGTGTCCTTTCTCATGACAGAAAACACACTCGTCTTTGGCAACTCGGCTTTTTAATTTGGATCTTCCTCTTCTCCCCTTTGACTGGCTTTGCTGACGACCTCTTGCTACCAATGCTTCATCTGTTGTAGCTGTTTTGTTTTTCATTTTATCCTTCTTTCTCAATTCATGACCATGAAAAGCAGAATATATAGCATCTAAAGATACATTTCCCTTTCTATGAAGTAACGTAGTCTCCAAGTGTTCAAATTCATTAGGAAGAGATAATAATAACTTCAAAGCCAAATCTTCATCCTCAAATTTCACATCCAAATTCAACAGGTCTGCTACTATCTGATTAAACATAGTGATGTGTTCATTCATAGTAGTACCTGGTTGGTAATCAAATCATAACAGTCTTTTCTTTATAAGGAGCTTATTCTGACCACTCTGTTTCAGAAATTTATCCTCCAATGCCTTCCATAATTTGTGTGCAGAAGTCTCGTTCTTAAAAGCATACTTCTGCTCTCTGGACAGACACGATCGAATTGTTCCGCATGGTAACCGATTTATGATATCCCAATCCCTATCCTCAACATCTTCTAGTTTCTTTTCATCAATGGCAATGTCAAGACGTTGCTGAAAAAGAGAGTCCAAAACCTCCCTTTGCCATATGTCGAAATGGTCAGTACAATCAAATTTCTTCACCACCAATTTCAAACTTGACAATAAAATCCTCGACCAAGATGATGAGGAAGCCGATGTCCTTGGTGTTTCTTGATCATTATGTGCTATTACAGACTCAAAATATAGTATTCAATATAACAAAAATTATAAACAAACTAAGGACGAATCTTTGGCTTTGATACCATTTGTTGGAAAAATCAAGTAATTTTCTCTCTAAACCAAACAACTAGTGAAGTAAACCGATTCGGTAATACCTAAGAAAGATCACAATGACCTTCTAGACAGTATTACCATTCCACGTAAAGTCCCAGAAAAGGACAGAGGGGTCATAAACGATCCTACTTAAAACCAGACCTCCGAGATAGAAATTACGTGCACGGTGTATTTATTACAACCTAACTCGTGTGCACACACAATAGTAAATATACCCAAATAAATTGAACACAATACTACAAATATGTCCGAAAAATAATATTGAATACTACATTACAACTTGAAAAGAAACAAAATAATGAATGCGGAATAATAAAGTGATAAGAAAGAATACACCCGAAAATTTGATAACGAAGTTTGGTTAAATGCGCCTAGTCTCTGAGCACCTCTCAAATGGATCGCTTTTATTTAAATATGGGAGAAGAGATACAAATTTGGGATAGATATCAATGGGAGGGGAGAGCCCTTCTTTTATAGCTCTCAAACTACTCACCATTTGATAATCTATCAATATGGGATAAAAATTGGCACTAATAGCCCACCAATGTGGGATCAAAAATTGATGCCAAAAGATAACATGCCTATGGATTATTTCAACGAGAGCATTGAATTATTGGAGGCGATTTGTTAGACCTTTAAGTACTAATTATGGAATCGTGCAAGCATGAGGGAGCCTTGAACAATGTTTGACACTCGGGGCAACAGAAAAAGTAAAGACTTATGATAAAGTAAGGAAAACGAGCATTGTCGATGAGTTGACATAAAAATATTTAACGAGATATAAGATTTAGATTTGAGACCAAATGATAGCTTGAGATGGACCTTGGGTTGAAGGTTAGCTAAATCACATATATGGGGGAGACATGAGAATCCTAAGGACTTAATGTGTGCTTAAATAGACAAATTGTGATTGATGGGCTTGACATGAGTAAATATTAGACTGAACCAGTGTGTTATAAAAGGCTTTAGGCTTGGACGACTCGTCACTAATAGATAGAGATCAAGGCGAGATTTTGGATAATGTTGCAAATAAGATCAAAGTAAATATATATCAGCTCTAAAAAATTAAAATTAAGAGGATCATCTAAAGATAGTAGAATTCTTCACAAATATGAATATATCATTCCTACTTAAATGTAATTTCTTATCTTGTTAGTTGTGATATAGCTAAATCTTATTAGATAAAGACTTATTTGGACAGAGATGTCATCCAATTAGTTACTGTGAGATAGAGATGATTTAGTTAGTTCAGTTTCATTAGGATTTTGAATTATAAAGTCAAAAGTGTCTATAAATAACTTATTTAAGTCTTCCTATTAGCGAATAGATATAGGTGGGAAGGGAACACATTGAGAGAGAGAGAGAGAAAGAGAGAGCAATTCTTTGTACACTCTTAGAGAAGTAATAAAGGTTGACTTTTACCGTAACTCTTGTATATTTATTGTTGTCTTTAATACTTTAGGGTTTTTGTAGTATTCTTACAAGTCTGTGAGTACTCTTGTATATTTATTGTTGTCTTTAATACTTTAGGATTTTTGTAGTATTCTTACAAGTCTGTGAGTTAAACACTTCGAAAATTGTGAGACGTTCAAAAACAAAATTTTATCAGTCAATAATCATGTGAAAATGTTAAGTCTCACTTAAACAAATCTAAGTAAAATTGTCATGCAAAAAGTAGGGGCAATTTCTGTATAAGTAGTTTCTAGAAAACTTTTGTGACACTTAGCATGACATTGACGTTGTCAATATGCATCTAATAAGAGGAAATTAACTACTCGAAGGATTAAGAGACTGAATATACAATGAGGTCGTCTATAATCTATACGTTCAACTATACATGCGATTAGGGAGAGGAACTAAGGAGTCCTATACTGTCCCTACCTTTTCCGGAAAACGAGACACTTTCTACTAGACTTGTCGTCGCAAGGACATGAACACAACCACGCGAAAGTGAACGTCAAAGCAATCAACAAAGCGGTGGCAAGGACGCCAATAGGCATTGCAGGTAGAACGAGACAAGCACATTCCATGGTCTATGCAACACGTTACTCCTACCAAAATAACCAAAAACGTGAATGAGGTGTGCTTAGATGCTGGAAGCCAAGCCAGGGGACGATACGTTTTCTTGTGGTATGGCATCGATCCAAGCAAGAATCTTCGCATGGAAATAGAGAACTGGAAGTGACAAACTTCCAAGACATTTACGATTTTTCTTGGGGTATATAGAGTTCTCGCATAGACTAAGCCTACATAAATCGTCAAACAATCCTTCTCTACCACTGGAGTCGAACCGATGGCTCATATCCTCTCAATCATAAACAGTCCTTAATTTCAACAATTCCCCATTATTCAACGTTTAGTTCAATCCAAGTCATTTCCAATCCCAATCATATTGACATCAGATATATGCCTGTCAAATGAAAAAATTCCACAAATCAACAGTTTAAATCTGCTTTTTGGATGATAATATATATTAGTGCAAAATTGGCATGTTAAGGCGGCAGGAAATATTACGTCATCAGAAAGCAAATTTTCATTCCCATTTGAAATCAATGTTGCAGTTCACAAAATTACAAGGGAGCAGGAACTTGCATAATAACCAAAATCGAAAGAATATTGAATACTAGACACAAGTCAAATTGACAGAGATTGATGATATCAAACTGCAGGAGAATACAGAGAATACAAGGAGTAGGATACAAATATTATCTAAGCCTAGGACTCAAAAACTCTACATCCCTTTCTACAAATTTTGTCGCTGGAAGAACTGCTGTTGGATCAGCAAGTTCATCATAAATGATGTGATGAATGCAACTTTAGAAGAAGTCAAATTCTGACTTAAACAGCAATTGGAGGTTCCTGGGTCAACAAATGAAATCGGAATTATTCAATTAGCAAATTTAGCATCAAAATATTTTAGCCTGACATCTACAAATGCTATCAATAGCAACAGTGATGATAATAGGGGTTGAAGGGTTAGTGTAACTGTACTGCCAAAAAAGAGTAGGATGAGGGTTCAAAATCATCGGCCTCATATGAGTAAAAGCCTCAAAGGTTCATTTAGAATTTAATCATCTAAGATGAGTTTTCAATTTCCATATGCATCAAACATATAATCAGACCCAGAGAAACTATCTATTTCTCACAAACAAACATATCATAGCATTAGTGCAACGACAAAAACATACCTTCGATGTCAGGTTTGAAACAGCTAAATTGAACTTTTCCTTTGTTTTCGTACCCGCAACCTGCCCAGCCCTTGCAACTTTACTAAAGGCACCATTCAGCCAAGCTGTTCCAGCAGTCACATATCTGTCAAGGAACAAAGCAATTCATCACTTCATATACTTCCCTTTGCATTGGAAGTAATGTCAAATCAGCAATCAGCAGCCATTAAAGAGAATCGTCAAAATGTAAATGAAGATATTTTGTTTCAAGCAACTAGTGAAGGAAAAACTAGATAGAAAACTAGATAAATTGCTAAATATCACATCAATTCGTTGTATTTCTCAAGAAATATGCTTGTATCCAATTTTAGGACATAGATCTAGAAAGCAAACATTTAAAGATGCTTAAACCTGTCAGCAACAAGTAAAATACACTCCCAAAACAAAATCCTATAAGAAGAATCAAATAGCAAGCCTAGGTGACTAGACCATAAAATTGTTTCTTTAAAACAGTTTGGACTCAAAATAAATCCCAGCTCTAACTACGAGTTGGACCGGTATTTTATACGTCAACAGCAGTTGGCGGTTGACAACTGTTGATGTTAAGCGTTACTCCAAAAGGCTTTCCTATGCAAATCAACTAAGCAATCAGACAGTAATTTAGACCTGAAAAGCACAAGATTTGTATATTTGGCTCTTACAACTATTCCTAGTCCCAACTATACTAGGTAAAACATTGACATCTCCAGGAATGTCATAAATTGATTGACGGTTGAACCAAGTCTTTAACATACTCAACATAAAAACAAAGTTTTCCAAAGCCTGTATACCTTAAAGATTCATCACTTGTATCAATCAGAAATGCAAAAAGATGAATGCACGTAAAAGTTCCTGAGATTAAAGGTCAAAGTAAGATTACTGAACTTAAATGGTTCTCCAACAAAAAAGCAAAAGATCAATCTCATAAAGCATATTCAACCTGCTAGATTTAACAGCTGATCCTGTGTCATTTATTTTCTTCTCTGCTGCAAATATTGCTGCCATAGTTTTATCGGAAACATGAAATCTTTGATCAACAGTCTTCACTTTCTCGTTCACAGCCGAAATTCCAATTGTTAATTTCTCTGACAGGCCAACTCGGCGGTCAAAGGACATTACTTTAGCAGATGCGCTAGCAGTTAAGCGATGTTTCTCATCAAATGCCTTCGCCTTATTCACTGCATCTTGGCGAATAGCTGAACCTTTTGCCAGCACAGTTGTAACCACCTCTTGTGCTCTATTTACATAAATTCTTCCACTCTGGGGTGGGCTAGTCTTAGCCTGCAAAAAAAAAGATTGCAGTCAAACCGTACGTCTAAGTTTATAAATTTGAGCAGTGATGCGATGAATCAAGGATCACTAGAGATACTGAAGGAGTCAAGATATATTGGTAGAGGCCTTTATTTTTACTTGCAGCCAATAATGGAACAGATTGTTTATGCATTCACAAAAGCAATAGCTATGAATATCTTCTCCCAAACCTCCTCTAGTGACTGCCCAAGTTTTTGGGTCATGCATATAACATCAGGAAATGGGAATATTTTCAGAATTTTGTCAAGTCTGTTAGACTCCTTGAAAAACACTATGAACTTAGTACAAATACTTGTGAATCTCTCTTTCGCAGGCTAGATGTGATACATGTCTCACTTGAACCGTTCTCTTCTTCAAAAAAATGTATACGAAAAATAAATAAATCTTAAATTTTAAACATGAATTCACGAATATCTTTTTCCTAAAAGTATCAACTATACTAACCTCAGTCATTTGCATTTTAGTGTTATTTGGGAAGAAAAATGGAGGTAGAAAGAGAAGTTTTATCAGGGATAGAGTTAAAAAGAGAAAAAACCAAGTACTTTTTGCATAATTTGGGCTAATGACTACCATGGATTGTACAGGTCAAGAGAACATTAAATGTAGAAAAAGATTGATTAGCAATGGTGTTTTTTGGCTACCTCATCATTTGGTGAAAAGGTATCAGTATTTGTGACAGATACTGCATTGTCCTCCCTCCTAACGTCCTGCATAAATTACAAATGATAATATCAATATTAGATAAAGATTATTTGCCAAGAAGAAACTGCAGAAACATTTCATAACTTACTTGCAGCTCGCACTTCATTATGTAATTTTCTGCAGGAATTATACTAACTATCTGGTCAACTATTGTAGCTCCCTGCAAAATATCCGTACACGTTTAACTTCTACAGTTTTGAATGCATAATTATTGATAATATCCAATACAAACAAATAACTATAGTTTAAAAGATTCAATTATCCTTTGACTAGGCACCAATATCTTGACAAGAGACTGCTTCTAAATGTGGACGTCCAAGATTTACAATATGTTCTTATTCCAGTGTTATTAAACATTTTACCCCTACAAAAAAAAAATCACAGGTATCTGAAATCCAGTTCAGCTAGATTGCAAGAAAATGCAACGTAATAAAGTTTTTCATCCTTTATTTCAAACTTCAAACACACCCCAAGAGAAGTCTTACAAGATATTCATTAAATAAGAAAAGAAATATGAAGAAAGAAAAAAAGTAAAGCTGCTAATCTATGGGGAGGCTGAAGGAAGGTATACGGTTAAAGATAAACTCACGAATTGCTTAAGCTCGGAGCTAAAACATAAGATATTTAGAATTCGCTTATAGTCCATTCAACAAACCAAAAAGCACAACCCATACTTATTTTCAGGATTGCAAAAAGTTTTAAGTAGACGAAAAAAAACATAAAAAAGAACCAAAAGGAGGGGCAAAAAGATGAAATGCACACTCACTGATAACAACAAGGCAATCTCCAACGCTCTAGGATCTTTGAACGTCACAAATGCAATCTTAGATTGCCCATCCCTGCAGCAACGCATAAAATGAAAAATGTAGCAGCATCATAAGTTCATAACATAGCTAATATAAAATTAAAACTCCAACTTCATTTTCCCTTCATCCAAAAATTACATTTTAACTTTAGTTCCTCCCTCCCTTTTCTGCACTTAACTAGCGAAAACTGGAAAAAGAATATTCTACTTAACGTTTCCCGAAAGATACCAAAAAAAGAGGACCAATTACTACTAGTTTTAAAGGAAAAAAATAAATCCTGGTAGGATCCAAATGCCGCTACCAAAACAAAATATAGAAATGCAACACAAGACCCAGCACTTGCTGAATTTATTCGCACTTTCTTGGCAGCCAAACAAACAGCAAGCCCATTACATAGCAGTCTCACAGCTAAAGTAATATGCATAAATGTAAGCGAACAGAAAAAAAATCAAACGCACCGTAGGATCTGAATATGTTCGATTTCTCCAGAAAAAGAGAAAAACTCGTGAATCTCTCTTTCGCTGGCTAGATCTGATACATGACTCACTTGAACCGTTCTCGTCTTCAAAAAAAAAAGGTAAATAAAAAATAAATAAATCTTAAATTTTAAACATGAATTCACGAGTATCTTTTTCCTAAAAGTATCAAACCGTACTAACCTCAGTCACCTGCATTTTGGAGTTATTTTGGAAGAAAAATGGAGGCAGAAAGAGAGGAGTTTAATGAGGGATAGAGTAAAGGGCATTACAGGAAAAAGGAAGGCCGGGAGCTGCCGGGAACTGTACTTGAAAGAGAAGAATGTGAGGCGGCATTAAATGCCCTTGAGTTTGTTTCGGATTGTCTATTTTACCCTTTCTCAGACATATGAATTACGAAATGTCAAATGTTTCACTAGCGTCCTTTTCCCGTTGGCTGTTGTAAATTGAATTATCAATGTATACGATAAGGGAATTCGTTGGCTATAACCACACACGGTGAAGACGCCAATTTACATTGCGTTTTGTGGGTAGAAAGACGCCATCACGGTTCACGGGAAGAAAAGACAAGACGCCTAAAGCACAATTAAGCAATTATTCACTACTTTCCCTAACACAAGCAACAGATGATGTGTTACTTCTTACAATAAATAAAAGCAAATCCGTAGAATTTAGCGCAAGTGTCCGTTAAATGAAACATGAAATGTAATTGGTAGTCTGACAAGTTACATCGAATGCGACAGCTTCACTCAAAGTGTGTGATAAGGAGAGACGTAGATAAGAAGGGTAATAGGGGGTAAAAGTGACAGCCACGAGACCAAATGGCTGAATATTATTCTTGTCTTGGTCAACTGGAATAGGATCTTTGTTGCGCTTTCTTCTTTTTTTCACAAGTGTCTTTCATCCACGTGAATCCATGTCCAGCTGTCTAAATTTCTTGAATTCTTGTTTGCGTCTCGGTGTGACGAATGAGCCAACCAATGGAATTGCATTTTCAATGCTAAATGCGACAATGGACTGATTCAATATGTTTTTCTTTTATAGTGACAACATTGTTTCTATTGTCTTGTACCAAAATAAAAAAACGTTGTTTGTATGGTTTCGAATACAGTGTCTTGGTGATTGATCTCGCTGTTTTCTGATAGGCGGCTACGGTATCTATCTATATATATATATATATTTCCGCCAGCATTAAGCTGCTTATCAATCATTTGCTCTCAAAATACTTGTTGACGGCAATTTGTTTTGGTTTCCCATGAAAAAAGATAATTCTATGTATAGTAAAAGAGTGAGTGTTACTCATGATAAGTATAATATTCTAAAGTTTATATTTTTATCGTTTTACCCACTAAACCTATGTAGGCAAGATAGACTTAATGTCAATTCCGTAATTCTCATGATAATTGATAATAAATTAAAAGTCTTTCAATCTGTATATATATAACTGAAGTAGAGTTAACTTTTTAGAAAATTGACAGTTGATAATTCCTGTATTTATTACATAGATATCTTATCCTTAAGACATATAGATATTGTAATCTCATTGAATAACCAACAATATTAAGTGATTGGAAGGTAAAAAAAATATTATAAACTGGTAAATTTAGTGATATTATAATTAACGTATATACT
>JANIHY010000002.1:17484386-17497592 GCA_027479065.1 Erythroxylum brevipes
TTATAACTTCCAATATTTCACATATAACCCATCTTGCACATAACTATCTTTTCTACTTCATTTCAAATTCAAGAATTATTATATTCTTTACACATGAATAATTGTCAAAATTTCTCATTTCATATTTCTAAATTCTAAGAAAAGTTCGGAGTCCAACAACTGATTTTTGATCATGGCTAGGAACTTTTAAAAAGCATCAAAAACTTTATTTACATAGAAAAAAATATATCCAAGTAAATCGATTGAAATTGTTAATAAATTTCACAAAATATTTATATTGAGAATGAGAAATAAGAAGTGAAATTCCCTAAACATCATTATTAATTAAATCAAAACAAAAAGAGCTTGTTAATGCAATTTAGCATCATCTCACTGGCCTCTCTTTATCTATAGTTTTTATAGTGGAAAATTCATTATGGTAAGTTAATATGAATATAGAAAGCATCAATGTAAAACTTACAAAAAGCTCGAAGCATCTTCAAATCAAAGCTTTAAGTTATTTTTTCATGACCAATTTTGCTTGCTGAAGAACCATCCATTTCAAGCTCACAAGTATATCCTGTAATAAACTTCAGTTCTGAGCAACATTAGAAATCATGAAGTAGGTACAAATGCTAATTGGGTAACTATATAATTAGTACGAATTTCAAAGCTAGGAGTTCCCATTACCATAGAATTTGGAAGAATGAAAATACTTTCTAACTAGCCCTCTCTTCAACTTGAAAGACTAACTGTGCTAAAATTTCCATCTATTATTTTCTATAATCTTAGAACAAGTGGAAGTAATTGTTATTGATTTTGTTAATTACATAATTATTAATTATAATTTTTTATAAAATTAAGGTTAAGAAAATCAAGTTTGATCCAAAGTAAAGATAATAAAGAAGTCCAATCAAAGATTTGGTTAAATGGGTTAAAGTCTAATGAAAAAATGGGTTCTAATTGGTGCAGGTTGATTATGTATTGGGCTTCTGATGGAGAGGCTTAATAAAGTTACTATAAATAGCTACTAAAGTCTCCTGCAGTCTGCTTAAGTAAGTTTGTAAATGTTCAGTTTTTCTGATCCGTTAAGAGGCTCACTCATTAAGAAAGGCACAGAAAGACATTAATGGTATAAAGATACAAAACTTTTACAAAGATTGATCAAAAGTTTTAGGAGCTTATTTAAACATTGAGGTTTAAATAATTTATCAGCTTGTTCATCACGCAATGGATAACAAAACAAATATTTTCTTTGCATTTTCTCTGTTAATACAAATTCATGGTTATTCCTGGGTCCATTATTAAATTTGTATTATAACTAACACGTAGTATCAAAGCGGTTCCATGATTGTATGAATTTCAATGGAGATTTTCAAATTTCTCCATAAAGAAATCAAAGAGATTAATATGGTTTGG
Source organism: Erythroxylum brevipes (assembly GCA_027479065.1). Taxonomy (NCBI): domain Eukaryota; kingdom Viridiplantae; phylum Streptophyta; class Magnoliopsida; order Malpighiales; family Erythroxylaceae; genus Erythroxylum; species Erythroxylum brevipes. The sequence goes on from JANIHY010000002.1 coordinate 17,485,785, forward strand.
CTTATGTAAATTGCGTATTTTTTGTTTGAATTAATGTTGAAGAAGCATTGAGTGGAAGAAGCACACTGGTGCTGGAAAGAGCCACGTTGGTGCTTCTAGGATGCATTCATCATCTAGCGTGCGTGTACAATTGGTGCATGCAAAAGCCAACACAGGATATATGTATGGTGCATGTGGCATATGTGCATAAAGGCAGTTGGCTCGTTTATGTATATTGCGTATGAGGTCCATACGCCAAAGGAGGTGACGTGCATCTGTGCACGTCTATCGCATGTAATACACAAGCTAATGCAGCATTCATAGTGTTGACATCAGTTGCTAATGCCAGCACAGTATAGGACCAAAAAACTCAAAATTCAGAAAATGGTCACTCAAGTTATTTTGGATCAATTTTTAGGGTCTTGTGAATTTATGAAGTGGGATTTTCAAACTTTATGGATTTATTACATTGGTAATAAATAAGGTTTAACTTCAAAAAAATCAACTAAGATTATTAAAGTCATCATTGAGTGAATTTTATGCATTAGACTAGAGATAAAAAAAGATACAACTGGTTTTATTATCTCATATAGTGTATTTATGGTTTGATATCGCATGATTATCACTCTGATTGAGATTTTCTTTGTAATTAATTATAAAATAAAGTTTGTTCACAATGTGTTCAACACTAATATGTAATAATGAGTTTGTGCATGGGAATTTTGTATTTTTGAATGGTAAATTGTATATATTTTATGCCTATACAAAATAATATGAGAATAACATATAGGTGTGTCCTTTATGCTTGTAGATCTATTTGGATAATAATGAGAATGTAGTCATCATAGTGACCCTTCAATTTTATATTTGAATTGTTCTACTTGCATGTTTGAGGATGTCTTTGGTCTTATGTTCGGTACTTCTGCCTATAGGTGTTGACCTTATATGAGACTTTAAGATGTGTATAAAGGTATAAGATGGAGGAACCATTTCTTGGGTGATCTATTAACAGGTGGTAAAATCATAAAAGCTAATGGTGTGAACTCTGATTACTTTTATGTGGAGGTCTTATCTATATGTATTATGTATTCAACCTATAACTGTTTCATGATATGCGTGATAAAACGCTCACTACATATACTAGTTTATGCCTTTGAGTATCGATGTTAACCTATATTTGTGTTGATCATTTAAATCATCAATTTTGCAATGACCTTTTTTGTAAATAGTAATAGTGTCACAATTCAAACCCTCGTTGGTTTCAATTTTAAGAAATGGAAGTATGATGTGAAATTTGCATTGGAGGTGGTAGACATTTACATAGCTATAGTCGAGGATAGGCCATTTACTCCTACATCTATCAATTCAGAGGCTGAGAGAACAACATATGCAGCTTGGTAAAGCTCAAATAGGATGTGTTATTTGACTATAAAGAGACCCATTCCAAACTATATGCTACGTGGAGTTCCATAAATAAATATAGCAAGGGATTTCCAAAATAATGTCTTACAGAGATATAATGTATCTTTTAATGTTAAATAGGTAGCTTATTAAAGGAATTTTAGTTTCTGAGATATACAAGAGTAGAGAGAGTACATAATTAGGATGGTCAACCTTTGGACTAAGTTAAGGGTGTTAAATATTAATATTCCTGATGATTGTATAGTTCACTAAGCTTTGAATACACTTCCGTCAAAGTTTGGTATTTTGGTTACCACATATAATTCTTAGGATAAAGCTCAAGACATAAATGCATTGATCACCCGTTGTGTTACTAAAGAAAAGAAACTAAAGAATATAGCTCATACAACCTCAATAGCAACCAAGGGAAAGGTAAAGGTAAAGCCTCATAAATTTCCAGGTAAGAAACCTAAATTCCCTTCGTATGTAGATGTTGGCCAATCTAGTGTTGTTAGGGGTTCATAGGGATGTTGTAAAGAGTATGAAGTGTTTCTTATGTAAGAAGAAGGGATATAAGAAGCGAGACTGCCAAAAGTGTAAAACCTAGAAAGAAAGGCAAGATCTATCAGCTAACTCTTTAAGGTGTGTTGAGCAGTGAGTATAGGGTCTAGGTGTATAGATGTTTAGTCAACTGTTACGTCTCAACGCATTTTGTATGATACATGAGTCTAATTGTTTTATAGCTATATCAAGTTCTTGGTGTCTAGATAGTGGAGCTTCTAATCATATGGTTTCCACAATGCGGGGATTTATACAAAAGAGAAAGCCTAATAAGGAGGAGGAAAAATTGATGGTAGGCAATATCAAAGAAGTTGATGTAATCACTGTAGGGGGATGTTTGTTTGAACCTTAATATAATGTTCAAGCTTGTATTAACGACATGTTTTATATACCATCATTTAGACGAAATTTGGCATCTATATTTGTTTTAGACAAAGAAGGTTATAGTTTTGTCATTGAAACTTTTGTTGTAAAGTTATCTTTTCATGAAAAAATATTGGTACTGCCTTGGTCAAGGATAATATTCTTCTAACTCTAAAATATGATTATCTAGAAACATATGTTGACTATTGCAAGGATAAGTTGACCAAAATAAAGAAAAATGGGTTAACTTGTGCTTTTGACTTATTAGAACTCATAAATACGGATATATGTAGTTCTTATAAAGTTACATTATGTAATTCAAGATATTCTTTTGACATTTATTGATGACTATTCCTATTTTGCATATATGTTCTTGCTTAAAGACAAGCCTAAATTTCTTAAGAAATTCAAGATCTTTAAGGCTAAAGTTAAGAACTAATTGGGAAGGCCAATTAAGATTGTCAGATCTAACTATGGAGGTGAATATTATGGTAGACATGACATTTCAGGACAAGAAAAAGGCCTATTTGCCAAATATGTAGAATCATGTTGAATAATGGCTTAGTTCACTATATTAGGTAGTTTTGAGCAAAGCAGTTGGCCAAAAGGCATAATTGCACCTTAAAGGACATGATGAGTTTAATGCAAAGTAGGATTAATTTTCTTGATTACGTGCCATAAAGACTACCTTATATCTACTTAATAGAGTCCAATGTAAATTAGTTTCAAAGATGCCCTTTGAAGGGGTGGTAGCCTAGACTCACTAATATTCATGTATGAGACTACCCTATTGAGGTATATTTGTATAATCCTTATAAAGATAAACTGTATTCTCGTTCCACTCATTATTATGTTGTCAGATATCCTAACCACTCTTAGAGATTCAAATTTTACTATAGAGATGAAGGATTTAGAATAGTAGAATGAAAATAGCTAAGTTTCTACAGTATAATGTCTGTAATGAGGGTGTCATTCTTATTCATAAGATGATAAAAGGATGTATATTATAATTATTTCATATCCATCACTCATACAGTCAGAACTAATGGATCAAGATCTTAGTACCATACTAGTACAGGGACAGGAACCTACACTTGTACAAGCTAGAGGTTCCCGAGGCACAATAGCATACTAAATCAATTTAATTAAGAAGATTTGCTAAAATGATAAGACCTATTATCTCATCTAATTACATAGTCTATTTAGGTGAACAAAACTATGATATGGGACATGTAGTAGATCTAGTGACTTTTGCATGCAATAGGGGATGAGATGTAATCTATGAAGTATAAAAAGGTATGAGAGTTTATGGATTTACCTTATAGTTATAAACCTATCAATTATAAATTGTTTTACAAGACCAAAAAGGACTCTTAGGGTAAAGTTGAGCGATTGAAATGTTGGACCCCACACCCCACCCGTAGGTGTTTGGGAGTTATATCCCGGCGTGTGTTTACGGGTTACACCGCAGCGTGTTTTAATGTTGGACCCCACACCCTACCCGTAGGTGTTTGAGAGTTATACCCCAGTATATATTTGCGGATTATACCGCGATATCCAACCTTAATCAGTATTGTCCTCTTTGGGAATCGAACTCGCGACTCCTCAAGGTTTTGTTGTTTCTAAGAACACGTCTCTCACCATTAAGCTATTGACAATGGTGAGTCCATATAAATACAAATATAAATCTATAAGTTTGATAAGACATATGGGGATAGAAATATTTAATTCCCTAAGGGGTTTCTCTAATGCGACTTTGCATTCAGAAACAGAAAACAAATTTCTCTAATGTAGTTTAACATAAAGTTCGATGAAATTAAGACCAACAAATAGAAAGATGATACATTTTACATTGTATGAGTATCTTCGTAATTTTTCACACTCCATTTTCTCATTCATGTTAGTGAAGTATGATATATGCATGGTTGTATTAAATCTATGTTGCATATGATACATGCATTTGATATTTTTCGATATCGAAAGCCTTATAGACTGAATGATGAACTTTCATTATCTTTGAATCAAATATTTTAAATTGGTTAACCTATACATTGATTTTGCTTACTACTTTTACTATTTTTATTATCGTTACAACTATTGTCATTAATTTTTGTTTAAGAGGAAGAATGCTAGTGATTTTATTAATTAGAAAATTATTAATTACGGGTTTTTATAAAATTAAGGTTAAGAAAATCAAATTTGATCTAGATTAAACATAATAAAAAAGCGTAATAAAGGATCTAGTTAAATAGGTTGAAGCCCAATAAGGAAAATGAACTCTAATTTAGTGTGAGCCGATTATGTATTAGATATGTGATGAAAAGGTCCAACAAATTAAAGTTACTATCAAATGGTTGTTAAGGTCTCCTACAGTCTGCTTAAGTAAGTTTATAGACGTTCAGTTTCTCTAATTTAGTAAGAAGCTCACACATAAAAAAAGCTCAGAAAGATTTTAACAATATAATGATAACATAATTTTCATAAAGATTGATCAAAAATTTCAAGAGCTTGTTTAAGCAATTCATTGGCTTATTCATAGAGCAATGAATAGCAAAACATATATTTTTCGTCGTTTTCTTTGTTAATATAAGTTTGTCTATCTTAGGCATATTATTAAAGTCCTATTATAACTAACAGTAATCATATAGAGAAAAAGATACAATTAAGACTCAAGGCTGTTATGAGCCAAAATCTCGGAAAAGTCGATTTTTTAAAAATTAAAACATGATAAATAGTTGGTTACAGATCAATTAGACCCGTTACAGATCGGAAGAAACCCACCTTGAATCTAGTATAGAAACATATATTTTGCAATGAAAAACCTTATACAGCTAAAAATTGGTGAGAAATGGCAATCCGTGAAAATGATAAATTTGTGTTTGCTAATGTTGTTCATTTAGGTATGCCTAAGTTTTTTGGATTGAACGTAAACGTAAGTTGGTATTCAAAAACTGCCGTGCTACATGTTCATATAAAAATAAGGTATACCTTATATTCATTAAGTGGGCTAGCATAGGCTAGGTGAAAAATACAGATCGAATTCAGCCGAATCTACTGTACTGGGCCTACGCAATGAAAAGGTCGATTCTGAGTCACAGATGCAAGTGTGTTTGGATAACAGGAAAAGGTGGTAAGGGAAAACCTGTGGGTGTTAGGGATGGATGCATTCCAAAAAAGGTTGTTGGAAAGAGACCACTTCACACTCATTGTCTACTAGGAAATCCATCGAGTGTTGCTACAGAACAAAACTCGACCAAAAATGTATCACCTCTTGCACTTCACTTTCAACGGAAGACCACAGGGAAGTCTCCTTTCCTCTTTTTCATTCCTCCACAACAACTCAATTCCAAGCTAAGCATGCCCGCTTTCAATCCACATACCTTCCTTGGCCTTCAAATATTTTTTCTGCTTTCTTATAATAAGTCAAATGCCATCTGAAACTCCTTGGAAATTAGAGGTCTGTGCTTCTTCAATGGCGACTAGAATCTGCAACATCTGCAAAGAGATTCATGATTCATGGGGAATGTTAAACTTATCCCAGTTGGCTCTGTCGTTGGCTGGCCTGTCCAAGCTTGAAAGAAAACAAATCAAAGAGACTTATAAGGTGATGTATGGAGAAGATATGGCTGATCTTCTTCAAAGGATTCAGGTACATGGAAACCAAAGAAATGATGTCCTTGATGCGCAAAAGTTATTTACAGCTTTGTCAGTGTGGATGCTAGATTCACATGAACGTGATGCTACTTTTGCAAGGGAGGCCATTGAACAAGCTGATACTAATTACAAAGCTCTGGTTGAGATTTTTGTGGGAAGAAAATCAAGTCATATCATGCTTATGAAACAAGCATATCATGTAAGATTTAGAAGGCAACTTGACCAGGATATCATTAACCTAGAGCCACCACATCCATACCAGAAGGTACGCTAGTCATTTTCCATAGCAAGGCCTTATGCATTCAAACGATATATTTCGATTCAAGAGCATGTTTTGCCATTTTTGTGTTTTGATTAATCTGTTATTCAATATGGAAAATATTGGTTGGTTCGCAGATTCTTGTGGCACTAAGCACATCCCACAAGGCACACCAAGTAGATGTTAGCCAACACATTGCTAAATGTGATGCTATGAGGCTATATGAAGCAGGGGAAAGTGGGTCGAGGGCCATTGATGAGTCTGTTGTTCTTGAAATTCTAAGTAAAAGGAGCATTCCGCTGATGAAGCTGACATTTTGCAGCTACAAACATATCTATGGACACGAGTATACAAAGGTATTTTAAGATACTTGCATAACCTCGTAAGTATTCTGTAACAAGATTGATGCAATTCTTTTTGAAATATGTTTTTCTTTTTCCTTTGTCCTCCGTTTTGCAGTCCCTCAAGAATGGGAACTCCAAAGATTTTGAAACCACGCTTAGAACTGTCATAAAATGCATGTGCAGTCCAACCAGCTATTATGCAAAGGTAACTAACCATAGCTGCCGGTACATAAATTTTGATAAGAATGGGCAAAACTTTTACCGTAAAAGAGCCATACCTCATGACACGAGAGGAACCAAAAGGTGGTCCTAGACTTATTCTATTACTAGGACCACGACAAGATTAAAAATAACTGTACTGCAGCATAACTGATAGATATAGGCCACACTTTGATTACTTTGCATAAAAAAAATTGAAACTGAAGATGTCAATGTCATGACCACCTCAATCCAAATTGCAAATTACAAATTGTTAATCTTTTGAGCTGCAACCTAAACTTTTCTTCAAGAAATTGTTTCAGGCATTGCAAGTAAGCATCCAAGCTGCTGATACTGGTGAATTGTCACGCATGATCATGAGCAGAGCTGAAGTTGACATGAACGAAATTCAAGGGGTTCTGCAGAAGAAATATGGTACAAAACTCAGAGATGCAATATGTGAAAGAATTCCATCCGGTGATTATAGGGACTTCCTTGTTGCTTTAGCCACAAAAGCAATTACCACTCACTAGTGAATCAGTCCATAGTTTGTGGTAGCATATTTTTGTCTGTAACTAAAGTAGAATTGTATGTCAAGATCATTGTTTAGGTCTAGTACTGATTTAAGTTTATAGCTACTGAAATAAAAGAGTGATGTATTAATCATAATGGTAGCATTGTCAATACGACTACCATCTTTGAGTTTTCTATTCTCTCTGATGTGAATATAGTAGCACTACAAGAACTGCTTCAGCTTTATTGGTGAGTGATTGGGAGGAAAGATGAGCTCTATTAGTGGCTTCTAAACTTTCTGACGCTGAAAGCAAGTGGAACAGAAAGAACATTTTGCTTTGCCCCACTTGTTTAGCCTACTAAATTCCCACAAGTTGACGTAAGAACATTTTGCTTTTCCTTTCCGCTATAATGGACTTACACAGAGAGCTGGGTTTTCTGATATAGTGAGTCTAAGTTGGACTACGGAAATTGTTGGTTGTAAGTCTTTTCAGTTGTCGCGGAAGCTTAAATTAGTGAACGAAGCTCTTAAAGGTTTCATGTCCAGTCAAAACCTCCACCTCTACCCCTTGAAAGATGTTGAAAGAATTAGTTTGGTGAAGGAGTTTAGTGAAGGAATTCATTCTACTTTTCTTCTCATCACGAGTTACATATATATACAAGTATCTTCGAATCTTCCTAGCTAATTCTTCTATCTATTCTAGGTAATATATATACATACAAGGAAATAAAATTATTCTCACTAATTATGGATCCCTATAATCATGGTCTACTGTAATCATGTCTATACTCCTACAATCATGCTAACGCTCCCCCTCAAGTTGGTGCATAGATATCTATCATGTCAAACTTGTCAATCGCTAGATGAAATATCCTTCCTACGATTGCTTTCGTCAAAATGTCTGTGAGTTGGCTCTCTGACTTGACTTGACGAATAGAAACTGAATAATCTTTTGGTCCAGCTTCTCTTTGATAAAATGAAGATCAACTTTAACATGTTTAGTGCGGTCATGTTGTACCGGGTTTTGAGCAATTTGGATAGTAGCTCTGTTGTCAAAACATAAATTGACAAGCCTTGAATACTTAATTCCAAGTTTCTTTAGAACTCCTTTAATCCATAATAGCTCGCATAAGTCATGTGCCATACCTCGAAACTCTACCTCTGCACTTGATCGAACAACAACCTTTTGTTTCTTGCTCCTCTAGGTAACAAGATTGTCTTCCACTAATACGAGATAACCTGAGATAGATTTCCTGGTTGATCAATCTCCTACCCAATCATCATCAGTGTAACCTTCGATGGTGGACGCATCGTTCTTTAAGTACGATAATCCTTTTTCCTGATGCACCTTTTAGATACCTCAAGATTCTATAGACTGCATCCATGTGTTCTTCATTCGGAACATGCATAAACTAGCTTACCATACCCATAACATAGTCAATATCCGGCCTAGTGTGAGTTAGATAGATCAACTTCCCCACTAGTCGTTGATAGCGACCCACGTCTACTAGACCTTGGTCAGAATAAATTTCAAGTGAATGATTCATCTCCATTGGTGTTTCAACTAGCTTGTAGGTTAACATCCCAATTTCAGTGAGTAAATCCAATAAATTTTTTCGTTGACAAAGAGAAATTCCTTGTTTTGACCATGACACTTCAATTCCTAAGAAATCCTAGATCTTTCATTTCAAACTTGGTGTCCAAATACTTTTGTAGCCTCTCCTTTAGTATCATTATCAGTTAAGACCATATCATCTACATACACAATCAAAGCTATCACCTTTCTTCCTTCATGTTTAATGAATAAAGTGTGGTCAGAGTTACTTTGCCTATAACCAGACTTCATTACTAATGTAAACCTCCCAAACTAGGCTCTCAGTGATTGTTTAAGCCCATACAATGATCTGTTCAATTTATATACATTATTTTCATGTACTGATCCATACTTGACACTGAGTGGCAGCTTTATATATACTTCTTCCTCGAAGTCACCATTTAGAAAAACATTTTTTACGTCATATTGGCACAATGGCCAATTCTGATTTGCTGCAGTTGATATGAGAATGCAAACGATATTGAGCTTAGCCACTGGTGCGAGATTTTCTTGATAATCAATACCATACCTTTATGTATAACCTTTTGCTACCAGCCTGGCTTTATACTTGTCAAGGCTTCCATCAACTTTAAGCTTTACAATATATACCCGTTTACATCCAAGTGTCTTTTTTTCCTTCAGATAATGGAACTAGTTCTTAAGTTGAGTTTTTTTTAGAGCTTCCATCTCTTCATTCATTGCCTTCATCCACCTTGGATCTGCTAACGCTTCTTGCACACTGTTAGGAATAGACACCTTGGACAATTGATCAACATTTAAGGCATATGAATATGATAGCCTATGAGTAGAGGTATAATTATTGATGGGATATTTGACATTTAATTTAAAATTAGGTTCATATTGTTTCTTTGGGATGCCTTTATTTGATCCTGGTGGTAGCCGAGAAAGTAAAGGATTATTTGATAAGGAATTGTCAATTTCCCGAGGTCCAATATGGTTTTGAACATTCTAAGAGGAAGGCTCCTCGGTTAATGGTATTAACATAGGCTCTTCTAATGCATCTTCATCATCATCCGGTGGTGCATCATTATTGGATAAATTTAACAAACTTGGAGCCTGTATGTTGGGTTGATCAATGGTGGGTTGAACAACTATATATTGGTGTGGGTTTAATTGTTCTTCTATGGCTTCCAACTTTGAAAAAACATTCTTACTTTTGAAATTCTTCCATTTAGCTCAACCTCATCTTTTAAGGTCTCCCCTTGAGGAGATGCACTCAAGTTTTCCCCCTGTGTAGTATGGTTCGGTTTCATGAAAGGATACATCCAAGGTAACATGTAATTTTTTATTTCTTGGATCACAACATTGGTAACCCTTCTAGAAATCTGAGTATCCAATAAAAACACATTCTTTTGCACATGGATCTAATTTGCTTCGTAAGATCTTGGGAATATGGACATAGACTGTACACCTAAAAACTCTAAATTCAAGATTCGATAGATGAGAAATAAAACAAAAGATTTGCAACTTATATTGTGGAGTTTGGAAGCCAATAAATTTAGAAAGAACCCGATTGATGAGATAAACTGTAGACTTGATTGCCTCCCCCTAATAAAATTGTGGCATGTACATCCCAGAAAGAGAAGCATATACTACCTCCATAAGTTACCTATTCTTTCTTTCTGCCAACCCATTATGTTGCGGTTTGTATATGCAAGAAGTATGGTGTCGTATTCCTAGCTGGCTAAGATATTCTCTAAATGAAGCATCAACAAATTCCATGGCATTGTTGGATTGCCAAATTCAAATTTGTTGTTGATATTGTGTACGAACCATGTTGTAGAACTCCTTAAGTGCAGTACATGCATCACTCCACTTATGAAGCAAGGACACCCATGTAAACCGTGTGCATTTATCTATAAAAGTAATAAAATAACGAGCCTTTGAAATGGATGGAACCCTTGCAAGGCCCCAAGTATCAGAGTGCATAACAATAAAAGGTTGTGATCTTTTATTTAAACTTAGTAAATAAGGAATTTAAAGGTTTTTGCGCTAGCTTTCATATATGACATCTAAAATCAAAAACTTTTAAATCAAAAAACAAGTTTGGGCAAAGTCTTTTAAGGTAGCCAAAAGAAATATAACCCAATAATCAATGCCAGATCCAAATACATTCGTAAGTCTTTGCAACCCCATTAGATTAAATACATGACTGAATTTCTGTTTTCCATCTTCAATCAACTCTACATAGTACAACTAGTGTTGCTTAACACCATAACCAAGAGACCTCCAGGCCAGAATGTCTTGAAAAATACATAATAAAGGCTAAAAAATTACGGTACAATTAAGAGATGAGGTAATTTTACTAATAGACAAAAGGTTATACTCAAGTGTAGGAACAACTAAGACAGTATCAAAAGTCAAGGTATTGGATAGAACAACTGATCCCTCTTCTGTAATAGGAGAAATGTTTCCATTTGCGATGGATAGGTCATACTAAGAGGGTGGTTGAATTGTTTGTAATTTGGTATGATTGTTCGTCATATGATCGGTTGCCCCTATATCAATTTTTTTTTTTAAGAAAGTAACACCCTATATCAATAATCCAAGTACTATTCCTAGCAGTCACAGACATTGTGTTTGGTTGCTGTCCCCATGGGTAGGGACAGATGACAGGAACGCAAAAGTTTCGTATTCCTTAGCGTTTGCTTGCTCTCCCCACTTATTTTTGTCCCATCTCCGGAGTACAGGACATAAATTTTTTATACCTTCCATGACTGTAGTACAAAATTTCTCATCTCCGTCTCTAAAATAAAACACAAGCAATTTCCAGGAATACCCCTTTCCTCACATAAGCAATTTTTATTTTTAATTATATTATTAAACTCATTATTATTATTAATTATTGTTTGTATTTATTTATTTATTTATTATTATTGTTGTTGTTGTTGTTAATTTTATTATATGAAATTTTGAACTA
>JANIHY010000002.1:17547621-17559433 GCA_027479065.1 Erythroxylum brevipes
AAAAAACATAAGTATTACTTACGATTTTAATATTTTGATGAGAACTAATTTAAGAATAAGATGTAGCTATAAACATAGAAGATAGTTTATGAAATTAATATAGTAAAATTAAAATTTGCAATTGTTGAAGAAAATATCAAGTCAAGAACAGAAGAATGATAAGGAGTATTAAGATGATCCTTTAGTTTGTAATTTTAATTGTAATATCATTTTATTACTTTTGGTAATCTTGGAGTCTTATCATGCATAAACATTTCGTCTTACTTTGTTACATGGGTTTATTCATTTATCAAGAAGTATTAAAACTTTTGTTCTTAAAAGAAAAGCCCTTTGATCTTTCAAATCTTCTTATGAGGACCTTAAAACTTGTTTAATTATAAGTAAATTATATAAATTAATTTTGGAACGTTTGAAGTTGTAAAGTTTATGGTCGATCAATCTAAGTTAAATGTGTAACAGTTGAGTTCATTGACACATTGATCAACCAATATAATCGCGTAGTAAACCAATGTCCTAGTGAATATGTATATTCAGTGCATATTGTTCGACTAATGTGCTATACTAATCGACTAATGCTTTGAAATTAGTCGTTATAACTACTAATTTCTGGCTCTAACTATTAGTAAAGATCTAAAAATCTTATTGTAAGATATTTTTAATTATAGCCCTTTGTTAGAGTTTTATATATTTTACTTAGAGATGTTCCAATTGATATTAAAATTCTTTTTCACTGTAAAAAAAGATTGTAAAAAGGGTTCTTATTTATTAGAAAAATATTGTAAAAAGGTTAGGATTCAACCTGAAATAAGAGTTATAGTAAAATTCTAATAAGAATCTTACCAGTGGACACATATAAAGGTTATTTGTTGAACCACTATTAATCAATTTACATTCCTTTTGCCTTAAGCTTATTACATTATTACTTAAGTATGTTGTTGAAATTTGTTGTTTTATATCATATTTTTATATTTTATAAATTTTGTTTATTAACACAGTAAGTTAGTAAATATGTTGTTAAAGTTTATCAACACCCAATTTACTTACCTCGTTGGTTCCATTAGGGAATAATAAGTGATATTAAAAAGGATCTATTATGCTATAATTCAAACAAAATCTTTATAGCAAATATATAAATAACACATTTAAGAGTATCATCATCATCATTTAATCAAAAGGGACAAAATATTAGTAAAGTCCCATTTCTTTGTTGGAAATGACTATTTTTATTAGAAAATAATGATAGATTTTTTAATGGCTAAAAGTATAGGCCTATCGGAAATAGTTTTACATGACCCTTTCATGCTTTATAAGACTCGTGTATAAGTAAAAACTCCAAAAATTATAAGATGAATGGAAACTTTATGATAAAATATTAATTTTCTTAAATTGTAGTGCCATACATATCATATTTTATGCATTATAAAGAAATGATTTTAATAAAGTCTCTGCGTATAAAATGACTTATAAAATCATTATAAATTAGGTATGAAGGTGAAAATTAAGTTAAAGAGAGTAAAATGAGCAAGTCAGTCTATCAATGTGAATTCTTTTAAATGAAGTATGATCAAAGTATCTTAAATATGTACACTGTATTTATTGATATTATTAATACTCTCAAGGGTCTTTAGAAAGACCTATAATAATGCCACAATAGTAAAAATATTGCTTAAGGTACTTATAAAGATATGAGAAGTCAAAGTGAGTCACCAAGAAGTCAAAGATCTAAAAACATTACTATTGAAGGAGCTCATTGGATCTTTTCTTCACGTATGAAATGAGATTTCAAAAAGAAACAACACTTTTGAAGAAAAAGGACTTGACAGTCTTCAAGGAAGAATCAGGTGAAGAAGAGACAAAAAGAATTTCTCTAAAATAAAGGTCTTCAAGGTAACTAAAAGTAATTCAGAAAATAAATCTTCAAACTTTATTTATTTTGTATGTAGAAAATTTGACCATATGAAGTCACAATATCTTCTACTTAGAAGATAATGACAATTATGAAAAAAAATTATAAAGTGACGAAAGACAAAAACAAAAAGAAAGCATTTAAAGCCTCAACTTAACATGAAATAAGTGAATCTAAACATGTGCATTCGAAAAGAGAGATAACTCAAATATTTTTTATGGTTAAGAAAGATAATAAGGTAACAACTAACTCTAATTCATATAATGACGATAATGATTTGACATATAATAAACTAGTCAGAAAGTTTAGAAATTATGAGTAAGAAAAAGAAGATACTATCTTTCAAATACAAGGAAGTTAAAAAATAGTTAAATGCATTTACAAATGAAAATCAAAAGATAAAAAGTGAATTATAAAACATTAAAGCAAATAAAGTTGTAAATATTGATGACAATCATATATTAGACACATTAAAGCATGCCAATGAGGCATTGAAAAAGGATATCAATATTCTCAATGATTCATTATCCAAATTCCCTAGAGAGTGAAAAACTAAAAAGCATGCTAGAAATTCCAAAGAACTCTAATTATATAATCAATGAGATTTGATATACTTATAGGAGTGAATCCAATACTAAGACTACATTTATCAAGAAAGAAATCGTGCATAACGAAGAGCATAAGATAAAAAATAAGCATGATACAACCATATCTAAATAAACACATGTAGTGTACACTAGATACAGGGACAAAGATACATGTCATTGGGCCTTCCAAAATTTAAAAAAAATAAATATTTTTTATTTTTAATATATATATATATATAAAGTTATTTAGGAGCCAGTGGTACATTTAGTCTTCCTATCTTAAATTTCTGATTCTATCATTGACTAGACACTATCTTAAAAATAAATATCTCACTTTTATTTTTAGATATATAGGTAGGTCGACATAAAATTCAAAACTCTTAAGTGAAGAATAGGTATTGCTTCTATAACATGTAAACTTACGCAAATCGCTTTAAATCCTAAAAGAGCATTCATTAGGCCTCTCTTCGGAGTAGGCATCATACATATACATCATAGTAGAACATTTCACTAACCTAGAAAAACATTCAACACTATTGATATCAAAATGAAGATTTCTCATAATGCATATTCACATAAAAGTCTAAGCTATGCATTTATATATCATCATTACTTATATACACTAGTATGTCATTTCTATTATAAATATGGACATGCTAATATATTTATTTTCTTAATAAAAAACTAACAAGTAAACTTATGAAAGTGTGATTTGAAAAAAAGAAACTAATAATTAAGGACTTAAGTTCATTTAAGTACTTAAAATACAACGATGATTTTTTTGTAAAAAAAAAAGAACACAAAGACGCGTCTACTCAAAAATTATTTTTATCGGTTATTTTCTCAAAGAATTAAACGTTTGAATTTCAGATATATATATACTTTGAAATGTTTATCCAATATAGACATTCATTGCCTCATATTTGTGTAAGTAAACCTTTTCAGAATTATCAAAGTAATAAAATCTATTTTTTTTAGTTACAAGCCTTTGTTGGAGTCTTATATGTTGTATTTAGAGTGTTCCAATTGACATTTAAATTCTTTTTCTGAGAGAAAATTGCAAAAGATTTTCTTTACTGAAGTAAAGATTTTTTATTTTATAGTAAAATTCTAAAAACAGGAATATAGTGTCAGCGGATACTAAACAACATTTCTTTTACCTTACCTTTGTTACATTATTACTTAAGTGCATTGTTAAAATTTGTTATAATATATCATAGTTTCATATTTTTTAAATTGTGTTTATTGACACACTCAATTTATCAACCCTATTCTATGTGATCTCAACAATTATTCAATATACCACTCTTCTAGTCTTGTATAATTGAAAACATATTTGACAATAAGCACAGAAAAACTGGGAAATAAAATGTTGGCGAGTGCAGGTACATGCTTAGGAAGCCTTAAAACACTGTAAAGAGTATACAATGCTAAGCATTGAAAAGAATGAAGAGTAAATACAAGTCACATTAATATTTAAGCCAAGAATTCACCCCATATATTCAACAATTGCAAGTAAATAAAAACACAAAAAATAAATAGTTAAAACAAATTAAATTAATATGAGACTCCTCACATCAAATATATATAGACATTGAATTAACAAAATCATCCATAATACAAACGTGATTCAAAGCCATAAACCCTCTCTGAACTTTCATCGAGCACTTCAAATGCATTCTTCCTTAACATACTGTTACACAATGCAAAGCCAAATGCATTGTGTTATAGATAATCAAAGCAAACGAATAACCACTCTTAAACCAGATTAAATCGTCCACTTCAATCGACTCAATAACCAACATTTTAGCCGACATTAATCGCAACCAAAATAGTTGAATTACTTACCTCAACCAACATTCTGACTGTAGACGACAGAAGGACGTCAACTGGTGAAGCAAACTCCAACGATTCCAAGCACGACAGAAGATGATAGAGGGAAGGTGGCTCGAGAGAGAGGGAACGTGACAAACCTAAATGCAGGAGACTAAGATGAACCTCTTTTTTCATTTACACAGAAGATGAGACGACGTCGTTATGGGGGATGGGGACACGACGTCATCTCATCTACTTGGAGGGCGGGAGTTTGAGATACAAAAATGATGTCGTGTTGGGCCAACAACACGATGTCGTTCTGGTAGGGGCAAGGGGAAGAAGGATAATAACCTGGTCTTTCCCGACGTTTAACTCACCACAACATTTGGCTAAGTATTCTGCGACGTCTTCCTAACAAAACAACGTCAAATACTTCGTTTTTCCATGATGTCTGCATTCAACATCGCAGAATCTTGGCTCTTTTCATGACGTTTGGAAAAATGTCATGAAAGTCTCTTACATTTCGCGACAACTTCTGGGAAAATGACGCGAAATATATGTTTTGTTGTAGTGTACGTAACTACTTTAATACCATATGTAACGCATAATATGAGCCTCAATTATGCATCCAAGATTGAATATGAAAAAGAATGAATGACGAAAACATGAAAATATCTTATTTCGATTCCATGACTTCTAATGAGTTTTTCGAAGACAAAACAAATCCGCTTTCTCAACGACCTTCACAAAAGTCAATGATTGGAACATCGTTACAATTTTTTACAACTTTATTAATACATGAACCTCTTGAAAGGTCAAAGAATTCTGAATGTTTACAAATTGTTTAAGCACCTGCAAGAGACCTTAACCTTATATATATATATATAGTTTCCATATCGACTTTCTCATCACAGGCCTAATACAGGTACGGCCCACACTAATTATGGTCTATTTTTTTCATCAAATTTCAGCTCGTTAATTTAGATCATTTATCGAGCTACTTTATTACCTTTAAATTAGATCGAATTCAATTCACTTAATCTTAAATTTATTTAAAAATAATAATTAATTATTATTCAAAATTTTCCAAATTTTCCAACAATCTTATCAGACAACACTATGAGCTTTCACGTGATCCTTTCATTGGTATAAAAATCTTTTTTTTTTTGCCCACGAGATGTCCTAGGAGAGGTTCAACTATTCACTCCCAGACTAATCTCCGTTGGAGCCGAGTAGGTCCCTTACGGGAGGCAAAGCTCTGGTCTCAAGTTTTAAATGACTGCATACATGAGGACGGTTCGAACCTGCGATCTCGCTTAAGCCAGGAAAGCCCCTTACTAACTCACCTGCGCCCTGGGATATACAAATCTTTCTGAAAAGGAATAGTCACTCATACATAAGTGCAGTAGTTTCTGTCATTTTGTAAATTGATGAGTACTTACTAGTGTGCGCAAAGTAACTAATTTTATGTTCTTTTGTTAAAATTTCACCTTCGCATAACGTGATTATGAAATTACTTTTATGTTCATCATCTCCTTTATCTTCAAAGGTAACTTATTTGTGTTTCCCTGGTGATAAAATTTGAAGGCAACGTGATTGTAGTTTGGCGAAGAATCTAGTAGTTCCAATGCTTTTGATTAGCTTTTTCAGATCCCAAAAGCATAGACGGAAGAAGCCTATACCTTTACTTTTGCTTTTGTTGGAAGTTCTATATGGTGATATTGTTTACGCAAAACATGGAGAAATAGCCATAGGTGAGAAGAGAGAATAAGCATTTCCTATGTCTATGATCCACCAAATCCGAAGGATGCTGTGAAGAAAAACAACTCTTGAAGGCATAGATATCAACTTATGAAATCCTTCCATGCACAAGAAAGAATAACAATCTTTTAATTTCAAGAGGTATCCCCAAAGAAACCTTTAGACCACCTACATATTCACTTACATAAAGAATAGGAACAGGGAGAGAGGCATAACCCTCCTTGGGTTTAATTCTGTAATATCTAATACCCGACACCAAGAAAGAGAAGAGAAGCAACAGCCAACATACACATTTAATGGCCGTCAATCCTGGTTATGAAGAATTTGAACCATTCTGCAAGTGGCAAGGAGGGGAGGAACAAGACATTATCGGACTCCATCTCCACGGTATCACCATGATCTTATATTTATCAGAACTTGTTTTTGTATGTAAAACAGAAGTTCGTTACCTTTTTCTGATCGAAAGAACTTCGTCATTTTTCTAGTATAGTAGTACTAAAGTCGCCTTCAGAAGTTAAGGGCAGAATTGAATTTCCCTCATTGTTTAAGGGGTAGCCCCATATCTAAGAATTAAATCTAGTTGCCTGCAATTCTGTGTGAATTACATGCATGAATGTGTTGCTGCTAATTTTTTTCCTGTTATCTTCTTCATGAAGGTTTTAAGAGGGATCAAGTGAGGGTTCAACTTACCAATCTCGGGATCGTAGTAGTCAGCGGAGAACGTCTCCTGGACGAAGGCAGAGGGAGCCGTTTCCGGAAAGAAATAAGGGTTTCAAAAGACTGCAAAACCAATGAAATCCATGCACATATGACTAATAGCATTCTTTTTGTGGTCATGCCTAAAAGGGCACCATCACTCTTACCCTCTACTCAAGATCAACCAACCGTATTGTCTCAGCCAAGTCAAGAAAAAGAAGTAGCAAAACCGAGGACAGAGGATCATAATAACGTTGCCGACCACACTGCAACGAAACCACTGTCTGCGGGGGAATGTAGCACCGGAATTACGTTGGTCAAACCACCAAGCTGCAACAGCAGCAAGGTTTGGCGGATTGGTTCAGTTATGAAACTAACCATAGTAATTGCTTTGCTTGTGGGCTTGGTTGCAACTGTCATGCACAAATACCTCCAGGCACCTGACATCATGTAAAATATATGGATTATGTCATAGAATTTCGGGACTCCGACCGAGAAACCAACTGCATGCTGTTTTAAAGTTCTCGATGTTAACAACTTGAAAAGAAGGAAATCTGAATATAGACATCACGGATCATTTACTTCTTTCATTCAATTTTCCGCTGAAGCTCTTCAGTTATATTTCCTGAACTTTTCACAGGTTGAGTAGCTTTTGTTTCTCGATGGGTTCACGGTTTTATTCAAGTTAATGTATCAGAAAGTTTCATGCAAAAAACGAAGCGAAGATTCAATCGAGTAAGATATTTAAGAAACTGCATTGTACGTACATTAATTATGATAATTAAATTGGAGGATTTTATCGAAACAAAATAGTGGAGAATACAGGGATAGTTCTAAGTTAAGCGGCAAATGTATTGGTATTAAAGAATAGACATGAATATTAGCTCATTATTCATTAACAGGGATAGGCACATTGATAGTTGTGAATTAGTACGTGTTTTTCTAAGTATTGGACATTTGTTTCTTGCATGATACGTTAGTATTATTGTATTTTAAGACTTATTTTGTGTGTTTTTGTTTAGTTTGATCTTCATAGTTATTCTTTTGTATTTGATATTAGTTTAGGGTAAGAATTGATCATTTTTATGTAGGAATAAGGGGTGGACACTTTTGTAATTAAGCTAAGGACCAAGAGAAGAGAAAAGAAGTGGAGCTGTTGGAAAACAAAAACTCACGACCGTAGAAAAGGGTATGTTCTCCACGATCGTGGGAAATCTATGGAGAAAGTTTCTATCAAGATAACCCACGATCATGGGAAGCACATATTAACGGAAATATGGAAACTTCCACTCCTTGCAGATCTCCATCCTAGCATCTCAAAATCTTCTCACATTTGCCTCCAACGGCTTCTTGCCATTCCAAGCTTCCCACATTTGTTGTCTTCCTCATTTCGTGCAAACTTGTATTTATTTCCTTATCTTTAGTTATGTAGATATATCAATTCTTTGTAAACAGATCGTTAAGAAGCATATTCAAAATTCAAACAACATTTTATATTTCTTTAGATTGACATGGTATCAAAGCCTTGCTAATCAGACGGCCGGATTTTT
Source organism: Erythroxylum brevipes (assembly GCA_027479065.1). NCBI lineage: Eukaryota > Viridiplantae > Streptophyta > Magnoliopsida > Malpighiales > Erythroxylaceae > Erythroxylum > Erythroxylum brevipes. Next base: position 17,555,937 of record JANIHY010000002.1, read on the forward strand.
TGTCTTACTTGGTTATTTGTTTTGTAGTGATTCCGATCACATCCAAAATCAGAATGGATACTCTTGACAATCACAAGACTCATGATATATTGGCTATGCATTTCGACGAAACTAACCAGTCTTTATGGGAGTTCCATTTTCAGATGTTCATAGAAGGCAAAAGTCATTCGGGAGTCCTAACAAGTGCTACAATAGCACTTACTGATGCCAAAGAACTTATTATTTGGAAATCCAACAGCTCTTGGGTTATTTCGTGGCTTCTCAATAGCATCCTATCTTATATCGCTTTGAGTCTTCGACCTTTCATTTTGGCCTCCGATATGTGCAAACACCTCCAAATGATCTACCAACAATGGAACCATGCCTGCAACTTTCAAATTGAAAGACACCTATCTGAATATGTACAAGGTGACAAAGATATTCATACTTTTTATTCTGGACTAATTTCTCTATGGTTTGAACAAGATCATAGCATGAGAGCCAACATGTCAGCTAATACTATCAAAGAAATCCTATACGAACGACAAAAAAAATCTTGTGGTTCAAATGCTTATGAAGCTTCTCCCGGAATATGAATCCATCCGAGCCAATCTTCGTAGCCGTGAATCCCTACTTGAAATAGAGGTGGTTCTCGGTGAACTCATTCAAGAGGAAACTCATCTACAAACCCAAGCTTCTATTAATGGAGGATCCTTTATTGAAACGACTCTATATTTTAGCCGAGGTAACTTTCGAAACACTTCTCAAATCAAAAGATGTTATGAATGTAATGATGAGGGTCATATAGCTTCACATTGTTGAAAAAAAAATTTGTGTATTGTAAGAAACCAGGACATACACTTCCTGACTGCCATCGTCGTCCTGCCCTATAGCACCCCACTTTCGCAAGACACGTACCTAACATCCTGAGTGATATCCGAGTCCATGTCCCTTGAAAATGACGAGCTAACATACTCATTCAGATACTTAGACATTCGAAACTCGGTACTATTTTTTATATCACACGCATACGCGGAAATCAGTAATCAAAAAAATTTTATCGCAGCAATACAATCATTAGAATTTCAATAGCCATTTGGGCCCATACATTTATTTCATAAAACTCGAAATCACAATTATTTATTACACTTTGATCAATCTCTTTTGCAAAACATTTCCAATTGGAAAGTTATACACAACAAATATATTCAAATATATAAGATACGATAATTATGGAAGACTTAATTTGGTAAAACAAATAAAGAAATATAATGCAGACACAAACTGATCCTAATCTCTACCTCTTACTTGAATGCAGTAGGTAACAGGGTACTCTTCTAAACCTGAAAAATAATTACAAATTTTGGGTGAGTTTTGCGTGCTCAATGGTGACCATCCTCGATGGCTCACTCAATCACAAAATACATATAGATCATGCAACCACTTAATTCACTTCATTTCAACCATAATCAAATAGCATCACATATAATTTTAATCACTTATTTCACAATTCACATTCAAAGCAGTCACACGGTTCATTTTATTCATTTGAAACATACATAAAAATTTTATATGCAATGCACGTGAGACTCACTTTTATTTATTACTTTGTTGTGATCGAGTGCTTATAACTGTCCCGTATCTATTATGAATACCGACTCATTAATAAATGTCTCATATCTATTATAGATGTCGGGCTCATTAGTAACTGTCCCATATCCGTTGGGGATATCGGGCTCATTTTACATAGTGAGCCTTTGGCTCTTAATCGCTTTCTAAGCTCGAGGTTCTTTTTCACATTCTGAGCTTTAAGCTCTTTTTCGGTGGCTACTCTGGTCACAACTACCTTTATCTTTCATACATTCATGTAATAGAATGCATCAATCATATATACTCAATCAGTCACTTTCTTTCAGTTTACACATTTCATCGAATCTAAGTCTGGCATTTAACATTTAAGTTGAGCATCATTTTTCATTATCATGCATACTCACATTTTTCTTCATAACTAGGTCTGGCATTTAACAATCGAGTCATGTATCGCGTATTTCATCAAATTCAGATACAAGGAGCACTTTAATATCTCATTCATACCTCACTATCATCGGACCTTCTGTCCGAAAGTCAACACAATCAATCACATTTATATGATCATTTAGCAGTCAATTAATACAAAAATTCAAAACAGAACAAACAATGAAATGAGACCATCTAGGTCGACTCACAGTATGCTCTAGATTAGCATTTGCTTCCAAGATCTGGAAATGTCTGGATGATGGGGCTCTATATGTTCTTCTATATCATGCAAAACGTACATATTACAATTTTTTCACAATTGTATAAGTGTCTATTGATGCACACATATGTATATTAAATATGTACAGTGCATGTTCAATGACATTCCTGGGTGTATATCCTTAAGACATGTCTCATAACCAATTATCAAGATCTTTGAATCATTCCCTAACACCTAGAACACTCTCCTTACATTAATAACTCAATCCTACTTCAATTGGGCTCCTTTAATATCATTACCAAGCCTAAATATCTCATTGTACAATATTGATAAGTCAATCATTCATAAACAAACATCTCTTGGAAAAAATAACATAACTTATGCTGTAGATCTCGGATTATTGTCATCTTTACACGGTTCCAAAGAGGACTTCTAGATCTACAACTTTTATGAAGACTCTAAAATGATATTTTGCCAAAACACACAGCCGTGTGAATTCACGCGGGCATTCAGTGTTTCTTTCGGGTCTGGTGGTGTTTTTGTATTAAAAACACACGGGTAGTGTGAATATACACGGCTTGACCGTGTAACCTTCGGGTTTACTCAATTCTCCTTCTCTAAAACCCCTCCAATGGATCCTACACCCATTCTAACCTCACTTCCACTTATAATCTTCCCAAATTCACCTCTTCTAATGCAATTATCACTCCATAACCATTCAAATACCAATTAGATTTCATTCACTCCCAATTCTCAACTCATTTGATTTATCATCACAAGTGGATAACTTCCTCAAATATACCCAATTTTAACTCAACATCATCCATGCACATTTCATATTCTGCAATTGATCATAGACACCCAAAATATAACACATTCTCATACACTCAAAACATAACACAACATAAACATTCATCCACAAATTTTGCTACACCCAGTTCCTAATTTCATGTCAAACTTTGAGACTATTAAAGACAGAATTTAAATTCAATGTCTTCATAAGAAATGTAGCCATATGTCTCTAGTTTAATCCAAACTAAGAATCATCTCAATTGAAAAAATATAGAAGAAGTTATGACTAAAAGACTGAAGCATACTTAGAGATAATCTTGCTGCAACATTTTCCAGCTCAACTACCAAATTTTGTTTTCAAATCTTACCCTAACACAACTCACACCAAGATCACCTTTTCTACCCCAACACTCCTCATTCTTAACCCCATTTCAAATCCAAAACATTCACAAATCAATTCATGATCTATATTTGATCATTAACCAAAAAT
>JANIHY010000002.1:17571023-17589061 GCA_027479065.1 Erythroxylum brevipes
AGGCATAGGTGAGTTGTTTATTAGGAAGTACACCTGTGCTAAAGATCAATATTGTCAAATGCCTTTCATAAATCTAGGGATAGGATAACAGCTTCAAGCTTTTTAGAATTCAATATGTAAATCATGTTAATTATAAGCGTAGGTTATGAGAGCTCATTTACAAATCAAGGGAGATTACTCCTAATTTTATTCCAGGTATAAGATCAGGTTGGAGTTTGGCAGAAAGTTGCAACTCATTTAAGGTCTTTACTTGGAAGTTTGAACATTTCGGAATTATTAGTTCAATTTTGTGCCTTTTGGTAACTGGTAGGGATATTTAGCTCGTATATATATTAATCACCATTTTGTTAATCTATGTTGACTATTCTTTTGTTATTTTCCACGTTAATTTGGTTAAGATCCCTTTAAATGATTCCTAAAGGAGCTTCCACGTTAATTTGGTTAAGATCCCTTTAAATGATTCCTAAAGGAGCGAAAGAAGATAACCACATAGAAAATACTTTATGCTTCATATTAAATGGTTCAAGATAACATTAATTTGATTTTTCTTTTCCAATGCCCAACGAGGAGACAAATTCTTGGTTGTTGCTATCTTTATGAAATTTCTGGCTCCATTCAAAGAGACTTTCATAACAATGATGTGATATTTGTCTTGTGTACGTACACACACACACACACACAAGCTTAAAAATCAACTTGACATGATAATGAAGAAAGATGCTGCCAAATTTTGTTCCTCAGATAATTTAAGCCTTCTTGCAGCTTTGGGTGCTAAACTAGGTCAGGTCTAAGTCAATCATTTTCAGTTGGCAATGAAGATGCAATTGGTTCAACTTCTTGCTTCTGTTTGCTCTCTTTGGCACATATTAAAGGAAAGTTGGAGTTAAAGTCAATACTTGTATTATAATTGTTTAGCTCATGAATCCAAAGATCTTTTATTGAGATTATATTTGAAAATTGTGATTTATTCTCAAAACTGACTAGTGATGATTTATTTGTAAGAATGTTACTTTCTAAATTGTAACCTATGAAGATACATTTATATACAACTTAGTTCCATTCCACCATCAGTTTCTCACAGCTTCATTTCCATTATGGGTTCATGTACATTTTTGCTTTTACTAATATTTTCCCCTATAATGTCATCCTCGAATAAAATAGAAGTTCGATGTTCGTTTTTTTGTCTATACCATTATTAGAAGTTTAATGACAATCTTAAGAATTAAATATTTCACACTTTGGCACAAAAATAATTTTTAACATAACGATTCTTCATTTACAGACGATACATAATAATGAAAATATAAAGGCATTAGGAGACCATCGAGAGAAATATCAATTTGCAATTGCAAACTATCCACCAAATTACCAAAATGGCATGTCAAAGTAGGAGCAGAGATTAAGCGGAGTTTTGGGATGTGTTAGCTACTTTTTATGTAATTATTACAAGATATGGTGAAAGTTCACTCATTAAGTTACGACACCAGCTCACCTGCAGGTAAAAGTCTTTTCCTATTTCATAGAAATCCTTTTAAACTTTAGTTACAGAATTTAGATGTTTAATATTTCAAACTTTTCAGTGTGGCCTCTTTATATTGTTGAGTCACATTCTTTGATAGATCTCCAACAAAAGGACTGATCATATTATAAATAATATATAATCAACAAAATCTATAAAATTATATAATAATAAGAGTATAAGAAAGAAATTGCCAATTGTCAGTAGAAAACAAAATATGCACCTTATCGATAAAGATGTACAAATTAACTTAAACACTCTGCTTTCTTTTCACTTTGTATTTACAAAATATGCCTCCTGCACATAGAGTTAGACAATCACATGTCTCAACAAAACCACCTATATCTGCGCTGTTATAGTTAACATTACTGTTTTGTTGTGAGTTATTTATCATCACATCGCTCACACCATGTGCTTGTTGTGCCTATAAGAATAAAAATAAATAGTATCATTAGTGAATTATGAAAAAATTTACTAAACATAATGTCATTAGTAATGGTATTCTGGCAAAAGATAAATACCAATTAGGAGTAGGTCATATCCATAAATAACGAAACACCTTCAATAGAATTTGTTTGACTTAAATTGGTCGAGACAACCTATCATAAAAAAAGTTAAAGAGTATATAATTAAAACATTAGATTAATTGGTAAAAAATTTAATCTTTTTTATTAAAAAGTACACATATAAGGGGCATGGAATTCGAGATAAATAATTTACAAATAGAACCTCAAGATTAAATGGTAATGTTTGTGCTGTAATAGAATTTGTTTGACTTGAATTGGAAAAGACAACCTATCATCAAAAAAGTTAAGGAGTATATAATCAAAACACTAGACTAATTGTTAAAATATTAAATCTTTTTTATTAAAAAGTACACATGTAAGGGGCATGGAATTCAAGGTAATTAATTTACAAATAGAACCTTAAGATTAAATGGTAATGTTTGTGCTGCAATAGAATTTGTTTGACTTGAATTGACAAAGACAACCTATCATCAAAAAAGTTAAGGAGTATATAATCAAAACACTAGACTAATTGTTAAAATATTGAATCGTTTTTATTAAAAATTACACATGTAAGGGACATGGAATTCAAGATAAATAATTTACAAATAGAACCTCAAGATTAAATGGTAACGTTGGTGTTAAAATTGTATTTGTTTAACTTGAATTGGCAGAGACAACCTATCAGCAAAAAAGTTAGATAGTATATATTCAAATAATAGAATAATTGTTAAAACATTCAATCTTTTTTATTAAAAAGTAAAAATGTAAGGGACATGGAATTCAAGAAAAAAAGTTACAAATACAACCTCAAGATTAAATGGAATTGTTGGTGCTGCAATTGTAAAATTTACCTAAGTCTGAACTTGTTTGGTTGATTCCCTTTTTTTCATAGCCTTCTCCAAGCCACCCCTCAATCTCTTACCTGAAATAGTTTTTCTTCTTGATTTTAATTCTTTTAATTCCAATACTTTTCTTTTCATGAATTTCAATCTCATTTTGGTTCAAGTGATTTGTTATAACACTTGAATATTGAACCACCTCTTCAGCTTGTAATATAACATTGGTTCAAGTGATTTGTTATAACACTCGAATATTGAACCACCCCTTCAAAATACAATCTTTAACAACTTTGTAAGTCTCTTCACTCTCAGATGCTTTTGTAACCAATTGAACATATAGCTCACACAATTCTTTATACTGCATACTTTAACATATCTTGGGATCCAAATTGCTTAGGCTAGTTCTATAATTTTTTAGTTCCCACGAATCTAAGTTTCGCTTGACGTGTCCACCTTTTCAATATGTACTGACTTGGGATCTCCATAATATTTTTCACAATAAAAACTTTCAAAACATGAGAATATAAAATTTCAACAAACTCAAACTTTCTACAGCTACAATCAACTTTTCTATTTCATGAATCATAAGTAATTGTATGGTAATAACTCTTCTTATGAGGGGTTATTTGATATTTTATGATTGATTCAACCTCCCCAAAGCTTTCAATACAACAATTATGAGACTTACACCACTCATTTTCAAACCATTTGAATACCTCAAGAGTATAAACAGTTGTTGCATGTTTCAAAATGTCAATTGGATACAATAATTAAGGAACACTTGTACTTGATTTAAAATTAGCCTTTAACTCCTCATATCTACGATCTTCAAGAAGTCTCTTAAAGTGATGGAAAAATTCCAAGAATTTTTGTTGATAACTGACATACCTCTTGACAACACTATTCATGCTCTCACTTCTTTGTATTGTCGTCATGTCGGCACAAAACATTTGTCTTCTATACACTAAAGCTCATTTTTCCTTTATCCCAAACATTTCCTCAACCAATCATTGTCTTCAAGTCTGTATTTGCATGACATCTCATTCCATGCAATTACAAAATCTACCTCTTCTTCAAAATCATATATGCATGAGCTAAAATCTCTTGAAAAATATTTGAATTGTGAGAAAACACCACTTAAATGGATGACCGCATTTTGATAAATATGTCAAATACATAAACGATGATGAGTTTTAGGCCATCTTAGTACTAGAGCCTTTGTCATTGCTCCATCTTGGTATGTAAGAATAGTTTTAGGTCTTTTATCACACATAGCTTTCACAAAAGTATCAAATAATTGTTCAAATGTCAGGGATGGCTCATCATGTAACAATGCAACACTAAAGATTGTAGTCTACTTGTGGTTATTGACACCTACAAGCAATGCAAGGGGATGACCTTCATTGTTCTTCTTGTAAGTTATGTCAAAACAAACCACATCACCAAAATTTGAGTAATCTGCTATCATCTTTCATTTGACCAAAAAATGTTAGATATTAAATCATCTTCATCAACTTCGATAACATAAAAAATTTGGATCATCAAATTGCATTTTAGGTAAATATTCCAAAACACCTCTTGTATCAGCTCTTCTTGCATCCCTCGATTTTTTAGACCATAAGTAATTTATGTAATCATCTGGTATAAAACCTAAATTTTCTAGACCACCTACTTGCCTAACCATGACATCATGAGATGCCTTTGATGGGATTCCTACATCATTTGCCATTGCAATTGGTATTGTCGCAGATAAACTTATCTTTCGGTGAGATCTGTGTAAGTGCATCTTGTTTGGACTCGAGAGGTAGTGATAATGCCCCTCAATAAACTAAACCACATAAAATTTTCTGCTTCTTTGATAGTTGACTCTCATTTTAGCTTCACAACTAAACCTTGTTTCAGGGCGTTTTGCTCTTACATCAATATCTCATTTGTCTTTTCCTTGTTTACCTTTAGCTTTACACAAAACATTCTGTCAATCAAGTTTTCGGATTTATCTTTGTGGTTTTTACTTCTCCTTATCCCAAACCCAACTTTTTTAGCATATGCCAAATAAAATTGGTAGGCATCTTCTTCTGTCTTAAACTCCATTTCAATTTTTGGTATTCATTCTTTAGATACTTCACTTGAGCCAGTAGCTTGCAATTCCTAATTAATGTTTAAACTCATGACAGCTACAAGCTCACCTTCAACTTCACTCCTGCCAACTTGATTACCATCTTCAAAATTTAACTGACGACAAGACGAAGATATACACTTCATTCAATTATTAGTTTTGATCTTGAAGTAAAAACCTAAAAAATAAATCAAAAAAATGAAAATGGATAATTCACTTTTATAATATAAAGAAACACTAAGTGTCAAATTCACAATTTAATTAAGAAGGAAAAAATGAATCCTTTAGCATTAAACTTAAATAAATATCTAACAATTGGTGATAAACAAATTGTTTAAAACACATTTGATTTCTCTGTTTGATGTTCCCGCGTATTGGTAAACTAGAAACAAAAAGAAAGGAAAAGGCATCAACCTCACTAAAGCTAGAATAGAGCAGATTGATACATAATAAAATTGGATTTTATTAAAACATGATATTGTGATTGAACAAGGTCGGAACAGATTTATTGAAACGATCTATTTCTTTCAAATAATTAAAATAAAAACTACTTCCTTTTTTCTTCACAATCAATTAAGTGTTATTGTATGGAAATCAAGTTTGAATGTGATATAGAAAAGACATCACCTAACACATAACAATTTACATGAAACACTTAACCCTTCTCATTAAAGTATTAGACTATACAACATAAGGTCCATTTGTTACAAAAAAAATAAAAGAATCATCAGCCATAAGGTAAATTTCTATGTAGCTGGAACAAATAAACATCATGAACTAACACAACTTGTCTACCAACTAAAAGACAACAAGCAAACAAAGCAGATTGAAGACACAAAAATAAGCACATCACCAGCCAGAAAAAAAATCATATTAAATCAACACAAGTAGGTGGATTATTTTGGAGTGATTAAAAAGGACACTTAGCATCTTAAAGCATATAAAGGAAAATTTAAAAGTGGAAGCATTAAAAATTGGCCCACAAAGAAGATATTATGGCGTGTAACCACAGATGATGGGTTTACAAAGGCAAAATTGGGAATCATTAAACCCATCAAACCAAAGCTAAAAAGATAGATTCATACATAATTAGACTGCAAAAGCAATCTTTTTGGGCATAAAGAAAAGATTCATTCATGATTTAGATCATTTACATAGTTTGCTCAGATACCGAATAAACATTCACTCATACATTTACTAAAGTCAAGATTCTAATGTGGAAAAACAAACTTTTCTGATTGGGTATAAAGAAAGACATCAACTTCGTCGAAACAGAGCGTCATAAAAAAAATAGTTAGAAGGGGTCGAGAATACGAATTAAAAATTAATCAAAGAAAGAGAAAAGCAAAAAGAAAAGGAATAAACAAAATAACCTAAAAGCTAAAGATGAAAATGAAAGCCTAGAAATCCCTGAGAAAGAGACCGAAAATCGAGCTGAAGATTATTTGCGAAACACGAAAACTAGTTGAATCCTAGCACTTATAGTCTTTCCTATGAGTGCCGATGCCATAAGGGAGAGCAAGTGGATAGCAAAGAGCATACCTCAAGCATTCAGTACGCATTCCATAAATTAACCCAAGCTTTTGGAAGGTAAATGTGCGACAGAGTGGAAGAAATGAATGCAATTAAGGGGAAGGAAAGAATTGAGATAGGAAGCAAAATCAAAGGAAGATCAAATCGGCTTGGCTAAAAATAAGCTGAGACGCAGACGTTGGTTTAATTAAAACAAAATATTGACGTATTCGTGTGACACCAAATAGGGCCAGAGTTAGTGACACAGATGATCTGATTCCTTGCTAGCCCTGGCGTGTGAATTACAATTGCACCACCTCATCAATCGTCATAGAAGGAATATGCAGTCCTTTCGCTTCACACTTCGATGAAACTGACAAATACCATTAGTACGTAATTACTATTTTGTTATCATTCATTTATTTAATTTTTTATAAATCTTATTTATTAAATAAATAATTCTATATATCTTATTTATCAAATAAATAGATGTTCATGAAATAGATTAGACGTGGAATAACAGACCAAGTCATCTAAACTTTTTGAGACTAGTTACGCTATAAGGCACAAATTAAATACAACTTCACTGCCTCCGGAACGGAGAAACCATCGGATGTGTAGAGGAACATATTCTTAGGTGCAAAAAGTTCACTTCTCAAAGGCGCGAGGTCTAACGAGACTAGAAGCCATGCTTGTTTAAGATACTTCTTGCTATTTAAAAGAAACAAGTAAAAATAGAATAAAGAAAACATCACCCTCGCACGCATATAAATTAGAGAATGGCGGCATATCAAATTTAAGTGAGAGACCCAAACATAGAACCTGCTAAAAATAGATAGATACATACACGTCTATAACTCCATGTGGCTGCTGCTGCCAAAGGATCAAAACGCGTTGAAGACCAATTAAAGGGAAGGTGGCTGTACGAAAGCCAAGTCCACCCATAATTGTATCCGAGTCCATATGGCATATAGCACTATTGTTTAGGGGTTTGGCTTTAACTAGGCAAGGCCTAATTTGCTTCTGGCAACAACCAACAAGAAAGAAAGAAACATGACCAATTCTGTAACATGCAAATGACAAGCAGAGATTCACTTAAGCCAGTGCAACGCACGGCAAGGCATCTAATGAACAAACTCCTAATCTGTTTATGGCAACAACCAACAAGAAAGAAACATGACCAATTCTGTAACATGCAAGTGACAAGCAGAGATTTATATTTGTGGTCGCTCTCGCTGCCTCAGCAAATGATGGTACCGTTTAGGATGGGACCACGCAACATCTCACTCTCAACTACATTATCAATATCAACATAGAATTTATGGCACTTTTAGAAAACTGTTATTATTAATTAATCAAACTTATTTTATAAAAATAATAATTTTATTATTTATAATCTCCACTCCGAACTTTTTCCTTATTTATATTTTGATTTATAAACTTAAAAAAATGACAAATTAAAATGTATAAAAAAGCTATTATATGATTAAAAATAAGTATTTAAACACATTACACATATATATATAATAAATTTACTTTCATTTGGGCCTTTTTTTAGTTTAAATTTTAGAATCGTTTCGGTTAATTTTTATTATTTGATTAATTAAAATTTTACATCAGCTTCACTAAAAGCATTTTATATTCAAAGTCACAATGATTAGGGATGACAATTTTTGATCTATAAGTCTAAATTTAGTTATTTTCAATAAGTCGAACTATGAGCTAGGTCTAAGTTTAGACAAACTCAAGATCTAATTATTATAAACAAAATAACATTATTTTACTTAAAAGAGTTGGGTCTCAAATAAGATTGGATCTGGACAATCCAATTTCTGCTCTAATTAAAAGAAATAAATTATTCCATATTTTAATTTTTAAAAAATTATTTTAAAGAATTTGGCAGGAACTAGCCCACCGGCCAACCCCATTGCCATCCTAACAATAATGATTCTTATCACATTGAAAATAACTATCTCATATTAAAACTTAAAACTTTTATATGAAGTTCATGAGGTGTTGGTTTAACAATAAAAAAAAGGAAAGTTGAATTTTGAAGTATTTGATTTGCGACATTTGTATTTTAACTGTTTTTTGACAGAGTGAAGAAAATCGTGGGCTCCTTGTGTATCGTGACAATAAATTTCAAAGTTTCGCCAAATTAGAGAAGTTGGAGAATCCAGGACTTCATTAGTTCCCTACTCCAATTAGGACTCTGTTACGGACATGCTTCTTCCAAAATCAATCTGCTAGAAAACGACCACTTGTGTTGGACGAGTCGAACTAGAACAACAAAAGGCTGGTATCTTATGGACATAAAAATACTTAGAATATTAAAAGCAAAGAAAAATACTTGTAAGTTTCAATACAGGCCCTTGTATAATTACAGAAACAAGAAACATCTGTACTGACAGGAATCAACAGATAGTAAGTGGCCGAATGGAGCAAGCAAATCAAGTTGTCTTGTCTCTTCTCGTCAAGTCATTGTTTTTAGCACCAACACGTGGCAACAACTAGTTAAAAGCCGGCCTCTGCTTTGTGTCCTTCAAATACACTAACTAAACGCAGCCATGCTTCTTCTAACTCCATTTCCTTTTCTCTCCACTTCTCTTAATGGGTTTTGCCCTCTCTAACCGCAAAACCCATCAAGATCAGTCTCAACTTTCACCACACTAGCATCCTCCAAGTCCAAGATTTTGAAACGTACAGAGTTGAGAACCAGCTTTTGTTCGTGTAACATGGACAGGCTTATTAGTTTAGAGCCGTCCAATCTTGTAGCTATAAGAATTGAACCAGGCCAGAAATGTTATGGAGAGCTCACTCTTCGCAACGTCATGTACACTATGCCTGTGGCTTTCAGAATTCAGGCACTGAATAAGGCACGTTACACAGTGAAGCCACATTCAGGGATCATAGCTCCATTGGCGACTCTAACTGTGGATGTCACATATCATCTTCCTCCAGGCTCTGTGACCCCTGAAATATTCCCTCACTGCGAGGACTCCTTTCTCTTGAACAGCGTAGTGGTTCCTGGTGCCGCGATCAAAGACTCCACTAGTGACGCCGTCCCTAATGACTGGTTTACCAAGAAAAAACAAATATTTATAGACAGTGGTATCAAGATCATGTTTGTTGGATCACCCGTGTTGGCACAGCTTGTGAAGAATGGCGTGATGGATGATATCAGAGAAGTGCTTGAACGTAGTGACCCTTCTTGGAAATCTGCCGATTCTGTTGATTCTCATGGGCAAGCATTGCTTCACATAGCCATCGGTCAGAGCCGCGCTGATATAGTTCAATTAATCCTTGAATTCGATCCAGACGTTGAATTTCAGAACCGAACAGGGACCAGTCCGCTTGAGATGGCCGCTGGCTCTGGTGAGGCATTGATCGTTGAGCTTCTTTTAGCTCACCTAGCAAACACAGAAAGGTCGAAGTCCTCTACATGGGGTCCGATTCATCTCGCAGCAGGAGGTGGCCATTTAGAGGTATTGAGGCTTCTTTTACTCAAAGGTGCTGACGTGAACGCCCTCACCAAAGACGGTAGCACTGCTCTTCACTTGGCGGTTGAGGAGCGCCGCCGTGAATGTGCTCGTCTTCTACTAGCTAGTGGAGCAAAAGCAGACATTCGGAATACTAGAGACGGTGACTCGCCCTTGCATTTAGCTGCAGCTTTAGGAGATGAGAACATGGTGAAACTGCTACTGCAAAAAGGAGCGAACAAAGATATTCGAAACAAGCTAGGGAACTCAGCCTACTATATAGCAACGGAATATGGACATACACGTCTCTTTGATGCCTTAAAATTGGGTGACAGTTTATGTGTCGCAGGTCGTAAAGGAGACGTGAGGGCAATATACAGGTTGATTGAAAATGGTGTGGCCATTAATGGTCGTGATCAACACGGATGGACCGCATTGCATAGAGCTTCGTTCAAAGGAAAAACCGAAGCGGTTCGCACATTGATGGATAAAGGCATTGACATTGATGCGAAAGATGAAGAGGGTTACACTGCATTGCATTGCGCAGTTGAGAGTGGTCAAGCAGATGTTATTGAGTTATTGGTGAAGAAAGGTGCAGATGTTGAAGCAAGGACTAATAAGGGTGTCACCCCTTTACAAATTGCCGAGTCTTTGCATTATGTTGGTATTAGTAGGTTACTGACTCGTGGTGGTGCAGCTAAAGACGGTGTCAATCAAATGGCAGCGACTTTGCGAGCTGCTTTCTCCGACAAGTTGCCAGGTAAAGACGTGGAGAAGGTGAAGAAGAACAGGCCTCCGACAAGCACAAGAACAATGCGTAATAGCTTTGATCGGCCGGTGCCGTTGGCTGTGCTTTAGTCATTACAAATGCAACATGAATTTGTGATATACGAGTTTGGCCTCGTCCCCCTTAGAACGCTTAAAATTAATTATTTTCATCAGTATTGGGGTAAGTGGTACTGAAGATATGTGGATTGAAGTCGGTAGTCCCGTAGAAAACCATATGTTCATATTATGTGACCTAATTGTATAATATGTTTTGTTTATGAGCCAAAATTTAAAAACTTAATTTCCTCCATAAACATGTGTAATGTCAACCTTTTCCGTATGACTTCCCGATGTATCAATAAGGGATCCCCCAGATCCCAATGACCTCAATATCTAGCAGGATGTCAACTAACGGCTGGAACTATTTACTCTTCGGCCACTTCAGGTGATCTTAAGTGCTTGACTTGGAGATTTGAGTTTTCTTCAACTTCATGCTTGCCTAGGATCTTAGATGTCGTCGAGTTGAATAAAAAATAGATTCTCTAGCAGTGATTAATATCCCGTCATCTTCAACCTAACGGATAATTCTAATTATAGGTATCAACAAGTTATTTGTTCATAATTAGGTAATTTTATGTCTTCATATTTATAGGAAGAAAAATCAGTGTATTAACTAATTGGCCAATGTTATTGTATATTTATTATTTTTGCTAATGTACTTATAAAATACCTCTTTATCTTTTTAGAAGATATGTTTGAGGTTTCTTACATAATTTGTCTCGATTTTTCCTTGCATTAAAAAAAAAATTTGTGAGTACGCAACCAACCCATTGGACACCCGTCCCCACACCTGGATCCACCAGCATCACAGGTAACAATTATGTGGTCGTTCGAGTGTTGATGTCCAAATAGAATTATCCTTTCTACTCATGTTCCTTTAAAAGTCAAAAGTTAAAGCTCATCGATGAGAATAATGCATTTTAAACAAGCACTCAAAAGGTCTTTGAGCGTAGAACCTCGAAATAACGCTTAGGTGATGAAATGATGATTTAAGCATGGGAAATTCGTAGCTTTTTCTAATGTAATATACGGTTGTATCGTAGTGATAGAATTCAGTGGCACCTTCACTTAATACGAAATAAAATAAGAACATTCATAATACAAATATCAAAGCAACATCCTGTTAAAATTAACCTCGTAATTGATAAGTTAGAGATTCCATGTGGAGTCTTCCTAAATTGTTGTTTGTTGTTTCTTTTCCTTATGCCAATTTTGGATCTGAAAGTAGGAGGAAACCTAAAATGTCAGCTTCTGATGGTCAATGGACGTGGTAGAAAGAAAAAAGTTGAGTCGTTATTTTAGTAACTTCAAAGCAATAAAACAAGAAGTTGGTGTGAGCTGGTAATAGCTAGCCATAGAAGAATAAAAATGTCGTAATATCTACTTGTCTAATATAATATTAATATTATAATTAATCTCATACTCCAAAGTCCATACCTAACAAACATAAATCTTTTCTAAATTGAACTCATATCTTAACTATCCTCATGTATTATTGTTTTATTTGCAACCAAAATTACACTCTTTTGGTTCCTTTGTGGGAAGGCAGGTTCAGTTCAACCATTCAAGAAAACATACGCTGTGCACCTACTTTAAGCCAAGTTAGTAATTGTTATGTTCATGCTTAGCAGGAAAAGATATTTTTAAATTGAAGAATATGTTTTGTCCATTGTTTTCTCGGTTCATCCTCGTCAAACTAAATGCTTTGATAGGTTCATTTTTGGTGCATTATTGAATGCCCGTGAGTGACCAGAGAAAATGACCCGACTAAGGGATTTTCACAGTGGAAAGTAAAGCACGTAATCTCAAACATAGTCGTACTTGTATCTTTCATAAATCCAATTCATACAGGAAATAGCAACTTTAATACCAAATTCAATAAAAAAAATTTCCTTATATGTAGAGTTTAAAAAGTTTGGTAATAATATGAAAATAAAGACTAGTGAGCGGTGTAGTTGTGTGTAGCAGTCAGGGGTTGGTGGGTTGAAAAACTTCAATGACAAGGTAAGGAATTGGACAGAACGCCCAAAGATTGGGGTTGGTGGATTTAGGTAGTCCTTAACTACTTTTTCTGTTTCCCAGGTCATCGGGTTTGATTCAATGTTTTCACCAAAGTTGGTAATGCTTTATGTTGACCTGCAAATTGGCATAAGAACATCTCAAGTTTAATATGATCAATTTACACTACAGGCATGATATCCTCTTTCCCCACTTAATCTTCTGCTGACTCTGGGAAGGCGTGGCGCACTCCACAAGAGAGCGCGTGGGAGTATGTGGGGACAAATGTTGTACATCTTTCAAAAGTTGTGGTGTTGATTGCTTAGATGCCCGTGACTTAGAGGTGGGCAGTTCAAACGGTGTCGTATAATATGGACCACTGATAACGCTGTACCTCCCGTTCAGTGATCTGCATCCAGACGTATTCTTCTTACAAATACAGTCACTGCTACATTCTGAATTCCTCCTCTTTTTCTCTCTCTCTCGAAAGTCTCAACTTTAGTTCTGCCGCGCCCATGTAGAAACTTCTGATTTATTATTATATCTGTTTTATGTTCAGTAAATTAATAAAATGTGGTAGACTATTTATTCAAATAAATTTTCAATTTTATATTATTTCTTTTGTAAGAGTTTAATATTTGTACTTTTCCAAATTTCAGTTAAAAATGTTATCAATAATTTATACTAAAGCTTTATTTACAATAATCATGTTGATTTTTGTAATTGAAAATTTTCAGTTTTCTAAGTTAAGGAGGAGTTAAAATGGATTAGTTGTAATTTTGCTTTATATATTTTTAGATTTCAAATTTAGAATGAATTATATTCCTAACTTTTAACTGTAAATTATCAATTAATTAGTTTTTATTCTCATCATATATATGTTTATGTATATATACTTCCACTTAAAATAGACACAATAATAGCAATAACACATAAAATAAATTCCAAAATTTATGCTTAACATTATGTCCTTGATTTTAGCTTTTGTAATTAGCCTCACATGTTTTACGTTATAAACTCTCATATAACTTATCCTTGTAATTAGCAGCCATTTAATAATATTCTTATATAAATATGGTTAAAAGTCATTAAGTTGAATACATAAAGAAAAATACAAAAAAATTCTTTAGTTTTTAAAATTCCTTTCATCTCTTTATTCTCTTCATGATATCAAAGTCTACCCTCAAAATTCTTTTCTTTCAAACTTTTTGATCAATACTATCACATCAAATAGCTTCAACTACTCAATTTAACACCACATAGTTCACAAATACCAAAACACAAAATAGCTACTACCAATTCATCAATAAGAATCTCTGGTAGTTCATCAACGCCAATTCCAATTCACAATATTACATTATCTGTCACTATTTCCCTTGATTCAAGCAACTATTTGATATGGAAAAACCAATTTGAATCTATTTTACTTACTTGCAACTTGTTTAGATACACTATTGGCACTATTCCACCTCCAATCTCTTTCATTAAAGAACCTTCAACTTAGTTTCTTGAATGGCAACAAAAAGATTATCTTGCCTATTGTTATATAGTGGACACCATGTCCTACTCTTTGACCTCACTAGCTCTTGGATGCAAGACATCGTTGAACTTTAGAGTGCATAAGAGAAGCAGTTTCTCCAATAATCTACTACACGTCAATCATTTCTTTGTTGCCGCCTTCATATCACACATAAAGGAGACCTCTCTATCTTTGAATATCTTTCTCAAATCTCAACAACTATTGAAGAACTAGCTGTTATTAGAGACTGTGTAGATGACGAAGTCCTAGTTGTCTTCACCCTCAATGGCCTCTCTGTTGATTATGAAGCTTTCATTATTGTTGTCGACTACCTTCAAATATCGCCTACTTTTGTTAATCTTCAAGCCAAAGTGCAAGAAAAAAAGACGCACGTCCTTCCACTCTATAGCCACACCTTCCACCGCTACTACCTTTGCTACTCATTTCCTTCTCCAACCAACCTCATAGTTGTAATAGTAGTAGTCATGGTCAATCTTGGAACAGAGGAGCTAGAGGCACTTCATCTTAATTTGGGAATGAAGCCCCTTTCAACACTCAGTGGACTGGATTTATGCAACACCAATAGGCCCAACCCAATTGTATACAACCCCATTTAACCTACATTCCTCGTTCGGACCAAACGCACTCTACCCTCTTACCTAACACAATTCTTTAGGTCCAATTACAATAGACCCCCTCCTAAATGTCAAATTTGCAACAAAAAAAACAACCATATTACTGCAACTTGTCGCTTTCGATATACTCCTTCTAAAAATATTCAACTTAAACCTCCCACTCATGTTCACTTTCTTCAACTTCCTCTATCATGAATCTTCAATCTCAACCTGATGTGTCTCCTCTTACCTCTAGCACTATATCCGAATGGTTACATAACACTGGTGCATCTACCCATATGACTCCTGATCCTCAACTTGCAAAATCTGTGATGTCGTATAATGGTGATAATCGAGTGCTTGTTGCTAATGGTAATACTCTTCCCATTTCTTCCACAGGTACACTATCAGTACACACATCCTCCCGCCCACTCACCCTTAAAAGTATCTTAATTGTACCATAACTAACTACCAACCTTTTTATCTGTTGCAAAATTTGTGAAAGATAATTCTTGCCTTTTCTAATTTAACCTCAACACCAATATACCGCTTCTCATAAGAAAAATCCACAATGATCTCTATCCACTCAAGATCCCCCCACTGTTCAATAATCTTGTCACATTCTCTGCATGCTAGACTCCCTTTACCAATACATCGGGTAGTCTACCTGTTAGTTCTAATGTAATAAAGCCTTGTACTTATTATCTTCAAAGGAAAAGTACTAGAATACCCTTTTCATTATCTTCTCGTGTTTCAAAAATACCTTTAGAACTCATTCACTATGATATTTGAGGTCCATCTCCTTCTCTTTCACTCTCTCACTGTCATTATTTTATAATTTTTATTGATAATTTTAGTAGGCTTACCTGGATCTTCTCACTCACTCACAAATCTCAAGCTATTAATTGTTTCTAATTCAAAACCACAACTGAAAACCTCTTCTCCATAACTATTAAAACATTCCAATGTGATGGTGCACGTGAACTCACTCAAGGATCCTTTGCTACCTTTTTAACTTCTCATGGCATTAACAACTGAATTTCTTACCTCCACACACCTCAATAAAATGATATTGTTGAATGCAAAATTTGACACATCTTTGAAACCGATCTCATCCTACTTCTTCATGCCCATCTTCCTAAATCATTTTGGTTTGAAGCTTTCTCCACTATTATTGTCCTAAATAATCTCTTACCTTTCTCCTAACCTTAAACACAAATCCCCTCATGAACTCCTCTTTCTCACAAAACCAAATTATTCCCACCTTCGAGTCTTTGGATGCACATGTTTACCTTTCCTTGGTTCTATCCGCACTAATAAACTTTTCCCCAAAACCAGCCTTTGCATTTTTTTCTTGGATATTCCTCTCAATATAAAGGAAATCGATGTTTTGACCCGCATACTTCAAAAGTTTATATGTCCCGCTATGTTCACTTTATTGAAGCAGACTTC
This sequence comes from Erythroxylum brevipes, assembly GCA_027479065.1. Classification (NCBI taxonomy): domain Eukaryota; kingdom Viridiplantae; phylum Streptophyta; class Magnoliopsida; order Malpighiales; family Erythroxylaceae; genus Erythroxylum; species Erythroxylum brevipes. The sequence goes on from JANIHY010000002.1 coordinate 17,587,409, forward strand.
CTTCATGCAACCTTTAAAACGTCTCCTTCTACTTCCTCATCGACAAAAATTCAAATACCTTTTCCTATTAACCTCCTATCTCCTAAAATTCCTCCACATCCCACCATAGTTTCCGGGTCCTCTGACGCTCAACCAAACCTTCCCCTTTCCAATCCACCTCCTTCCCACCATGGGGGTGTTTGATAATGAGCTGATAAGCTCTTTTTTAGCTGGTTGACTCATTTCAGCTTATTGACTTTGTGAAAAAGCTGTTTATAGTGTTTGGTTATTAGCTGATTGGGTTGGCTGATTCAACCCAATCAGCTTATTTTGAAAAAGCTCCTTAGAGGAGCGTTTTAAGAGAATCAGCTGGTATCTGTTTCTTTAATGTCGATTTTGGCCTCTTTAGTTCTTTTATTCTTTACTCTTAACCGTCCCATTTTTCTCGTTTTCTTTACATGCTTCTTCCCTTCTTGGCTCTTTCCTTGCAGATAGCTTAAGCCTTTTACTTTGTTTTAATCATATTTTTAGAATCACTAAGATTATCACTTTACGCTGCTGTAAGCAACTAATGTAAACTTTTCTTTATATATGATAAACTGGAAAGCTTCCATTTATACATCAAAAACTCAATTGTCTGGGGTTGTGAAATCTGTGGATACATTATGTAATGCATCAACTTTTAACTCTTAAAAACTACCCTACACTAGCACAAAAATATGGTAAACAATGAATGAAAAGAAAACAGAAAAAATATGAAAGAACAGGAGAATTTAAAAGGAAGAGAAAAGTCAGATTCTTGGAGGGTTTGAGGAGCTAGATGCTGCCATTCTGTTCTTTGATCTTGAGTCACTGAATGGAGGTTTGCGCCTGGGGAGCAGAAAATGTGATATCCAGAGTTAGTTGTGGCAAATGGTGGCCAATGGAATGGATGGAAGCTTGAAGAAGTGCTTTGAAAATAAGTCCCAGAAGTTACTTGTTCTGAATGGGATTAGAGGTGCTTGGAGGAATCGTTCTAAAACTCGAGTTTAGTTGCTTGTAGCCAGCCTGCAGGTCTCTAACTGATCGTGACGATGAAGCCATGGTCGGGACCGACAAAGAGGGAAGTGGCCGTGCCATGTTCAGACAGGCAGATAGGAGAATGACAGAAAGCAGAAGAGCCGCAGCTATGGAGTATGCCCTCATTGAATGTGTGCAGGTATGCAAGAGTTTGTTGGTTGAATGATGGAAGCTTGAAGACTGAGCAAGTATGGTAGGTTGGTTGGTTTGAAGATTATATAGGATTGGAACTTAGAAAGATTTATACCAGAGTTTGAATGTTAAGTGTTCAAGAAAAAAAAAGAGTATTAGTACCATAAGACAGACAGGACTAGAAGAAGATTGGGATCTGAAGCAGTAGGATCATGTGCTTGCACTATGTCTTTGACTGCTGCATGTTGTTGAGTCAGATTTTTTTCACTTATCAGTTATTTAAGTTAGCTCTTAATCATGTGACTTAATCACGTGATATTATTATTTTAATTGTCTTGGAAATTGGAATTAGATTAATATAAGAAAGTATTATTTTTTTATTTTTAAATTATAATGAATCATAATTAGACTAAAATATTTAGAAAATAGTAAAATAAAATTTATTTAAGGAAAGTAATGTTTAACTAAAATTTGTTAAATAAT
>JANIHY010000002.1:17727937-17739988 GCA_027479065.1 Erythroxylum brevipes
AAAGATAAAAATCTATGTTTATTTTTGTCATCATCAAGATAAAAAGAATTAAGCAAACAAACAAAATTTATTTGTCTTTTAGAATAAAGAGAAATAAATAATTATGTATGTTTTTGTTTATAATAAATAAAAATTTAATTGATTATATATATTATATAGAGTCATTTTCGTTATTGATAATGTTGATTTGTTTAAAACTGACTTCAGCTTTAAAAATGGCGTCAGTAGAAGGACTCACATGCATCTCTCCAATTTTAAACAAAAACGACGCCGTTTCTCAATTAGCGTTCATTTGTAAGCTGAAAATTAGGTTTACAAACGATTAACCAGTAACACTCTACAAACAGGAACAACTTTTCTGTTAGAGAATCGCCATAGATGTTCAATCATGTACAAACTTCTACCACAAAAAAGCGGCGCTCATTTCCCATTCGACTAGGGTTCCTATTCTATCTCCACAGAAACTCCACCAGAAAGTCAGTACTTTGGAGCACCTGGTGTTCATGTATTTCCTCCTGCCTTCTCCAAATCAGGAAGGTCTGCATTTAAAGATGACCACAGACGGAAATTATAACATTAATGTAACAGCAATCGCAAACAATTCCTTTAAAGTAAAAGTTGCTGTGGGCTCAAGCATGAACAGGCTGTGCTTGGCTGAGGAGTGAGGACTGAAATCCAGGTTGTCCATATTACTAAGAAGGGCCCGACATTAACAAAAATCATAATCCAAGGCAAGCGGAACATGTATGACCAGTTACTTACACCTCATCAAAACAGTCACTAGAGAAATGAATATGAACTTTTGTATTGTTGTTGATTGCACACAACTAGTGCAGCTTACTATGCGTTTAAGAATGTTCTACATAAGGAAAACTTACATAGCATTCCTTCACCATCGCTGCTCTCATCATCTTCAGCATACTGCAAAAAGGGAACATATTGGTGAGTCAGCACAAACATCTTGCAACACTAAAATCAATTCTCCATGTCAAGATAGTATTGCATGAAATTGGGATTACCTCAGGGTTGTCATCATCGCTAGCCAAATCAGCTGCAAAGACAAATAAACATTCACATGAGAAGTCAGTTAAGCACTAGCTCCATAGTAAAGGCTAAACTAGTATAAACATTGAAAATATATCCTGCGAAATTTAGTCACTAACATACAGCTGCTATAGCATGAGAAATGGACAAGTAGGGGCAACTTTGCCGAAGTATAGTGTTGCATGGTTTTACAAATTACCAGATTCAATCTATGTTGAGAATAGAGACTGCCTTATTATAAGGGATAAGCAAGGGTGGCAGGGATCAACCATGTAACATTCTTTTGTCTGTTAGAGTAGTGCTTTAAAGGCAATCACTTTTAACACTTTGTACAAACTTTATTTTGATTAATGAAGTGAAAGACAATTTTCATTAATTTAATATTCATTTATTTATGAATTGATGTCTATCTTATATCGAATTAATGAAGTTCATGATACAAAACATAGCGTGAAGGAAATCATGATGAGATCATGATAATGAGATTCCTATCATGTGTAATTATGTTAGTGTCTAAATCATCCCTTATCTTAGGATTAATGAGACAGGACATTGTTAATCTGGATAGACTAGCACATGTGTTATACTCCTTGATTTGATCAAGTAGTGAATCTCATAAACTGTAAGCATGAGATGTTTAGAATTAACATGTAGATGCTTCCTAAGAGTAGTAAGTACATCGAATGACTTACTATAAGATTATCATATGGATGATCTATCAAATGTCAATGATTAATCTCATCATAGCAATGATGTAAATATCCTTAGATTTGAAATACTAAAGGATATCTTGGATACTGATCCTGTACTTTGACACCATTTCTTGTTGCCTCATGACAAAGTCGCTCATAAGGTGATGATTAGGTACAATTATTAGTATTCGAAGGTAATTGGGTAGGCAATAAAGGATTCATCACTCTTGATAGACAGAGATGATACCCACGGCCTCTTGTCAAAATTATTACTCGGGAGTCTCAGACTAGAACAATTATGTGTCATGAAAAGAGTCTTTAATGACATATAGAGTAATAAGATCTCCAGGACAAGGACTAACAATACTTAGACTAGATGTGACGTAATCAGTCTAGCGGGAGTTGACACATACCTCAGAGTCCGAACCAAGTGTGGTATAGAATAGTGAAGGGACAAATTACACGGTAATTAACTATGGAAAGGTTCGTAAGTCGGATAATTAACTATCGAAGAGTTCGAGCGTTAATTCACTTACATTCCGATAAATTGGCATCATGAAACCCTTCATGATTTGCTTGGATTAAGAGTTAATTCAAGTAACTAAAATAACTGGAACCTAAGGGTTACATGCATAAAAGATTGGATGAAAAAAAAAGTGTGCATAACTGTCTTGCCATGAATTTATGACAGATGGTACATAAGTGAGTTCTTTAATTATGTACACAAAATTTTTTGCCATGAAACACACTCAATAGAGAGACTACGGGTCCAGAAGAGTTCTGGAAGTTGAGAGGAGTGATCTTGAGATTTATTCATGCAATCTTAAGCAATTATTGCATGATATTAATTTTATGAAACTTGGTCTTGATCTAACTCTTACTAGAGCATCTACTTGAACTCATCTTGTTTGGTGCTCTAAGCACCCTTACACACTAATTTTTCTTCATCTTTGCGTGCTCTCTAGAGGCCAAGGAAGGTGTGGTGTTTGGTGTTTGGTGTTCGCTACAACCCAAACAAGGAGAAGATTGAAGAAAGGAGGAATATTTGCAAGGTAAATATGTTGTAATTTTATGTTCTTATAATCTGTTTATACATGCACATAGATTCCGCATTTTCTGGGGATGTAGTGCGGTTGAAATTTTGATTCCGACACTTTTGCTGCCTTGTAATCTATATGATGCATGGATTCATGGCTCCACCACATTGTCAACATAACTAAAGGGGCCAAAACAACATCAAAGGTTTAAACTAACATACACATTCAAAATTAAGCCATCAATTGTACTTACAACTTGACTCTTCGTCATCCTCGTCACACCATTTATTCCAATCAACCTTAATGTAAGGTGCAGGCTTTTCTTCTGATTTAAGTAGTCTTTTCCACCAACCTTTCTCTTCTTTCTGGATTGAGCACCTAATGTTCCTTAACCCAACATTTGTCTTACAACCCTACACCACAAAACATTGAATCTTTCAAAAGCTTGAACCTATGAAGCATCTGAATGAGGATGATAGAGATTCCTTAGTTCAGGATAGAAAATTTGAAACACAACATGAAAGGAAATGTACTACAACTTGACCATGTAGCACCAAGCTTATTGACATTGAAAGAAATGTTATGGAAACCAAGAAAGATTCAGGCAACAGCCAGGATTTCATAACAACAAGTTAATGTTGTGTTACAGGGCTAAGACAAAATTTGATCACATATATAATTGAGAAGCAATATTCAATCAACATAATATATCAAAAATATTTAGATATATCAACAAGTCAATTACTGCTTGATGTAACATTTAAATCAATTATGCTAATCCATAATCAACACTGACCTACTTCTAGAAGTGACCTAATAAAGTAGTCACATTTCTCAAATAATGCATCATTGCTTGACATAACCAGAATGAGATACATGGTTTATATTCTTTAATCAAAATTTAATTATATGGTTCACATAGTGAAGATGATTGTTAGAAGTCATAACCAAACTCCTCTTAGTTTGTAAAATCATTGCACGCATGCAGAGCCGCTAATGGATCATAGAAGAAAGTTTATTGAAGTTTGTTCACAAAATTTCCCACTACTTCCAAAGGCATGACCCGTCTTAGGGTAGGAAGGATGCTCCTAAATCATTATTAGCTGACCAAATAAAAGTTCTCTCAATGGAGAAGAAACAAAATCAAGAGCATTCTCTCTGCGTGTTATCAACAAATTTCTATTTTTCTTTTGATCGAAGTAAAGAGTAAATCTCTTTTATTGATTATAGTAACAAAACAGTTTATTTTGCTAATTAACTAAAGCAACAAGCATTGATTCTAAGATCATAGGTTAATTATTTCAGAAACCTTTTTTCTTAAGTTAATTATTTCAGAAACCTTTTTTCTTAACTCAGTCAAGTCCGCAATACCTATCTGCAAAACACGCCGACAGTGAATGATTATTTCTCTTGCACCTGAAAACAATACAACATTTTAACAGCCAACGTCTCAAAACAAAATGACACAAATTTCACCAGACGCTCAATCAAATAATAACAGCAGATCAAACATTGAAGAAAGACCCATTTTCAAGAACTGAAAAAGGCACCGAATTTGTCACCAGAACTGCGAAAGCCAAAACAGAAGCTTGCAATGAAGCATGAGAGCTGAAGATAACCTGAGGTACAATGGGTCCCAAAAGCTGCAAAGTGAAATCAAAAGATTCACCTTGGACCCCAACAGCCGAGAAGCCAAAGAAACCCTCCGGTTCACACTTCACCGTTATGTCCTTGGCATCCGGTAAAGCCACCGTCAGGTAAACCTTATCCGATCGCTGAGCCCATAAAACCTCCGGATTCCGACTATAAACAAAAAATGAAAAAGAAAAAGGAGTGGAGTAAATATCACTTTAAAATACATAGAAAACAAGGTTTGCGTAACATAAACAAGCAGACAGAAAGAACCTCATCTCTTAGAAACGAGAGACAGCTTAACCAGAAAAACCTTGGAGGTTTTGAGGAACAGACGGATAGGGTTTATAGAATCGGGTCGCAGTCGAGTCGGGTCACACTCACATAGTCAATTCGGGTCAAAAGAGAAAAGACTGTATGCTTATTTTATTAGTCGCTTGCTTGTGCTAATTTTTTTAATTATTTAATTGAATCGGATCGGTATCTTTTTATAAAAGGAAAAGAAAAATAAAAAACGAATGCCCTCGTGTGTTGTCTTGGTTAGTTTCTCCCTTTCTCTAGTAAATAGCTGTGTGAAAAATACAGAAGCGTCTCTAAAACCCTAATCCTTAAACCCTCCCTGAACGGAGGCATGGACCAACCAACCCAATCTCCCAGAAAATCCGAAACCCTACAAACCTTAACCTCCGGTCCACTCTCCTCGTCCCTTTCCAGCTTGGCCTCCTCTTCCCAAGCTATCCCTTCCGAAAAAGATTTCCACTTCTACAACAATTTTAACGAATTCAAGCTCCCAATACGCGGAATCGCTTCCAAGTCCCAATCTTTGCTCGAGTCGATTGGCCTCGCCGGTGGTCTTTTCAAGGAGAAAATGCAGTACCCTGGCGATATTGATGTGGAAGACGCCTACGATTGGCTCGTCAACGTCAACGACGAGATCCTCGAGGATTTTCAAGCGTCGGTCGATGACTTCGAGAGGGCTCGGGAGGAGGAGGAGGAGTTGGATGGGGTTTCAGGTGTGGATAGTCAAAATGGGTTTCAGTTGGTTTCTGGAAGGAAGAAGAAAGCAACAAAGGGGTTGATCAATGCAGAGACTCGAATGGCGGGTAGTGGTTCGGCGAGTGAATCGCGAGTGAAGGTGGCTGATAATAAGAAGGGAATTGCAGGGGTTAAAGCGAAGGTGCCATTTCACATACCGACGATAAGGAGGCCTCAGGATGAGTATAATATAGTGGCCAATAACTCGAACCAGCCTTTTCAACATGTTTGGTTGGACAGAACTATTGATGGATCGCGTTTTGTTCATCCTCTGGTTAGTAATCTGTTAGTCTTTTATTTTAAAGAATGGGTAGTTTTCACAAGTTGATCATTATATATATTTCTTACTTCAGTTAGTCAATAATCGGATACTATTTCTTTTGAACGTTCTGAGTAATTTCTTGTCTATCTTGTTAATATTAGAATAGCTCCTCCGCTTCTTTCCTATAGCTTGCTCACTGTTAGAGCAATCACCTTCGATTAATGTTATTTGGGGCTCGCAAAAACTGAGCTCATTATCGTCTATCTTCTTAAGTCTGCGACCATTTTACAAAAAAAAAAAAAAAATTGGTTGCATGCTCTTGCCTAGCGGGATTTGTTGATTTGTGATCAATGGGATTTATTAATTGGTAATTGAATTTTAAGTTCTGGCCATCATGTTTATATATGTTAGCCCTTTTTTCCCTACTGAAATAAAGGTTACTGAATTGCTTTTGTTATTGTTTTTTAATGCACATAGGAAATGCTATCTGTTTTAGATTTTGTTGACAAAAATGTTGGGAGTGTTCAACCTGTTCCACCTCTCCCAACAGAAAGTACTCCATTCAAGCTTGTACAAGAAGTCAAAGATTTGAAGGAAGTGGCTGTGAAGCTGCGTTGTGTGAATGAATTTGCGGTATGCCTACTTATGCAAATTTATGTATCTTTCCAATTGTTAGCCATTGAATTGTGAAATAGATCTTTTCTGAATGGTATTAATGCTTGTTTTGGGGTCTTGAAATGTAAAAGCTGGCTATTTGTTTTTGTTATTTTAATAACATTCACAGTGTTCATTTTTGTACTTTAAGCATTTTGTTCCATTTTTCATGTTTGCATCATCTTGAAAATGAATTATATCTACTCATCCAATTTTCTTTTAATGTTCCTGACAAATTGACGTGCATATGTAATTGGAAAATGTTGAGTGTTGTCTTTAAATACAAGGCCGTTGTACTTTTGAGCACACATTTCTGAGCATTCATCCAGTTTATTTGTTTACTTAATCTTGGAACATCCTGGCATAGGTCCAGTGTGTACGTCCTAATATTCATCAAGTTGTGCTTTTCTTGGTGATCTTTAGTATTTCTATCTTCTTACGTAGGACTTGTATTTTGCTTTTTAAAAAAAGGAATTCATTTGAAGTAATCTTTCTAGTTCTTGTGTTCTTTCTGGAAGGACATTGCAACATTATGTACTTGACTTAAATTCTTGGTTTGTGATATTAGGTTGATCTGGAACACAATCAGTATCGTTCTTTTCAAGGTTTGACGTGCTTGATGCAAATTTCTACCAGAACTGAGGATTTTATTTTGGATACACTAAAGCTTCGAGTACATATTGGCCCCTATCTTAGGGAACTTTTCAAAGATCCCTCCAAGAAAAAGGTTTGTCTATTGATGCTTTAGTTACCTTTTTAGCAGATTGTTCTTATTTATGATGGAGTTAATTTAACTAGGTCATGCATGGAGCAGATCGAGATATCGTATGGCTTCAACGTGACTTTGGCATATATGTCTGCAATCTGTTTGACACTGGACAGGTTTTCTATTCCAAATTTGCTCTGTTGTTTAATATGTAATATTCCTTTGCTTTATCATTCCTATTGTCAGTTTGTAGTTTAGTGAAAATGACTTGATTATTTTATTAGTTTGTTTAATAATTTTGTAATAGGAAATATATTGTTCCTCTTGTTTAGTACTTTGATTGCATGAATCTGACATTAAGAAACTGAACCAATATGTCCACTGGAATTTGTTTGTACAATGTTGTCAATGAAAAAATCGGACTGATGGCCTGAACAATGCAAGTGAAAAATGTTGATATTTGAAATGCCAACTGCGTTATGACAGTGCCCCATTCAATCACATAATTTTTTGACCGTGGTACCCAATATCCTATGACGTGTTCTAGAGATAAATGTGTTGGACCTCTTAAACGATATGAATGTGCTTAATTTATTGGGTTCATCAAGATGGATTGATGTTACTGGTTTAAGCCTGGAATTCTTCTTGCTCCACCTACCACCTGGATTCTCTCTGTCTCTTGCTCTATCTCGCTCTGTTAATATTAAATTCTATTGTCAATTTTGTCTTAATTCTTAGGCATCAAGAGTGCTGAAGTTGCAGAGGAATAGTTTGGAGTATCTTTTGCATCACTTTTGTGGAATTATCGCCAATAAAGAGTAAGTCCTCATACTCCAACTGCTTCCTATTGTCTGATTATCATAAGTAGTCCTCATACTCCAACTGCTTCCTGTAGTCTGATTATCATCAGGATTTTGCTTGCTTTTTTGCGTACCTTGTGTTTAACTTTTGGCGTTGAGGTTCAGTGCTTATCTATTTCAAGTCCTATAACTGCATGCCCATCTATCATCAGTTTTTTTCCTTCCCATTCATTGGATATAAGTCTCATCTGCCCTTTCTTGTAGATATCAGAATGCAGATTGGAGATTACGTCCTCTCCCAGAAGAGATGCTTAGGTAATTTCTAGTTTCAGTTAAGGTGTTAGATTTTATTTTGTACTGTATTATATGAACATGGGACACCTACAATTATGTATGGATGAGAGTTTAAAGCCAGATCTAATAGATTGAAGGAACTGGAAATTTAGTCTTTTCTTCTCCTCAATTTATCATGTATTTCTTAACTTTTCTTAGTAACTTGTGAAATGAGAACATGGATTTGTATTTAGGTATGGTCAAGATAATGATTTTAGTTTAGTTATTGGCATATCTACTTAGACAGACACTCATCTCTGTAGTAATGTTCTGTAAGAATGTACTGCTAACATAATTCACGGCTGTACTGATAACCTGCATTGTAACTTGACTAAAATTTGTTCACACTTCTTTTACAGTTTATGTTCTCTTTTGATGCAGATATGCCAGAGAAGATACCCACTATCTGTTGCATATATATGATTTAATGAAAACCATGTTACATTCAATGCCTAGTGACTCAGAAAATTCCGAACCTCCTTTGGTTCAGGTACATTCTTGCGAAGTTATAACATTTCTGTACATCTATAGTTGAAGGTGCCATGTCTTGTTCCTTAGTGGTGTCATGTTTGATTAGAGACCAAAAATAGTATGTAGTTAAAAGTGGCTTCTGCTATTTGTAACTTTTGTGTTTCGTCTTACCATCTAATTCTGTAGATTGAACTTTGTTTATTTTAACTAGTTCCTGAATAAGCTTTCTCGTAATTGTTTTGGTTTCAAACAGTCAGGTGTTACCAAATGATACCAGTACCATTTTCTCGGTATCAATTCTTAAAATTAGTAATAGAGTATTACCAGTTATTTTTGCAGCTCCTTTGAGTCTTGTGGTGTTGGGAGGCTGATTTATAGGGAATGCTTTTTGGGTTGCAGAGGCACTATTCTGTAGTCACCAGCTTGAGCCATTTGTAACTTGTTGATTACAGGTCTACAAACGCAGTCATGATGTATGCATGCAGCTTTACGAGAAGGAGCTCTTGACAGAGACTTCATATCTCTATATATATGGGTACAATTGCTGACCATTTCACCTGAGATTGCCATTTACTGTTGCATGAATTGCATATTAATTTTTCATTGCCTCCCTCCCCCTCCCCCTCTCTCGTGTTTTCAACAGTTTGCTTTGTGTTAGTCCATCTTAGAACATATGACCCAAAATGCTTTTTCTGCTTTTTATTATGATATAGGTTGCAGGATGCTGAATTCAACGCCCAGCAGCTTGCTGTAGTCTCAGTAAGTTGTGAGCTGTTCCACTGTAATCTATGTCTTCTTAATAGAAGCAAGCATTTGGATTGTAAGAATCAAAGATTAGTAATCTGCATGGAATCTACATGGCAAAGTTTCCATATTGATTGTTTGGATGAAAGTGCAAAGTTTGACTATATCCTGCATCTTTTGTTGAAAACTGGTTACTGTTATCTGCTTCTCTTCTTTACGAAATTCACCTACCTGGGTTTTAGGGACTTTTTGAGTGGAGAGATGTTGTTGCTCGGGCAGAAGACGAGAGTACTGGTTATATTTTGCCAAACAAAACTCTTCTTGAAATTGGTAGGAATCTCCTAAATCTTTCAACTATATTTTGTTTTAATGTTAGAATATTGACTTCCAAATCTTCATTTATTTGCAATGGTTAAAAGCCAAGCAGATGCCTGTTACAACTAGCAAGTTACGAAAATTACTGAGGTCAAAGCACCCATTCCTGGAGCGAAATCTTGGTTCTATTGTTAGTATTATTAGGCACTCCATGCAGAATGCTTCTGCATTCGAGGCTGCTGCTCAACTTTTGAAAGAGGGCCAAAAAGTAAGATTCACACAGTTTTGATGGTCTTGGTCACAAGTTGGTCTTTAACTTGAATATTATTCATGAACATTAGACTTATGTGAATGTCCTTGGTTCAGCCCCCGCTAAAGGCAATAGGATGGGCTGAAAATCAAATCACGATATGTAATTAGACAAGAAAATCTTTTAAGAAATATATATATTTTTGTATGCATCCTGATGTTTTGTTGTGTCCATTAGAATTGTAATCAAGCTTGCAAATCTTTTGATTGCAGCCCTTTGGATTCTGTGCTATTAGAATTAATAAGTCTACTGGTTTGTTTGTATGGTTTTACCTAGTATTCAGACGGCTTCATGTGTATCTTGTTAGTCAGTGATGCATTAGTCTTGGCAACTTTTTCAGTGATAGGGCTACAGAAGTGTTTACTATCCTTCCCTTTCAAATGATGCTAATGAATTTCTTTCCTATTTTATATGATTGGAACTTTATCTGTGAAGACATCGGAAGCAAATATAGAAGTTGATGAAGTACACAATGTTGTTGCTTCTGATGTTCTTACAAACATGGCAACTGCTACTGCTGCCTCCAAAGACCCTCAAGTTGAGAGTGATAAATTGACGATTGAGCCAAGTGCCTCTGTGCCAGAGATTTCAAGAGAAAGCAACACCAGTTCACTTCACAGTAGGGATACAACTGGCTCTGCAGACATTTTACCTTCAGCAAAGGTCTTACTGTTTTTGATGGGCTTTTGAAGTTTTTTTCATACATAAAGAGTTGCTATCTGACATGTTTTTTCTTTCTTCTGCAGGTTATTGGGTCAACTGTTCAGATTCTGAAGAAACCAACCAGTGGTTTTGGGGCGATGCTCGGTGGCGCAGCAGCAAGGAGAAAGTTTGATACAGAGAAAAATGTAAATATTCTATGCTCTTGCAACTTTACCTCTTGCTCTGGAATCCTGATAAGCTCTACGAGGTGCATCAGTCGTTATTGTTGTTTGAAGTGCTTTGAGACATGATTGCTACAACGATAATAATTTTCTTGATGATAATTATAAAAAAGTGATTCTTGCTTTTTAAAGTTTGACTTGTTCCATTTCTAACTGTCTTGACCTAGTATCTTTGACAACCTTTGATTGTGATCTTAATTTGCTTTATGAATCGAGGCTTTCAACTGTTGACACGCGATTGAGCTATGTGATGCTATTTATTGGGGCCACTAATTTCATTTGTGTTGTTAATGATTAGGAGGGGGAAAAGATCAAGTTGGAGAAGATTAGATCTTCAGTGAACCTTCCATTTCATTCATTTTTGGGTGGAAGTGAACTGCAAAAACCAGCTGTGGAAGAGCCAATAGGATCATTATCAAATGCCCAAGATTGTGTTGCTTCTCAAGCTGCTTGTTCCAATCTTGAAGAGGAAGATGTAGAAACTACAAGAGCCTGTAGGAATGAGGAAGGTTGCAATCCAGTAGACGTTATACCGTTGGAAAATGATTCTATGATGGGAAAAATAGAGGACACTGATGTAGAAACAATAAATCTTTCCAGCGGTGATGAAGGACATGCGAGCACTGCTTTGCGAACAGATGAAAGTGAAGAGCCCCTTTCCCTATCTGAATTGTCCTCAAGTTTTGAAAAATGCTTCCAGCCTAATAAGCAAACAAGAGAGACTGCAAAAGTTAACAAACCCCAAGAACCAACTGGTCTTCTGCAACTAAAGCCATTTGATTATTCTACGGCAAGAAAACAGGTCATATTTGGGGAAGGACCAGTGAAAGATGGCGAAGAAGGCGGAATCGAGAGTCCGAACATCAAGCTTGATTCTAAGGGGGGGAGAAAAAGTTCGGCAATAAGTGGTGTTGAGGGGTCAGCGGAGTTTAGGCAAGGTAAAAGGCGGCAAGCTTTTCCAGCTTCTGGGAATAGGAGTGCAACTTTTAGATGAGGCTGGCGAGGGATTTTGATTGATAGTGTTTATACTTCTAATAGTAATTACAATTTTAATTTTTTTAAATAATCAAATTTTAATTTTATTAATAGTTCCTATTAAAAAGTTAAATGTTTTTATTTATTTAATAATAAA
>JANIHY010000002.1:17952590-17962964 GCA_027479065.1 Erythroxylum brevipes
TTTTTATAATTGAATAATAAGTCATCAATGTTTCTTTCAAGAAAAGGAAATAAATGTTTTCAACTACTTGTAAATGTTTTTGTATACCACATCATTCTGATATTGTCTCATTTGCATGCAGGTCCACCGGAAACAACCTCTCTACTATGTAGGGGTAAGGCTGTGTCCTATCGGATCTCCCTAGACCCTACTTCATTGCGAAATTTTAGACTGGGTGATGATGATGATGAACTACTTGTAAAGTGCTACATGTTGTGTGTATGAATTTTGTGCATGAACTATGAAATAAAAATGGAAATAATTTTGAAAGGATACCAAATATATGAAATCAAGTTTTCCAAAAATGTGCCAATTGGGCAAACTGTTTTCCGTTCATGAATAACATGTTATGTGGGTTTGTGGTGGTCTATCAATCAAGTGCATTTGATTAAAAAAGCTTCTCCCACCCGCCCGCTAGTGGGATAGAGCGCCTTCACGGACTCCCATAAGTTCACGGCTACGCAAGACCATTTTGTAAGATTGCGATAGTACGTTCTGTTCACAGCTACACAGGACCTTTATAGGAATTATGAAGTACGTTTTATTACAGATCCACCCAAACCATTCTGATGTGTTAAATTGATTTTGATGTGTTTGATTGGTTATAATGTATTTGGCAAGTTTGATGGATGTATGACTTATGTGATTTTTGAATTGGCTTAATAAGTTAAGAATTTTGTGTTTTATGATTCAATGGAAAATTGGCTTTGATCATAAAGGTTTTAAATGGTTTTTTCTTGTTACCGATTATAAAACTATTACTCACGAGCTTTAAGCTCATCCCCATTCCTCCCCATCTACAGGCGATGAACAATATATCGAGTGATCAAGTCGAGAGTCAAGGCATCACTTCAATTTGCATTTTTATTCTTTTGAAGTTAGATCATCTAAAAAAAGGCCTTGTCGCATTTTGAGAAATTATTGTTCTTCTAAAGTTGATATTTTGGGACTATGATGTAAGGTAGCTCGAAATGCCCACTAAAGTGTTGTAAAAACCTTATTCTTTTGATGTTAATGAAGTGTGAATGGTGCATGGACGATGTGAGTTAAAATTTAGATATATGTGAAGAAGTTATCATCTTGAGTTGATGATTTTGGAGCATAAATTAATTATATATATATATGTACGCATAAGTGAGATGTTACAGGAAGGAAGATAGGAATTATGACTGATTCGTAGTTGAAGATGATGAGACAAATAGGTTGAGATTTGAGAGTTTAACGAAGTCAATTTGGTAGCTAAATAGTTAAGCTCAGAACATTCCAAGTTTGCGAAATGCAAATGCAAAATTTCAAGTCTTTCATAGGTATATAAATTGTGTTCCAACTTCAAGGAAAAAACTGGATTAATTTAGTCTGGAAAGCTGTAGCTTATCTTTCTAGCTTTTCAACGATATAAAGTATGAAATTTTTTGACATTGGAGTCGAAAGTTATGATCCTTATAAGTGGAGATTCTTAGGAGTATAGTTTGTATCGTCTGATGACATCATATCGTCTGGTGAGGGCGCTAGACGTATCGTTTGGTAAGGACGCTTCTTCTGATGAAGAAGCTTCGTTTGGGGAAGACGTATCGTCTGGTGATGCGTGCCGTCTTGTGAGGACGCTTCGTCTGGTGAGGACATATCGTCTAGTGAGGACGCTTCACCTAGTGAGGACGTATCATCTACACTTCGTATGGCAAGAACATATCTTCTGGTGAGGACACTTCGTTTAGTGAGGGCGTATCATCTGGAGATGACCTCATATCGTCTGGTAATGACGTCATATCATCTGGTGCACTGTTCATCTGACCCTATAGTCTGGTCCAAATTTGACCCTTTAGATGATAGAATCTATCTTCAAGATCTTTATAAAAGTTGTAGATCTTGAAGTATTCTTCAAAACCATCTAAAGAACACCCCAATATGATGTCTCTAAAGAAAGTTATGCTAATTGTTCCGAGATAGATACAACGTGATTGAGGACATGAGTATGGTTGATTCTTTTGGCCATAACTTCATATCCCGACCTTCAAATTAAGTGATTCTTCAAGCGATAGATTGCCGACACATTTTCCTATCTCTCAATAAATATTTGTAGCTTTTGGAGTCTATTTTAAAGACATTGATGGAAGGAAAAAGGAGGGATCGGTCAGGAGGCATAACTAGGTTATGAACACACTTTGGATATTTTTAAGCATCTCTTGAGCTATAAAGCTCTGAATGAGATGGTTCTTGTTTCAAAATAAACAAGAGGTAGAAAGCTACAATTGTTTTGAAGAAGTTAAATTGTGATTTGGTGTTTAACTAGTGTGGGCACATCACCCTTATGGGGCGATGGCTAATGAGGAGTCATTGAAATAACCCCACAAGGAAGCCGCCTCATGTTTTATGACTCCAGACTGTTGAGCTCCGGAAACTACAGGATATTAGACTGGGACATGGCATATGTGCATTGATTACTAGAGACTCAACAAGGTGACTGTTAAGAATAAGTATCCTCTGCCTTGAATTGATGATTTGTTTGATCAGTTGCAGGGAACAAAGGTCTTTTCCAAGATTGATCTCAGGTCGGGCTATCATCAGCTCAGAATCAAGGAGTCTGATGTAAGCAAGATGACCTTTAGGATATATTATGGACATTATGAGTTTTTAGTCATGCCTTTTGGATTGACCAATGCTCCAGTTGCTTTTCTAGATCTTATAAATAGGATCTTCAGGGAGTATCTATATCAGTTTGTCATAGTGTTTATCGATGACATTCTGGTTTATCCCAAGAGCGAAGAGGAACATAAGGAGCATCTCAGAATAGTATTGCAAACACTAAGGGAGAAGGAACGTTATGCCAAATTCAGCAAATGTAAATTCTAGCTTCACGAAGTAATTTTCCTTGGACATGTAATATCGAAAGATGGGTTGCATGTTGATCTAAAGAAAATTGAAGCAGTGGTGACTTGGCATGCAACGAAGATAGTGGTAGAAGTGAGAAGTTTTCTGGGCCTGGCAGGGTATTATAGGAGATTTGTGGAAGGATTTTCTATGATTGCTTCTTCGATGACTAAGTTGTTTAGGAAGAATCATAAGTTTATCTAGAGTGATGAATGTCAGAAGAGCTTTGAGGAGCTTAAGCACAGATTGACCAGTGCATTAATCTTGACCCTGCTAGTGGGAGATAAAGGTTATACCGTATACAGTGATGCTTCGATAAAGGGTTTAGGTTGTGTGTTGATGCAAGAAGACAAGGTAATAGCTTACGCCTCGCGACAACTAAAGCTTTATAAATTGAATTACCCGACCCATGATCTGGAATTGGCAGTAGTAATTTTTGCTATGAAAATTTGGAGACATTATTTGTACAGGGTTCAAATGAAGATTTTTATAGATCATAAAAGTCTCAAGTATTTGTTGAACCAAAAGGAACTAAATTTGAGACAGAGAAGATGGTCAGAGCTAATTAAGGATTATGATTTGTTGATTAAGTATCATCCAGGAAACGCAAATGTAGTGGCGGATGCTTTGAGTAGGAAATCATCAATAACCCATGTTCAGACAGTTTATCTGCCATTATTGGGAGAGATGGCTAAGCTTAGGATAAGCTTGAAACAGGGGGAGCCAGTTTGTATTATTGCAAATTTCAGAGTGAGATCGATACACAGGGAGAAAGTTAAAGAGTTACAAGCACATGATGTAGAATTGAGCAAGCTCCGAGAAGAAATCCAAAATGGCAAGAAATCTGAGGTGTTAGTGAGGGATGATGGACTTAAGGTTGTAGGGAATAAGCTTTGTATCCCAAATGTCAAGGAAGTAAAGGATGAGATACTTGATGAGGCACATAATGCGCCTTATGCCATGCACCTAAGTAGCACCAGGATGTACAGAGATTTGAAAGAACATTTCTGGTGGGAAGGCATGAAGAGAGATGTAGCAGAATATGTGAGCAAGTGTCTAGTGTGTTAACAAGTCAAAGCTGAACACCAGGCACCTTCTGACAAGTTAAGGTCATTGTCCATTCCTAAGTGGAAGTGGAAAAGGGTGACTATGAATTTTCTGATACGTTTTCCCAAGACCAGTAGGAAATATGATGCTATATGGGTCATTGTTGATCGGTTGACGAAGTCAGCCCATTTTCTGGCAATTAAACAGACTAATTCTCTGCATGTACTAGCAAAGAAGTATATTGATGAGATAGTGAGACTGCATGGGATTCTGAATTCTATATTTTCTGACAGGGATCCTCGATTCACTTCGAGATTCTAGGGAAGCCTACAAGAGGCTCTAGGAACCAAGTTGAATTTTAGTACTGCTTTTCATCCTCAAGTAGATGGCCAATCTGAGAGGACCATTAGGACCCTTGAAGGAATATTCAGGGCATATGTGATAGATTTCAGGGGCGCTTGGGATAAACACTTGCCATTGATCGAATTTGCTTACAATAATTCGTATCATTCGAGCATTTAGATGGCTCCTTATAAAGCACAGTATAGAAGGAGATGTAGAACTCCAATATGGTGAAAGAAAGAAGGAGAGAGGAAACTGATAGGGCCAGAGTTGTAGTCGACAAGGTTAATTTGGTTAAGCAATTGCTTAAGACAACACATGATAGAATGAAAAGTTATACTGATGCATACCAGAAGGCAATGGATTACGAAGTCGATGAGAAAGCCTTTCTAAAGACGTCTCCTTAGAAAGAAGTCATGAGGTTTGGCAAGAAAGGCAAGTTGAGTCTAAGATATGTGGGTCCTTATGAGATTATAGAGAGGATCGGACTGCTAGCTTATAGGTTGGCGTTGCCACCGAAATTGACACAGATACATGGCATCTTTCATGTGTCCATGCTGAGGAGGTATAGATCGGATTCCTCCCACATCATTCAGACTACTGAGTTTCAGTTGAGAGATGATCTGAGTTATGAGGAGATTCTAATGGAGATCTTAGACACTAAGAAAAAGGTCCTCAGGAACATGACAATTAAACTGATCAAAGTCTTGTAAAAAAACTATTCTGTGGAAGAGGCCACATAGGAGCCCTTGGAGTCCATGAGAGAAAAGTATCCATACCTCTTCAACGATTCAGGTAAGAATTTTGACGACGAAATTCTTTTAAGAGGGGGAGCAATGTTGGCCCCTGAAATTTTTTTCATAATAAATAAGCATGATTTGATTAATTTTGGAGTCTTGCTAGATTAATGTATATTGGAATTAATTATCATATTAATGTGAGTAAGATAATATGATATATGTTAAGAAAATTAAAGTGTTAAGGTGGTAAGTTTGCATAAGGGGTATTTTGGGAAGATTAGTTAACCTTAAAAACTATAAAGCGTTAAAGGAAGGTTAAAATGGACATTGTGCAATCATTAAGGGTATGAAAGGGGAGAAGAATTGTTGTTGCATTTGGAAGAATCCAAAAACATGAATGAGAAAAGAAAGAAGAGAGAAGCACGAAAAAGAGAGAAAGAAGAGAAAAGAAGAGAGTCAACTAGGTTTCAATTTTTCTTAGTCCTAAAGAGTAATTTTGAAGGTGTTCAAAAAGGGGAAAAGAAAGAGGAAGATTAGAGCTTCCATTAGAGCTAAGAAATTCATTGTTTGGTGAAGATTCAAAGTAAGCTTATGTTAAATCTTTTGAATTTTTGAAAGGGTGTTGGTTCAAGGAGTTTGAGAAATGCATGGGTTTAAGTATTCTAAGGTCAATTTTATGCATAGGTTTCTTTGGGTTTTCCAATTGGAGTTATTTTTTAATGGAGATTTTTGGTAATGTTTGAAGGGAGGTAAAAGAAGCAAGAGGAGCAAGAGGAGAGACATCCTTGAGCAAGTTTTCAATCAAGGAGACTAGGATGGGTTACATTTTTATAATTGAATAATAAGTCATCAATGTTTCTTTCAAGAAAAGGAAATAAATGTTTTCAACTACTTGTAAATGTGCATTTATTGATCTTTAAATGCTTTAATAAAGTGCTAAATATTGTGTGTATGAATTTTTTGCATGAACTATGAAACAAAAAATGGAAATGATTTTGAAATGATACCAATTATATGAAATCAAGTTTTTCAAAAATGTGCCAATTGGGCAAACTATTTTTCTTTCATGAATAACATGTTATGTGGGTTTGTGATGGTTTGTTCTGTCAGTCAAGTGCACTTGATTAAAAAGGCTTCTCCCGCTTGCCTGCTAGTAGCATGAAGCTCCTTCACGGACTCTCATAAGTTAACGGTGACGCAAGACCATTTTGTGGGATTGTGATAGTACATTCTACTCACGGCTACACAGGATCCTTATGAGAAATGTATAGTACGTCCTGTTACAGATCCACCTAAATCATTCTAATGTGTTGAATTGATTTTGATGTGTTTGATTGGTTATGATGTATTTGGGAAGTTTGATGGATGTATGACTTATGTGATTTGTGAATTGGCTTAATAAGTTAAGAAGTTTGTGTTTTATGATTCAATGGGAAATTGGCTTTGATCATAAAGGTTTTAAATGATTTTTGCTTGTTACCGATTATAAAATTGTTACCCACTAGCTTTAAGCTCACCCTCATTCCTCCCCATCTATAGGCGATGAACAAGATATCGAGTGATCAAGTCGAGAGTCAAGGCATCACTCCAACTTGCATTTTTGTTCTTTTGAAGTTAGATCATGTAAAACAAGGCTTTAGTCACATTTTGAGAAATTATTGTTCTTGTGAAGTTGGTATTTTTGGAATATGATGTAAGGTGGCTTAAAATGTCCACTAAAGGGTTGTAAAATCTTTATTCTTTTGATATTAATGAAGTGTGAATGGTTCATGGATGATGTAAGTTGAAATTTAGATATACGTGAAGAAGTTATCATCTTGAGTTAATGATTTTGGAGCTTAAATCGTTGATATATATATATATATGTGTGTGTGTGTGTGTGTGTGTGTGTGTGTGTGTGTGTGTGTGTGTGTGTGTGTATAAGTGAGATGTTACGGGAAGGAAGATAGGAATTATGACTGATCCGATATAGTTGAAGGTGATGAGACAAATGGGTTGAGATTTGAGAGTTTAACGAAGTCAATTTGGTAGCTGAATGATTAAGCTCAGGACATTCCAAGTTTACAAGATACAAAATTTCAAGTCTTTCATATATAAATTATACCAACTTCAGGAAAAACATTAGACTAATTTAGGCTAAATTAGTTAAAGTTGTCTTCTGAAAAGTTGTAGCTTATCTTTCTAGCTTTCCAAAGGTATAAAGTATGAAATTTTTGGACATTGGAGTTGAAAGTTATGATCCTTATAAGTGGAGATGCTTAGAAGTATAGTTTGTATCGTCTGATGACGTCATATTGTCTGATGATGTCATATCATCTGGTGAGGATGCTTCGTCTGATGAGGATGCTTCATCTAGTGACGACGTATCGTCTGGTGAGGATGTTTCATCTGGCGAGGAGTATCGTCTGGTAAGGACACTTTGTCTGGTGAGGGCGTATCATCTGGAGATGACTTATCGTCTAATGACGTTATATTGTCTGGTGCACTGTTTATTTGACCCTATCGTCTAGTCTAAATTTTACCTTTCAAATAATATAATATGTCTTCAAAGTCTTCTTAAAAGTTTTATATCGTGAAGTCTTCTTCAAAACCATCCAAAGAACACCCCAATCTGATGTCTCTAAAGAAAGTTATGCCAATTGTTCCTAGATAGATACAACGTGATTAAGGACATGAGCATGGTTGATTCTTTTGGCCATAAATTCATAACCCAACCTCCAAATTAAATGATTCTTGAAGCGATAGATTCCTGACATATTTTCCTATCTATCAATAAAAATTTGTAGCTTCTGGTGTCAATTTGAAAGAGATTGATGGAAGGAAAAAAAAGGGATAGCTAGGTTATGAACATACTTTGGATTTTTTTTAAGCATATCTTGAGCTATAGAGCTCCGAATGAGATGGTTCCTATTTCAAAATAAACAAGAGGCAGAAAGTTACAATTGTTTTAAAGAAGTCAAATTGTGATTTGGTGTTTAACTGCTGTGGGCACATCACCCTTATGGGGCAATGGCTAATGAGGAGTCATTGAAATAACCCCACAAGGAAGTCCGCTCACGCTTTATGACTCCGGACTGTTGGGCTCTGAAAACTACAGGGTATTAGGCTCAAGTCTCACGACTTCGATGTTGGGCTCCAGAAGCAAGGCCCAACTGATAAGTTTCTTCTCTATTTAATCATACAAGTGGTAACCGACTCATTTCCTATATAACCAATGAAAATACAATACTTAGTATTAACATCCAATTTTTACCTCTCATCTTTAAAGATATATATAAGAGATTTACATTAATAAAAATCTTAAGTGATCATAGAAACAATAATTGCAAAACCAAACTCTATTATGGACATAATCATCTAAAGCATTAATAGGAGACAATTTGATAATATAATCAACTGTGCAAAATGCTTATGCTAAAAAGGAACTTGGCAACTTTGCTTATACAAGTAAGTATATAGCTCTCTTGACCAAAGTTTTGTTTATCCTCACCACCATTATTACTATAGATGCATTTTAGTTTCTTATATATGTACTTTTTAACCAAGATTTGAAATTCCTTCAATTCTTATTTACATAATTTTTGGACTTCAAATCATGAAGTTGAAATTTTCTAGAATGATCATCAATAAAGATGATAAAATAAAGTGCACCAACATTTGACCCCACTTTAAAAGAACTATAAACATCAGAATATACAAACTCTAATAAATTTGACTTTTTAGAGGAGGATGACTCTAAAAAGTAATTCTTCTCTTTCTTTTTCCCAGCTAAGTAATGAACATACTTATCCAACCTAACTTCTTTAATCCTAAAAGGTTTTTTTTGGCCAAACAATCAATTCCCTTCTCACTCTTATGATTTAATTTTAATCCACACTATTTATAAAGTATCATTCTCATCATATTATCCAAGTCATCAAAAATAGAACCTATCTCATATAAAAGTTATAGAACTTGTTATCTCGAGCCATAACTAGTGAACCTTTAGTAAGTTTTCATTACCCATCATTAAAGATATTAGTATAACCATCATTATCAAGCTTTCCTGTAGAGATTAAATTCAAGTGGATGTGAGGTGCATGCATGACATGCTCATCTAACTTTAAACTATTGTTTGTCTCAAAATAAAATTGTTCTTATGTTGATCACTTGAATCTTATCATCATTGCTCTTCCTTGGCTTGTCATGACATGAGGCATTAGTATCTACAACCTAGATAGTCTCATGAAATACTAAATTGATGATATTTTCGTCACAAGCAACATGAAGATCATTATAAAAAACAGTAGCAAAACAGTTCTCATTATCAATGTACTTTTTTTACATGTCTCTTCTTTTTTATTCAACTTTACGATTCTTCTTAATATGCCCTAATTTACTATAATGATTACAAACAGAGTTCTTATATTAAGACTTGGACTAATTTATATTTTGACTTTTTAATTTGCTTCTTCTCTTATCTTTGGTAACTAAAACATTTAATTATGATGAGGATAAAGATGAGCCTTGAGACTTTCTACTTCTTCATTCACAACACAAGTTTTAACATATCTGATACTCGTTACACAATTAGGAGTAGAATTGGTCAAAGAAACATAAAAATTTCCTAAGAATATGATATAATATTTAGTAAAAAAAGTTCTTATATCTCGTCTTCAAACTTTACATCTATTCTATATAATTGAACAACAACACCCTAAAAGTCATTTAGGTAATCAGAAATAGGACCGTCCTCCTTATATATCAAAATAACTAATTGTTTAAGTAAGAATAACATATTATTGCCTATCTTTAAAATATAAAATTTCTCGAGCTTATCCCACAAAATTCTAATATATGTCACATTAACAATCTAATTGAGAACATTATCTTCTTCTCTGACCTAATATAGTAATAAACTTGTAGTTATTCAAAATTTTAATCTTCACCCAATATAACTAAGTACCTATTTGGATAAGCTTATATCATTAGAGCTTTTAGCAGTAAAGATTTTGTTAGTAGAGCTTTTCTAAAAAGAGCTTTTCTAATAAGTCAGTTGACTATTTGGCTGTTATTTAAAAAATAGCTTTTTTGATAGAGCTTCATACAATAGACTGTTTGACAACATAAAAATAAAAAGTATTTTTAATTTTAACTATATTTTATTTTGTAATAAAATTATTTATGCACATAAATATTATTTAAAATATGTTAAACAATATGCAAAGTACAATATATTAATTATTATATAATTTTAAACCATATAAAATATAAATAAAAATATATCTAACTAAATCTTTTATATGGATGATAATATAAGTAAAACTAATATCAAAAATAAATATTAAAATATATAAAA
>JANIHY010000002.1:17966041-17980993 GCA_027479065.1 Erythroxylum brevipes
ACTTTGTTGAGATACTGCGCAGATATATTTAAATGTTTGTATATATATGGCATTTTGTTGGAGACATTTTGTATCAAATCTCATCTTATTGTTCTGAGATATTTTGTTAAATCTCAATTGGCATCTTGAGTGGATGCTTAGGCCATTTTGTTTAGAATTGCACAAACGGATTACCATTTTGTGTGCATTTCCTTATGACATATTTTGTTTAGGTCATCGAGGTATGGTTATCTTGCATATATTTTATCAGTACTCCTATCAGGTCTGATTTCTATATTGTTGAGGTATTTGTAACCTTATTTTGGACTTATGATCGAGAGATTGTTGACTCTACTTTGACATCCTATTGTGGCCACATATTGTTACATTAATATGGGATTTGTTTATGTTGATATTGGTTATGTTGTCCAAGTGGGAGAATGATAGAATTTTATCATTATGTGGACTGGCATAATTGAAATTATTTTGTACAAATCCCGATTAATTAGATGTCAATTGTAATTCGATCTCTCTTTAACGTGTCATTGGGCATGTGTTTATGGGCTTGCTATGATGGGTAGGCTTGACCCATGTATTATAAAGCACAGGAGGCCCTACTGCTAGCCAACCTTTAAAATACAGTTGCCCCATTGAAACTGTATGCGCTTTTGCTGATCAAGGATTCGGAATAGCAGTAGCAAATCCTCTGTATCTCTCTATCACGTCGCTTTCCAGAGCACTATAATGGATTCTATCTTTTGCCTCCTTGTCCCAAAGAGAAGGAAAATAATATGAAAGAGTATGATGGAAATATGCAATTAGTCTTAGCAAATGACAATCTAGCTAGCTAGCGAGCTAGCAATTATTTTGGATATCTTCATGTATTATTTTCATCTGGAGAAAATTGCTGGAATCCGGCTCTCTTCCTCGTCATCTTCCTCATCATGAGATGGGCGAGAAAGGTGGAGAGGATCCAAACTATTAGAAGAAGGAGCTGTCTCGGTGACAAGGTCAAAGCTGGAGGTAAAACTGCTCATGTTGATGAGACTGGTGGAAGCCGAGGAGTTGTTTGAGTACGCTGGTTGAAGCATTGCAACATGGTGATGTTGTTCATGCTGTGCGTTCTGAATCACATTGCCCAGAGCAAACCTGCTGTTTATTAGTTGCGATTGGACCATTGTAAGCTCAGTTTGCAAAGATGCCACCTGCACAAACTTAATAGATACATTCAGGAACCACTCGATTATGCCAGACCAATCAGGCATTTAAAAATAGAATCCATGATCATACATTATTTGATACAATTACGATGTTCCAAATTCGTTTCTACATTTAACGGTAACTGAAAGACAGTTTTCTAACATATTTCTTGCACACACACACACACCCAAAAAAAAAAAAAAAACCTTAGAATTGTGTCTTTTATTTTCTTAATAATTAAAAGAAATATAAACTAAAACAATCTTGGAATGTCAAACGTCCTCAAGATTGTTTAATGTTCAGGATTTTCTTGTTTCCTTAATCTATGAATTTTGCTTTTCAACAGAACCTATAATAGAAAATAATGAAATGGAACCATTCTTTTGTTCTGTGTTCATAAAAGCCCTGACTGTGGAATCAAACTAAGATTCCTTTAAAGTCCAAACATAAGATAGATCACAAAAATGGAAACACACTGAAAGAACATCTGAATTATCGGAAAATCTTGGGATATTAATTCCGTTTCCACATATATAAAGTGTTAAGAAACCATATCTGCATATATTTGTGTCAAGAAGGTTCATTTGCTTAAAACATCTTACCAAATTTATGCTATTGTTTATTTTTTAAAAAAAAGTTTACGTGCACATATATATAGAGGTGATTGCTTGTTTTTATATTATAACAACAATTACTGCTGTTTTCGAAACTCATGAACCTGTTGCTGTAAAGCAAGTATGGTAGAGACACAGCCATAGACCGGGTCAGAAAGCCTAGCTTGAGCCTCATAGGATATGGTGACAACTGCTTCATGCCTTCGGCTCACCGGGATGTGCAACAACAGCTTGGACACGTTACTGGCACCAAACACCTTATGTACCGCTGCGAACCGGGCTGCACCCTGGTCCGAACCAAAGTGGGGTGCAAAGATGCAGCCGCCAACACACTTCCTCCTCAAGAATTTGCACGCACCGCATGGAGCTGAAGGTGCTGGCGTGGGCTGTGCAGGTCCCCCGGCGGGGTCCGCTGTGGCACGCTTACCGATAACTTTCCTCCGACTTTGGGAGACAGGATCGGAGTCCATGGCAGGAATATTAGGGTTTGTGAGAGAGAGGCAGAAAGAAACGTAAAGGGAAGGGCGTAGCAAAAGAGGAAGGGTGGTAGGGTTGGTGTTTATACGTGAATGAAGCAAAATGAGATAGCACGTTGGCCTCGTGAAGGGGTTGGCAAGGTGAATGTGTTAAGCTCTTCTTTTTTCTTCGTTTCTTTTCCCTTTTTTAGTTGATTAAGTAATGCATAAACATAGATACATAGATACGAGATTTTGTTACGTATTGACATCTTAATTAACGGAGGAAGTAAAGAGATTTCTTGAGTACACAGTCTAAAAGCCAACTACTACGTATAATATATAATATTACAAGCTTGTTATGTACATGCTCAAGTGTGTGTGTTTAATGATGCAAGAATAGAGCGTTATGGTCGGAATGACAGGAGCGATGTGTTGGTGGATGTGAGGGGCGCGTGCAAAGAGCCCGTTATAGTTAGAATACGTATGGTATGAATATTGTAATCAAACACAAGATATAATATCTAATTAACCAATATATATGTAGTTGTTAATTAAAAGAAGGGGAAAATTAAATTAATATTGATAATAAACTTGGGGGAAGTGTTTAGAGGAGGAAGGTTGATTGAAGGGTTGGAGAAAGGCACAAGATCTGTGCTGCCCTTGACGTCTGGGATGTAAAGCCAAGAAGTAGACGTGCATGTATATCTATACATGTTTGTATGTATGTAAATAGCATGACATAACATAGCTCTCTCCTTTTGTGTGCGATTCAATTCTAATCAAGAACGATTATTGTATTGTTACTCAGTTTCAATACTTTCATTGGTCTTTTTTTTTTTTTCTGCTCGGAAGTGTCCACCGGGCGAAGCGAGTAACTAATCGTCTTTTGATGCATGATACATCTCATGTCTGAAGACGACAGCTAGTCTAACAATTCGTTGCATTCTCAAAGGCAAAAATCGAATTTGGAATTACTTGATTAAACGATGAGAGTATGTGTCACCCACACTGACCAGTCCATCCACTGGGTTACTTTCATTGGTCTTTAAGTCAGGAGTTCTGTGTTTGCACATCCATTGATTGCATTTCGACAACAGCTAATGACTGATACCTTTTCTAATTTCGTGCCAAGTCTGAATTGAATGCACCGAGACATTTGTTCTTTTCAGAAAATGAAAACCATGAATTTGGGCATGGCATGAATGTTTATTCCCAATGACGCTTTGGTAGGTCCCTGAAGTACGTTTTTAGCTGAAAATTCCTTATATTATGAAAAAGTCGTTTCATTTAAAATAAGGTTTTTTCAAACTACAGTTTCAGAAACTGCTTTAGCATTGGCAGTTGATAAAACACCAACCATACAATGAAGGGGAATATTCAAGATTATCATAACTACTCCAATCAAAAGATTTCA
Organism: Erythroxylum brevipes; assembly: GCA_027479065.1. Taxonomy (NCBI): domain Eukaryota; kingdom Viridiplantae; phylum Streptophyta; class Magnoliopsida; order Malpighiales; family Erythroxylaceae; genus Erythroxylum; species Erythroxylum brevipes. The sequence continues at coordinate 17,969,707 of JANIHY010000002.1, forward strand.
GGAATGTATTAAGTATTTTCTGAAGGCAATGTTCCAAAACAGAAGGAGCTGCCACAAAAACATGGCAAGCACTTGGAACTGACCCTAGTTTCCCCGTAACTAAAATTGAGTTCTTCACCTTCCTTTATGTCTTCAGAAGCGAAAAAACAGACACGCGGAAGAATAGCACCGGAGTTTCTAACCAGTACGGTGAATAGATTACCACCATCACAAGAATGGTTAATAAATCTTGCAGCATTTCCAATTTTTGTGGCATCAATATTTATCCTCAAACAGGCCTTTCCTGATGGAAGATGCTCTCTGACAACCAACAGGGCAGAAGAAGACGAGGCACAACCACCAGATGCAAGCTCGTCATAGATTTGTTGCCGTCTCCTTGCTTCTTTGGTTGTCAATAATTCACCTGCTCAACCCAAGTTCAATTCACATAATAAAACAAATGAGATGCACTTATGGTCACAACACCAGGAAATCAATTCTGAAAACAGAATAAGAACAAGGACAAGAGGCACTGGCAGGTGAATTCGATATCAATCACAGAAACAGTACAACATACATTCAGATTCATTCAAAAGTACCAACTTGTAAAAAGAGACGAATCTTTTAACAAAATGTCAACAGGTTCTTGCAGCAAAGCCACAATGAAACAACTACCTGCATACTCGCATACAAATTGGCCTCGATGAATCAACTGATCAGCGAACAAGCACCAACCTTTCCTACTATCCCTCACAATCTTCAACTTCACAGAAATCCCTCTCTGAGTCAACCGATTCCCACACTCCAACCCACAACCACAACAAGGTCCGCACTCACTCACTATTTCCAAACCCATCCCCGCAAGCCCTTGAGCCCATTCCTCGCCGCAACCGTCGCAACCACACCCACAAGGCACTGGCGAGCAGGTCTTTGGTCCTCCGCAGCAGGGGAGGGAGGGGGAGCCCCAAGGCTGGCGTGAAGAATGGAATACGGAAGGGAGGACTTGAGATGAGGTGTAGAGAAAATAGGCGTAGGGAGGGTGGCCGAAGAGTGAGTTGCCGAATGGGAGCGGGAAGTCCTCTAGGGATCGAGCGGCATCGAGAGAGCGGTGGCGAGTGATGGAGTTGGCGACTAGGGACAGGGCTTTGCAGGTGAGCGAGATGTTGGATAACTCTTGTGGGTTCAGCCACGGGAGAATCAACTCTGCGCATTCGATTAATGGACAGGGATTTAGTTGAGTGGTTTCAGATTTCTTCTTCACTCGCCTCTTCATTCTGCACTTCGGGTCACTACAAAGTCGAAACGATCAAGGAAGGAAAAGAAATTTAAGTATTAATATATTACCAATAAAATGTTATTGTCCAAAACGCAGCGTTTCAGTGTGCGAACACCAACCACAATCGGAGTTCAAAACAGCACAAACTTTTCAGAGCCCAAAGCGCGCGTCCTTCTGTCTCTCTCTTTCTTCGTTTTCTTCACGCGGAGATCAAACGCTTAGGCACGATACCCAGAGGAAAGAGGGAAGAAGATACTGAGAGAGAGAGATAGAAAGAGAGGGACGGGCAATCATGAGCTCTTCTCTTCTTCTACTTCTCCTGTCTCTCAACATTTCCCTTGTTCTTCTCTCATATGCCGCTCACGAGACTGCTTCCAAAGGTATGTATCTTATGTTTGCAAATAAATATGTGTAGTCTCGATTTTTATTGTTTTCTCTTCTTTTCTGGTTCTTTTTTTAGTATTTCGGTTTGGCTTTGCATGCCGTTCGGGAAGGGTTTGTAAAGTTACTGTTTTTGCCATTCTTTTCTCCCTCTTGAGTAATGGGGTTTGTTTATGCATGTCCATGAATTTGTTTCGATTTGGTTCTGTACCAAAAAATTAAGGCAGCAGAAAAGAAACTGAATTGCATATGGTTGTGAGAGTTGGATTTTTGCTTTTGGAGTTTTTCTTCTCATTGTTTCTTCATTTGGGATTTAAAATAATGCTAAACCCGTATACGATGCTTTGCATAGTGAGCTTTTGGCAGTGTAAAAAACAGATTATCTACGATGGCACAATAAAGGGTCAGTGCATACCAGCTTCTTTATGTCAATTTGTTAGGTTTAGTTAGAAGAGCGTAGTATAATTTTCTCGTTATTGTTTCCTCTTAGAACTGTGTTTAGGAGAAAGCTGTCAACTTACTAAGCTGCTTATGTTCTTTGAATTTGGGCTGATGCTTGATTCTTGGATATTTGCAACAGATTCCTTGAATAGTTGGTTCTCTAAAGTTGGGAGTTAAGCCTGTTTATTATTCTCGTCCTGTTTAGGGAAATAATTTTAGGGAAGCCATAAATTTCTTGTTTTGGGGGAAATTAGTGGAAGTTTTGGTAAAAGAATATTTCTTCACCATATTCAGATGAAGAGATTGATTTTCTGAGGTTTGCTACAAAGTCTGCCAACGTCACTTTCCTAAGAGTGTGTGCATATATATTCTCCTACCAGTGATGAGTCTATCATCCTGTACAACGTAACTCCTTGCTAACCCAAATTTACTTTGTTTTAGTTAGTGATCGTCTGATTTAAATCTTTAAGTCTACCCCCCTCTCCCAGAGACAATTTAATGACCCAAGAGGAGAAGTTTCTCTAGGTCTAATGTTACTGTATACGGCAATGCTACATAATTATGTAGGGCTGTTTAGTTCTTATTGTTGAGTTGCCCTGCAGATTAAATGTTCTTTAGTGAATAATCTTACAGTTGTAATGCACTGACATTTAGTAGTAGTTGTCTTGTATGTTCAAGTTGCATGTAGAACCTTTTTTGCAGCTTCTATGTTGCCTATGCAATTTGATATTGTATAGTACTATCCAGATAGTATCAATCACTGGCCTTTCTCATCTAGTTGCAATATTTTGGGTGAAGTCAATTTGAAAGGACTTCTTTCCAGGATATCTTACCTTGCTTGCTATACTACAGGTGTTGATCCTGAAAACCCAGTTCTGGATGTTACTCCATCACCTCTGTATGGGAAATTATCTGGTCTTGATTCCAAAGACATTCTATACTGCGAACGAGTTAGAGTTTCTGGTCATTCAAGACTGAAGCTTCAGAGTTATGCTAATTCCTTTCGAGTTACTTTATCTCCATCTTTGGTAATCCCTGAGATGCTGCACGGAAGAATTCAGATTTGCTTCCATAGGTATGATTCCATCTCTCTTTTGTAACTTGGTACACTTGCTATTGGCGTCCTGTCTCACTTGATACTCATTTGCAGGAATGCATCACGCAATTTATGCCATTGTGGGATGGATGAATGGAAAACTGTTCAGAAGGGGCTATGGAATTCTGTCATGTCCCCCTTTGATGAAAGATATCTTGATGTAAAATTCATTGGTGAAATTCATGGTTCTGTCACTGTTGCCGTGGCAGAAGGTATGACTTGATCTTTCCTTTTCGCACTGTCTCATCAGTTGAGTTCAGTTTTCTGATTATGTTTTTCTCCAGACTCATATTGGTCCTTTAATGTCTGCAGATCAACAGTTATGGCGACTTTTGTGTCTGGCAGTGGGGTTTGTAATACTTTTATTTGCACCGATTGTCAGCAGATGGGTTCCTTTTTATTACAGCACTTCAATGGCAATCGGAATTTTCCTTGTGATTTTAATCATTCTTTTTCAGGTACTGCACTTGAACTTCATTCTTTTTTTTTTTTTTGAGACAAACAGACCCCTGCGCCCTTCCCTGTCCCATTCATTGAAACAAAAAGGAGCAAGGGAAATATTGGCTCTAATTTATGTTTGTTGCTGCTAGCATTTACAGCCAAATTTGGGTTCCTTTCACTGAAAGCATACCCCATTGGAAAAGCAAATTGTTTAAGCATATATGTGACCAACTTTCATAATCAACTTTATTTTTTATGCAATAACTTTTTGTTGATCTGGATTAAAGCCAACAGGTATGATCTTGGCAAGTTCATCATGCATGGAAAACCATTTCTCAAAAACTTTTTTTGGTTGCTTCTCGATACTTTGTTCTATTGATCCAAAAAAGTTGGGGAGTTCATACTTCCTGTGGAATTTTTGGTGAATCTGATTCAAATGGTTATCTTAATACTTCAAAGTCAGAAATTGTTGTCAATTTGTGTTTATTTTAATAGATCATATATTGACATGCTGGTGGTTGGAATGTTTTTCATCATCATAATCTTATAGTTGTTATTTTCTTGTCAATTTGAGCTGCTTTTTCAGATGATATACTCTTTTTTTTTCCTTGGTGAATGCTTTAGGGAATGAAATTATTGCCGACTGGAAGGAAAAATATATTCTATCTTTCCATATATGGATCAGTGGTGAGCATTGTTTTTAATTTCGCTTCAATTTTTTATTGTTCTGAAGTGCATACAAATCTCATAACTTTTGAACTTTGCAGCTTGGAGCTGGTACATTTGTTTTGCATCACATCTCAGTGTTAGTAAATTCGATTCTTGTGAACTTTGGGCTGAGTGACGAAATGCACAATCCAGTAAGTCCTCAATCAACATTGTTAAAAGGGGGTTTTTTGTGGGTACATTGGCAGCTATTGCTAGAGGAGTTTGAGCCATCAATGCTATCAATATTCGTACAAGGGTTTGATTATACCTTTTTTCTTCACAGGTCTATGTTTTTGTGTTAGTGGGGATTGTTCTTGCAGGAGCTGCATTGGGATATTGGATTGTAAGGAAATTTGTGATTGAAAAAGATGGAACTGTGGATGTTGGCATTGCAGAGTTTGTGAAATGGGCAATGCGCATAATTGCAACCACTTTCATTCTTCAGGTTTGTTATGGCATTCAAGTTCATATTGCTGCTTGATGTAAGTCTATGGAGGTTTGAATACTTGAATGACTCAAAAGGATTTAATATGTTATACAATTATAACTTGAATGGTCCAAAAATTAAAAATTAGCGAAGGTGTTATACAGCTGCCACACCGCTGCATCACTCCTCCAATGGTTGCACCCATTGGATTGAGTCCTTTTGTTATTAGACAGACGAATTTCAAAATCATGGATAATGAAGTTTGAAAATCTATAATGGATACCTTTTTGTCATAGCATGGTTACCTCCCCTTTTATGTCAGATTCTTATAGTTACGTTTTCAATGATCTTTCTATGGGCACGAACAATTATAATTGGCAAAGTTAGCCCATTTACCTTAGTCTACAACTCTACAACAACATGGGGATAAGGGCAAGGCAAGCTTTGATTTTAGGCATGCCCTCATTTTTTTCAAAGTTGGGGTTTCCTTATAGGTGAACTTAAGTTCTACACTTAGTTTGATAGCGTTTTGATTAAAGGCAAGTAATATGTCTTTGTTAGCATTTCAGTTCCTCCAATATTGATGAGTAACATTTTATTTCTTGTTTTCTTATTCTTTACCAGAGCACTCTTGATACTCCTTTGGCAATTGTTGTCTGGGCGCTTACCTATTTAATCTGCTTTCATATTAACAAGTGGCTTTATTATGTGTAAGTTTTCCTCCGTTTACTACCATTTCTTCCATTGTTTTTAAAAATTAACTAATAAATTTATGAAAGATTTGTAGTTATTAGGTCAATTGTTCCGCTTGATATATAATGCTGAGACTAGACTGCTAAGGCCTTAAACTATAAGATCTTCAGTTATGATCACTGGATGATTGGAAAACATACAAGGATTTGTTAAGATTGTGATTGTACGTGGATAAAGACAAAACTGATATTGCGGAAAGTCATTCTGTTTTATGATCTAACCTTCTACACCTGTACTTTTTCCTTTCTCCATTAAGGGATGACATGTCTTCTGCTGGTGGAAGTGCTTGGCTCCAACAAAGAGGACAATTATCAACAAAGAAAAATCGAACTGAATTCCTGAGCAGGTCGGCAAAATCAAGTCCTGGAGGGAAGATGTGGAATAGTCCAAAGAGCCCATCTTCATGGTCCACCCCTGTCAAAGGTACTAGATTTGCCAATGTTCTTACTTTTATATTCTTGATTCTGTGATACTGGTAGCAATCAACTATCCTATTGTTCTATGCTTGTTTCTAGTTAGATTGGGATATTATTTTCGTGCAAAGAGATTGATGCGGACAAACATATACTCCTTATATTTAGCCTATATTGAGAGCTTGTACTCTTCTCTATGTGAAACTTGGCATTAAATACTGTGTATGTGTTAACTTCAGTGGGTGAAAACTTTTGGATGGCCTTATTGGGAGGTTTTTAGCCACTAAATCTGGTTGCCCTGATGTGGATCCATATGATGTCGTATTGAAATGTCGTTCTGATTGGCTGTATACTTATGGAACGTCTACCAGGTTGCTGTGTGTTGTGATCTTGTGGCAGTTTTCTAGCAGCACATGATTCTGTATTGGCTTTGACAGGCTTGATATCACCATCTGGTCGTCCGCAAGCAACAGAGCAGCGAGATTATTACTCTACCTTCCACAAGACTTCCAAGCGGAAGAAGTTCTCAAAGAAAGAGTGGGATGATTTCACACGGGAATCAACTCGGCAAGCAGTAGCAGAATGGGCAGCATCTCCAGAAGTCACTACCTGGATTATAGAGAATGCAGATCGGATTCAACTCCTTCCAAGTGATGGCAGCTCGGAAGAAACAGTGGGAAGTGAATCAGACTCCACTGGAGAGAATAATGTCAGGAGTGGTAAAAGGTTCAGCTTGTTTACGTGGTAACAATCAGGAATAATTTGGTTTAGATCATACGAAATTGGAAGGCATTGTATATGTGAATCAGGCACAAAGAAGCAGTAGTCAGATTTTCATGCAGCACTAACCTTTAGGTTTGTTGTAAGTGCTTGTTTTCTGAATTGGCCATTGTAATTTCAGCTAGATGTCCAGGGTTGTGGTTATTGTTGTAGGCATCTGGAAATGAGAAATTTAATTCCTTTTCTTTACGAATTCCAGTATCACATGTAGTATTCATTGTATTTGTGATTTTTTTAATACAAATATTTCCCTATTTTTACGTATATATATTGTTGAGAATGGGCGTATTAATATTATTGTTCTTTCCACCGCCGCAACGCCATTGAACCATAAAGTAAGCTTCGCTGACGTGGACGTGGATGATTGGTTGTCTTGTTAGTGGGTGTATGAATTAAAATTGAAAATCTCATTCCCATCCATTTCGTTGCATCGCCTCAAAAAATAGTCTCTCCGTCCCAAACCAACACAAACAAACGCTGGTCCTGGTCCTGGTCCGTTTCGATGCCGCAGGCAAGCAAGTCATGCAGCCCGACGAAATCCCTGTCCATAACGGAAACCATAAACGGTTCGCACAGGTTCACAATCCAGGGATACTCCTTAGCGAAAGGGATCGGAATCGGAAAGCACATAGCCAGCGAGAATTTCACGGTTGGGGGTTACCAGTGGGCCATATTCTTCTATCCTGATGGGAAAAATACCGAGGACAACTCCTCCTACGTCTCCGTCTTCATCGCTCTCGCCAGCGACGGCACTGATGTTCGCGCCCTCTTCGAGCTCACCCTCATTGACCAGAGCGGTCAAGGCAAGCACAAGGTTCATAGCCACTTCGATCGTTCTCTCGAGAGTGGCCCCTACACTCTCAAGTATCGCGGCAGCATGTGGTCTGTGTGTGCTTCCTTCATTTCCTATTACTTCGTTGCAATGCCATCAACTTAGGGTTTCTGGTTTATTCTAGTTATTTCTTTGTTCTCCTTATATTTTTCAGGGGTTACAAGCGTTTTTTCCGGAGGGCAATGCTTGAAACGTCAGATTTCCTTAAGAATGATTGCTTGAAGATTCACTGCACTGTTGGTGTCGTGGTTTCTGCAATTGATTGCTCCAGGCTGCATCCTATAAAGGTTCCCGACTCGGATATTGGTTCCCAGTTCGGTTTGCTATTGGAGAATGAGGAATTTTCTGATGTCACTTTTGATTTGTGTGGAGAAAAATTCCATGCTCACAAGTTGGTGTTGGCTGCTAGATCTCCTATCTTTGAAAGGGAGCTTTTAGATGCGATGGAGGAAGAAAACAACGAAATTGTTATTACAGATATGGAACCTAAGGTTTTCAAGGTATACATATATTCGCAGTGGTTTTTGTTTACTTTGGGATAAGGAAGCATTAGTTAGAACCATGCACTGATACAGATATGTATGATATACAGCTATTCCAAAGTAATTCATTTTGTTCATTGATGTAAATAACAGTTCTAATATTTTGTACTCTATCTGCTAATGATATTTACTTGAAGCAACCTAAGTGAAAAAAGAATGTAATCGTTCATGTTTTAGCAGATGAAGCTTGCCAGCATGATATGGTGGATGAAAAAGATTTTTACTTCCTTTTTTGTCCGACTCAATTAAAGCATCAGTACTGAACTCTCTGCAATCTCATATAAAAGAAACTTCAATTTGGTCCAACAATTTGTATCCACCATCTACTTATAATAAGGATCATTATTGATTTTCACTATAGGAAAACATTTAAGATACTCAATGCCAATGCAGATTAGAATGTAAAGAATTGGCTCAAGAAAAATGTGGTTAGTAGTAAGTTGTGAAATGTATCTGTATCGTGAATGGTGTAACCTGTCATATGAAGTATATATTTAACCTTCTTTTTGATATTCTCTCACATGTGCACTGGAAGGCTTTGTTACACTTCATATATAAGGATACATTGATTGAAGACAACGAGCTTTCTCCATCGAGTTCATCTTCTATGCCCTCAGTGTCGGACACATTAGCTGCAAAACTTTTGGCTGCGGCAGACAGATATGACTTACCTAGACTTAGATTGATGTGTGAATCTGTACTCTGCAAGGACATATCCGTGAATTCTGTGGCCAATATTCTATCTCTGGCTGATCGTTATCATGCTATGGATTTGAAATCCATTTGCCTAAGATTTGCTGTTGAAAATCTAAAAGGTAAATTCCTCTTGTTATGAATTCATTTATCTTACATAGTAAGCACTGTGAGCTGTTTCTAATTCTTATCAAAATGATGCTCATGTTGAATTTGCATATGCTAACTGATATCCAAATGCACTTAAGATCTATGCTGTTTCTGTAGGTACTCTGAGTTGCAATTAGTCGTGAATTGTTCCTGTATGGTGGTTATTTCATGAGTTAGAGAAGATGGTTTGTGTTGTATTCTTGTATTGTTTATGGGTTCTGGTTACAGGGTTGGTTCTGACTTTTGCTTGACCAAGCTGTACGCCCTGCGTAGGTGTATGTATAATACCCATACAATATTTTGTTCATCGTGAATCTTTTCTTCAACATATGAGGCACAGTGGGTGTAGTTAGGAATTATTTGTGTCAGAAGTTTTACTTGTAATTCTGGTCAGGTGCATTACTGTTCTTAAAATTATTACACCTTTGTGGAGAAACAAATTAAAGATAGTTGCGAGGATGATCACTTTCATGGCAGTTGATCAGCAACTGGTCCCATGGGAAATGCAAGAAAAGTTTTTATTGATACTCTTAGCAATGATGTGAGTTCCTTCTTTCACAAATGCTTGCAAGTTTCCATTTCACGCCATACTATTACTACACGCTGGATGCCTGAGATTGATGGAATAACAACAAAGGAAAGAACATTTTCTTGGAAATTTTCATTTGTTAACGAATGTATATGATATTATAGTGAAATTTTACTATACTCCCAAGTTATGATCATTAAGATTCCCTAAGAAGCTGTCAACCTATTCATCTTTATAGGTTTATCTCTTTTTTTTATTTTTTCTTCATGTTGTGAAATATAAGAAAGATTTTTTTATTTTCCTTTCCCTGTTCCAAGGTTAAATACCTGCCGTTTCATTTCTATTACCAATTGGCTCTAACAATTTGATTGGCAGGGGAAAATTCAAATAAGAGAACCTATGCATGAAGTTAATTTGACCTAAACTTGCATCTTATATGCCTATATGCATATCTATCATGAACAGATATAATTAAACCAAAGTCTGGGCTTAAATGCATAATAGTATTGTGTAGTAATGGTTCCTCATAAACAAGTCATTTGGTTTGTTTGACTAACTTGCCATTGTAGGTTACTGACGAAAAAACAGTTTGTTCGCCGTATTAACACAGACATTCTTTCAATGTCAGTGCTTGTGATTTTTAGTTTAAACAGGAGTAAGATATAATACATGCATTTGTACATTTATGTGTGTAGATGGGAGGGGTACCATCGCTGCATATCAGCTGAATTTGCCTTCGATCTTTTAACCATTCCTCCGTTGACTAATACATCAACATTATGTTATGAATATAGGTTTCTTCTTATCTGTTCTGACGTGTTAGCTATGTAAGATCACCGCTATTTGTGATCGATAGTTACTGAGCTAATGTTCTTTTTTCAATTTCTGCTCCCTCCTGATCAAAGATCTACCAGATAGCTCATAATTATTCCTTTATTTTGAAGTTTCTTTTGTTATTCTGAGTCATTTAAGTCACAAATCTTATGATGTGTTTTCTGATCATCTTGTTGGATGCAGCTGTTATGCACTCTGATGGTTTTCAACATCTGAAAGAGCACTGTCCATCATTGCAATCTGAGCTCCTAAAGACAGTTGCAGGATGTGAGGAGGATAAAGTCGGTGGCAGTAAGAGTCGAACTGCATGGGCACAATTCTCTGATGGTGGTGATACGAATGACAGGAGTGTAAGGCAACAAGCCTGGGAAAATGGAGCAGAAAGAAGCCAAGGTTTATGGGTCCAGCTAGATGATGGCGATGCTAATGGGAGTCCCAGGCAAGAAGATTGAGAGTAGGCATAAGTCTTATTTGTAACATTTCATCAGGGCAATCAGGTGGGAGGGAAAATGGGGCCAAGAGAACAAAAGAGGAACTGATGGGTATATTTGATATTTTCTGACTGATGATTGTGCTGCTCTTTTGATTCCTTCTCTTTGTTCTATGTTGAGCTTCACCCCTTTCATGTGCAATATATGGGATAGAAATATAGCTAATACATGCTTCTTTTTATATCCGACCCTAAAAGAAAGGGTTCCTAATTACTTCCTGGGGATAGAAAGTGCAATAACATAGTAGTTTATGGGACAATGGGGTTATCTTTTTTAGTTGTATTGTATACACATGCGAAAAGATTGTCAACTTCAACAGAACCAGAAGACTAAACCTTCCTTGCATTGTTACGAATATTATACCGGATTGAGTTTTGGTATGACACGGTATTAATATAAGTTAATATAGGATATCATTTTAGGTACTTTTATAAATTTATACCCGTGTAATTTAGACCTGCAAACATTGTTTAATAAATAAAATTCATAAATAATATTAAATAGTTATTAAACAAATAAGA
>JANIHY010000002.1:17983671-18003217 GCA_027479065.1 Erythroxylum brevipes
TAATTAATTATATTTTATGCACCTTATTACTTATATTTTAATTAATTATATTTTATAATTAATTATAATCAAGTTTTGCGCTAAAAAACTTGAACAATGATTCTCATTCCTTTGGAGCATTACCAAAAATTGGGGAATGAAAATGATACCTGTATAATGATAGATTGATACTAAACATTACTTTTTAAAGCATACTCATACCTTTTGTCTCATATTCACGAACAAGCATACCCTTACGTTTTTGTCCAAGTATACAACCATTAGCTTTAGGGTGCACTAAAAGTTAAAACTCTATACCACCTTATTAACCCTTTAGATTAAAAAAAATTGCAAAGACGAAGTAATGGCCAGCCTGCAGATCTTATAATCGTTAGTGTCATAACACGTATGTCCCACAAACATTGCATAATGGCCACTCAATTTGAAAATTCACATGAAGGATACGTACAAGAAACCAAAATTGTATAATATGATGAACAATAAAAAGAAAGGTGCATTATTGATTATACAAGTCCAAGAAAGGAAAAGGACAACATGAATCACATGGATTCGTGCAGGGGTCGGTAAATAGAGAGAACGCATGACTTTCCAAGATGGATTCCATTATTGGCAAGAGCATGTTGAAATTGTAATTGATATGGCCTATGCTCACGTCAAGATGGCTATTCATTCTTCTTCTTTTTGTCTTTACCGACATAATTATATCAACATATTACTAATTATGACCAAGACTGGTTGTTCTATTCCACGGTAGGAATATAATGCAACTTTGAATTCCTGAAGAATGTTCAGGGGCGATTAAATGAAAATCTGGAGGTCAAAAGCAAGCACATCTAAATCTAATTAATAACGCCATCCCCTGTTTTCACATAGAACGCTACGGATCCTAATCTAATCAAGTTATGGTAAGTGCTCTTTCAATGAAAATTAATATTCTATCATTTTATCAAATGTGTGGTCCAAATCTAATCGGATTTGAAGGGTTGATAAAATTAGACAGTGACAATGAATATACCTCGCTTAACCCTATACACGTCATTGAATATGACTATGGTCACTAGTTAAAAAAGAATCCATAGCATAATTAATACACAAGTGTCGTTGGCAGACAAAAAGTTGCCATTGTGAAAGGGAAACCGTGTCAGCTCCCATACTAAATAATTAGGTCATCTCCCCACTGTCCCTCAAACTCATTGAATTGGAGCAAGTCAGAACCGCCGGATTGGGTACGTGGTCCGACGCGCAAATTTACAATCCCAATGCCATATTCACAGCCACACCTTCCAATTCTTACAACAAACTTAAATTGCTGCGATAACAATAAATCTCACCGGTGCGTTGGAGATAGGAACTGGGTGCTCAAATTTTAAATAATAACGATAACCAACTATAGCAGCCGTGGAGAAGACGACAACAATATTTAATAGAGAGACTGTATTTAATAGATCAACATACAATAAGACATAAAAATATTACAAAATTATAAATGAATATACATTAAAAAAAAAGACAATATAACACAAAATAATGTATATATTAAACATGTCAAAGATTAACGATAAAAGATAAAATAAATACACAAATTAAAAAAAGACCAATACAAGAGTAACTCAAACCAGTTATATTAAGAAAGTAATTAAGCTAAGTAAGAAACTAATTAAGCTAACTAACTAGAAGATTAATATTACTTATTAAACTCAAAGGACACAATCTAAAAAACCTATAAGAATGAGAATGATCTCGTAAAGAGAGATTCTTTATCCGTATCTTAGTACATCAAACTTTCCTATCGTGGGTCATGCTCTCGGTAAGTTCCATCCGAGTCATATCATTCTTGATTATTTCTCCTCAGTTCTTCTTAGGCCTTCATTTCATCATCTTACTGTCTTTAAATATTATTTTCTCGTATCTTTTTATTGAAGCGTCGGGATGCCTCGTTTTAACATATCCGAATCATCGAAGCTATGTCTCTCTTAATTTTTCATTAATATCAGTCACCTTTAATTTGTCTTTTACCGTTAGATTTTAACCTTGACTCTTCTTATAAGGTTATACATCTACTGGAGCATCCCCATCTTCGTCACCATAAGCTTATTACTACGTATTTGTTTGATGGGTCAATAGTTTGCCTCATATAACATGATTGGCCTAATCATTAAGCGATATAATTTATCTTTGAGCTTAAGCGATATTTTCTTGTCACATAAAATTCCTGATGTACTTCTTCATTTGAGCTACCTTAATCTGATACAATAGACTACTTCTTCATCGATCTCTTAATTGCTTTGGATAATAACTTAGGTTTTTAAAATACTCTTTATGTGTTATAACTTCTAATCCAATCTTTACCTCCTCATCGGTAGCCACCTGCTAGCGCGAAAGTTGCACGCTAAGTACTCAGTTTTAATTCTACTCACTTTAAAACTTTTTGACTTTAACGTATTCCTTTAATATTCTAACTTAACATTGACACTCTCTCTTGTCTCATTCTTAAGACAATATCGTCAGCAAATAATATACACAAAAAAATATCTTTTTTAATATTCTTAGTGAACTCATTCATCACTACTGCAAATAGAAAAGGACTCAATGTGGAGCTTTGGTGTAGCCCAATACCAACAGAAAATTTTCATTTTCTTCTCCTATCGTCCTTACTCTAGTCATTATCCCTTCTTACTTATCCCTGATTGCGTGGATATAAGTTATATAAACTCCCTTAACCTCTAAACATCTCCACATGATTTCCCTACCTAAGAATCATGTAATATGCTTTTTCTCAAACAATAAAAACCATGTGCATGTTTCTCTATCTTTTCCTGTAATATTCTATTAATCTTTTAAAGAGATGTAAAACTTTTGTCATAGACTTCCTGGTATAAAGTCAAACTGGTTCTCCGAGATAGGAGCAACCTTTCTCACTCTTTTCTCAATTACCTTCTCTCACAACTTCAAGATGTGACTAAATAGTTTAATACCTCTATAGTTGTTATAATTTTGGGTGTCCCCTTTATACTTGCGTAAAGTAATTAACATACTCAGTCTCCATTCATCTAACTTTGTGGTGGACTTAAGAAAGCTAAGTAAGACTCTCTACGTCTAGGCTCTTCCATGTCTCTATGAGTATCTCATATGGTCCTACTATCGTTCTGCTCTTCATCTCCCTCACAGCATTTTTAATTTCTTCCTTATGATCTGCTTACAACGAGATAAGTTACGAAAACTCTCAGACTTATTGAGATCTCCTAAAGAGATGTTGTTCTCTATGTCTTTTTTAAAAAGGCTATAGAAATACCTCTGCCACCTAATTATGATGACATTTTCATCCATGAGCACCTGTTTTGCTTCATCTCTTATAAATTGAACTTGATCTAAGTCTCTCATTTTTTGTTTCCTAGCTCCTGCCAACTAAAAAATGCCCTTTTCTCCCTTTTAGTAACCAATCTACTATAAAAATTCTCGTAAGCTCTACTGAGATTTTTTTTTTGCTTCTTTCTTTGCTAATTTGTACCTTTTTTTATTATCTACCTTCCCTGCCTCTATGGTACTATTCAATATTGCTTTATAGGCACCTTATTTTGGCTTTCACCTTATCTTATGCATCTTCCTTACACCATTAAGATTCCTTCTTACCACCCCTAGGTCCTTTAGAAATCCCTAAGATCTCTTTACTAGTATTTCTTAAAAGAGTTGCTACTTCCTCCCACATTTGATCAATATCTCCTTTCAATTTCCATTAATCTCTATATCTTATTTTATCCTTAAATTGTTCCACCTTATTATATTTCCTTTCAGATTCCACCATATGATTCTAATATACCTCCCAAGACTTTTCTTCTTCCTTCATCCCTTAATTACAAGATCTAATACTAGTAGTCTATGCTGAGTTGACAAGCAAGCTTTTAAAATCATCTTACAATCCTTACAACTTAGTTAATCGCTCCGCCTTACAAGGAAATAGTCAATTTGAGGTTTTATGATTTTGTTCTTGAAAGTCTTCAGTTGCTTCTCATTCTTCTTGAATAAAGAATTGATATCATTAACTCGAACTCTATTGTCATGCCCAATAAAGCAATCTCACTATCATTCCTATCTTTATATCTGAAACCTCCATGAATCTATAGATATCCGTCTAAGATTGCCCCTATATAACTATTAAAGTCTTATCATAGGATAACTTTCTAGATGACCTCATCAAATGCCCCATTTGGTGAATGGCTTATTAGCCATTTTTCTGCTAATTGAAAAGTTTAATCTGTTTAACCATGTCAAATAACTAATAAATGTGTTTGATAATCAACTGATTGGGTTAACTGATTGAATCCAATCAGCTGATTTATTAGAAGCTCCTTTCCGTCAACTGATAAAAAATATACATTAATGACGATTGTAACGTTGCCATAAGCCTCGTGTAAGAATGGCTTTTAAGTTCATGGAAGAAAATAACATAGTTGTTCGATTTTGCAAATAGCATAGTTGTTCACTTATAACTTTTCATTACTCTTTCTAGTTTTTATTATAATTTCTTTCTCTAAAGAAAATAATTTATTTAAATTAGTCCTCAAAATTTTACTGAAATTTTGGTTATATCTCTCTCTCTTGTCTAAAAAAACTTTAGTCGTAGTTAATTACAAAATTGACTCCTATTTTTTCTATTTTATGCTAATCTAAACTTGATCTACCAAAATAATTAAAGATACATATAGTTTTAGAATTACAAAAAACTCTAGATAATACTACTTTTGATATATTTTTTACATTTATTAATTATGAAAAATGAACCTTCTTTAATATTCTACAAAATAGTTTATAATATTTTTTAAAGTCATACTCTCATAAGTCATCTGACACACAAACGATTTATACTAAACAACTAATTTTACAAAAATATCTCTAATAAATAGTTAAATTATTTGCTGGTCAAATTAGTTGATATGATATGTTATGAGCTAAGTTAGTATACTCCGTTAATTGCCAAAACTTATGATTAAAAAAAACAGAGTAAGCAAAAAGGCTACAATAACTAATAACAGAGGCTGCTCTGTTTTCTGTTACATACAAATAATGATTAAAAAAAACAAGTAAATAATCATTGAATAAAGAAATTATGACTTGTGAGCCCCAGTAGAATCTATTACAACGAAAGAGAGGTGTGGGCCGTGTGGCCTACACATCCCAACATGATTAAAGCAAGCAAGCGGCAGAGTATCTAATCCAAGTTGAGTCACACCAGTTGGGGAGAGTCGTCTGATTCCGCTATAAAAGTATAACCCAAGTTCTTTTCTTTTCGTTATATTTTATTTTCTGTTATCGAACACTAACACACAGATCTCTTCAGAATCTGCCCCCTTCCCTCTTGGAATTGTTAGAGAATCAGGTCCTCCAAGTCCTTTTATTGGGTAGGGAAGGAGGGCTGTTCTGGGATTAAGATCTCTCTCTTATTTCTTTTCGCTTCTGTGTATAACAGAATACTTTCAAGAGATTGAAAACATTCGTTTCTGTATATTTTGGGCATAGGGAATACCCATTTTGTAAATTACTCACAGAATTGCAAAAATTTTTTGGGATTGTCGTGGTTGTTCATATAATTTGTTGGGTGTTTCATAGTAGGGGAAAAGTTAGGAAATTTGATGGGTTTTCTCATTGATTCGCAAACGGATGGTGGAACCGGTGTCTGGGGAGGTTGTGTCAGGGGTTTGATAAGGAGAAAACAGGTTGATTCTGTTCATGTTAAAGCTCACGGGCACTACCAGTTAGCAAAAGAGTTATCGATTCTTCACCTTATAGCAATAGGTAGGTCTGTTCCTTCTTCATCTTTATTTCGCCCTGTCTTGTCCTGATTCAGTTGAAATTTGATTGGGGTTTGTGTTTATGTATCATTGCTTTTGTGATTTTGCGATCTTAAGGTTCACTGTTTGACAATTTTAATTTTAAGGGCCTGTGTGGCGATAAATGTTGATTACAGTAGATATCAACTATTTATCTTGGTATTCAGATTTTTCTACTTAACATGGATAGAGGAAACATTTGGATGTTTAATACTAGTTGGAGATTGACCTTGTCTACGTAATTCTCTTTATTGGTAGCATCAGGAGATGGTTATTTATGTATGCTGAAGAATTTTGCTGTCCAATTGCAAGATACCGATCTGCCCTTTCTTTTTTGATAGCTTAAAACTGAATTCTTTTGAACTTATCTGATCAGGTGTAGGCTCAACAATTGGAGCTGGAGTTTATATTCTTGTCGGAACAGTGGCCAGAGAGCATTCTGGACCAGCTCTTACAATTTCCTTTCTGATAGCTGGAATTGCTGCTGCTCTTTCTGCCTTCTGTTATGCAGAACTTGCAAGTCGATGTCCATCTGCTGGCAGTGCATATCATTATTCTTACATATGTGTTGGAGAATTGTAAGCATTTTAGCCCTCTCGCATGGTTGGGACGCAAGTTTAACTTAGGATTTTAACTTATTTTGTCCTTTTTCTAATAGGATGATTATTCCATCAGCTTTAGGTTCACTTCTTTACAATTTAAGTTCAACAAATGGATATATCATTGTGCAAGCAATTATCTATTTGCCTTTTTTTTTATGTAATTTGTCAAATGGCTATGTGCAGTGTTGCGTGGTTGATTGGGTGGGCTCTAATATTGGAATACACAATTGGTGGATCAGCAGTTGCCCGTGGCATATCCCCTAATCTGGTATAGTGAATTTGTCTGTTCTGAACTCTTTCTGTGTTTTGTTAATGTTTTACTAAATACTTGTCCGCGAGTATTCACTTTCAATTTACTCTATATGTGAAACTTTGAGGACCTAGGATTTCTCATGTTAAGTTTTAATGGTGCAGAAGCTTTGTGCTGTTCTGTTGGTTTAATATTTGCACTCCTTGTATGCATTTAGGCTTTACTGTTTGGAGGTCCAGACAGTCTGCCTGCATTTTTAGCCCGTCAGCATATTCCTGGGCTTGATGTTGTGGTTGATCCATGTGCTGCAATTCTAGTATTTATTGTGACTGGGCTGTTGTGTGTTGGTATCAAGGAGGTAAATGAACTTCCTTCTTGTCATTTTTATTCTGTCCCTGTATGGAACTTGTTTGCTTCTGCTTTTTCTTTTTCTTTTTTTTTCTTCTCACACTACTTAAATGAAATCTATTGCACAGAGTACAGTGGCTCAAGGTGTTGTAACAACCGTGAACGTTTGTGCCATGCTCTTTGTTATAATAGCTGGTACTTATCTGGGTTTCAAGACTGGATGGGCTGGTTACAAACTTCCTACTGGGTAATAGGCATCTCATGCTAAAGAATCTCTTGAATTATCATTCTTGAACAGAGGTTGGCTAATCTAATGTGGTTTGCTTGCAGGTATTTCCCATTTGGGGTAGATGGGATGCTTGCAGGGTCTGCTACAGTCTTCTTTTCATACATAGGTTTTGATTCTGTCGCCAGCACTGCTGAGGAAGTATGTGCATTGTACTGCCCTTTTCCAATTTCCCTCATTTATGCATACTTTTATTTCCATCAGCAGCACCATAACTTTGAAAGTTTAAATTTGCAAATGTATGTCACAATTTATTTGACAGGTAAAGAATCCTCAGAGAGATTTGCCAATGGGAATAGGGTTTGCACTATCTATATGTTGTGGTTTATACATGCTCGTCTCTGTTGTCATTGTTGGTCTTGTACCTTATCATGCAATGAATCCTGATACTCCCATCTCCTCAGCATTTGCTAGCTATGGCATGCAATGGGCAGCGTAAGTTTTTGAAGTGGTCACCGATTGAGCTTCATTTTACCTTTGCTTTTCTATTTTTCGTTGGAGCTAATTTTATCATGTATGATGTTTGGTTAAAGGTTCATTTTCCTTGTGGTAATTCCAGGTACATAATTACTGCAGGAGCTGTTATGGCTCTTTGCTCAACATTGATGGGCTCATTACTTCCTCAGGTAATTAAAGCGATTTTGCATGTTTTTTTTCCAACAACAACAGTATGTGCTGTCTTAAATACTTTTTGGTAAATTTTGAATTTTCACCAATTCTTATTATTGACTGCATGGTACCTAATGACTGATCCATGGTCCTTGTACTGTTTTCTAATTTATGATTATCAGTTTTCTTGATGAAATGATATTTGTGATCCTTTTGATTACTTACCAAAAGTTGAACTTCAATTTGTATTTCAAAGAGCTCTATTTATGTCTATTGTGAAAAATGATTTAGTCAGCCCACTTCTCATTTGATTTTGTAGATGAAAAGTAAAGAGTAACAAGAAGCCTATTACAGCATTAAATGTTGACAAAACCATTTACTTTGCCTTATAATGCCTTGCTATGAACTTAAAATTCTAACTTCAATGTCGGAGTTTATTTTGGTACCCTATCTTGCATTGAGAGAGAGCCTGAAGTTAGTGACGAAAAGAACGCTGTAATAGCTGCCTGGATTATCTTGGCCATTGTAATATTGAGTAAAAGCTATTACATTAAGTCTCAACAACATATATCAAGGAAGAAAGATTGCAAGCTTGTGTTAATGGCTAGATTAAGATGCCAGCAAACACATGCTTAGGAAAATATGTGCACGGTGGGCAGTGGGGCATGATTATAGAATAAATACTTGTGGAAGTTATGCTGTCACTGGATATCCTTTCCACTCATCTTAGTTTGAAAGGAGGAGGAGAAAAGGTGGAAGATGCTGAAGTCTCTCTCTCTTTAACTTCAAGTTTTGATCGTCACAGGATCCAACAAATATTAGCAGGGCTACTTTTAGTTTTGAATGAGACACAATATCTAGATATGAGGGAGGCTATGTCCTCTTGACTGATTGGCTTTCTTTGTTTTTCTTTGTGGTTGACATATTATTTAATTGGACTCCGTGTTGACTTGCCAATTACCTTGTGGTCTGTCAGCCACGAATTTTGATGGCAATGTCTAGAGATGGATTGCTTCCGCCTTTCTTTTCGGATGTTAATAGAAGTACTCAAGTACCAGTGAAGAGTACATTGGCTACTGGTTTTGGTGCTGCAATCTTGGCATTTTTCATGGATGTTTCACAGCTGGCTGGGATGGTAAGTTTTTGTCATCATCACTTAGTATTCCATTTCTTCACACTCACGAAGCCCTCCAAATTACAGAAAGTCAAGGATCATTTCTCAAATAGTGTAGCAAATCATGTACTTGGATTAATGCTAAGAAGGAAGCACAATTGAATATTCCCCCTCTATAACCTACCCATGTAAGGGTGGATAATCCCCCTTCCAATAACAAGGTCCAGGGAAACTGGAGATCTACTTCTCCCTTATTATGACCAACAAGATATTTAAATATGCTTATGAGTTGATATATGCTTGTCTATTAAGCTCTTCTTGGTGATGCTCTTTTGCAGGTCAGTGTTGGTACCCTTCTTGCTTTCACCATGGTTGCAATTTCTGTACTGATACTGAGATATGTCCCACCAGATGAGGTGCCGTTTCCATCCTCACTTCAGGAAACAATTGATTCTGTGTCTTTGCGGTTCAGTCAGGGTACCCACAATATTGAAGGGACAAATGATGGCTCTTTACCTTTACTATGCAAAAAGAATGCACAAGTTGAATACCCTACAATTGTCAAAAAGGAAGTTCAAGCAAATTGTAAGTTTCTTTAGGTTCTTTCACCTTTACTTGCATTTTCTGGAATGTTTATGGATTCTGAGATCTTTTTGCTAATATGAGCACTTCCCCATGTTAAATTTAATCCACCATCTGAAGGAAGAGGAAGAGATCTGACATTTGTGCATTTTCCTATGTGAATGCCTCTATACTCCCTATTGGGCTAATATTTGTTCTTGATAAAAACCTATTGTACACCTTTCAATGAGGCGTTTAAGCTGAATAGATCTATAAAGAAAAGTTCTCAATTTTCATCATAGGCAGAGCCAGAATCAACCTAGTAAGAACTTGAATTTCAATTATCTGTGCAAACATATCAATTAGTAGAACCCTATATGAAAGAAACAGATGCTGCAAATGAATCGCATACCTATTCTTCTGACTTAACTTTATCTGCATGATAAATTTATTCTATTATGCCTAAACTTAAAAGTACATATATAATCCTGTATCTTTATAAACTGAGTTGTAATCAACTGAGTTTTGAAAGTGAATGACAGTATACAAGCATTAAAACTGGGGTCTTTCCAATGCAAAACTTTCTTTGGTGCACTCAGGCATCTCAGATATGCTGATCAAAGTATGCAAAGGAATTTGTGGCTGTAAAATATTTCTTGATGCATCTTGTATTGTATCGCAAGGTCTATGTGGCAGATTCCGTGTAATTTAATGGTTGGCCTCAGTCTTACCACATCTAATTTTCATCTTTTCTTTTATCATTTCAGTTGTCCTAAATGAAGAAAACAGACGAAAAGTTGCTGGGTGGACCATAGCATTCACATGTTTTGGGGCACTAGTGCTTACACATGCAGCTTCAGATACAAGTCTTCCAAGGTTGGTAGATGTATTTTAACCATGTTTCTGAGTTAAGCATTAATTGGCTACGGTGGTACTGAATACTTGAGCAAGGACATTGATAAGGGTAATACTGAATTATCTTTATGAATTTTGTTTTTTCAATTGTGGATAGCCACAACTTTAAACTCAGAGAGATTTTTCTGTGATTGAAGTTTAAGACTCAGCTATACTACTTCTGCAGTCTGGTGCTTCTGTAGTATGGGCTAATGGCCACATCCAACTGCATACTTCTGCTTTTCTTCCTGAGATTAATTAGCTTCATGTTTCATCCATCAGGCTTCTTCGTTTTACATCGTGTGGGGTTGGTGGTCTTCTTCTTCTGTTTGGTCTTGCTGTATTGACCTGTATAGAACAAGATGATGCAAGGCACAGCTTTGGCCATACTGGAGGTACTCATTCTTCTTCCTTTTTCCCTTGTATGATTGATGCAGTTAGTTTTCTTGAAACAAAATTGAAATCCCATGTCAGCTTTTGGCATATGCGTCCTCACTTGATACATATGTCAAATCTGCAGAGACTTGGTTCTTGCCTTCGTATCTGCAGGAGTGTACAGTGTCCCTAAATTTCTTAAGGCAGTGATGTTGCAGTAAAGAATAGTTTCATGCTTAAACCAAGTATCGATTATATTGTTTCATCTAGTGCATGTAATTGTATGTGAGAAACATTATGTATAATTTATTTATCCCTAATGCTTTAGTAGCAGCAAACTAGTTAAATGTGAGTTTCTAATGAGTTTTAAGCTAATTTAAGAAATGAAATTCTGATCTCCTTGCAGGATTTATTTGTCCATTTGTTCCACTCCTTCCGATCATCTGCATTCTCATTAACACCTACCTGCTTATAAATTTGGGGTGAGTAGACATTAAGCTATAGTTGCAAGTTACCATGTATAGAATCCATTTGATGTGCATGCTTGAATTTTTAACTGAGATTTGGCCATGGAAAATTTTAGCTGACACATCTTAGTTCTGATATACCACGCTTGGTCTCTCAAACTTTCAGTGTTGCTACATGGACCCGTGTTTCCATATGGCTCTTAATCGGTGTGTTTGTTTATGCGCTTTATGGGCGAACTCATAGCTCACTACAGGATGCAGTCTATGTTCCTGCTGCGCATGCCGATGAAATACATCGGAGCTCTGTTGATAGCTTAGCTTAGCTTAGAATGGATTGCACATTGCACCATCTTATTGTGGTTCTTACAGCAGAATCTCTTTGCTGTATAAAAAACCTCCCTTCCCAAATGTGGTTTGTATACTTTCTTTGTGAGCATAGACCAAAAGACGCCTCAGTGTAATATTTGTGCAAAGATGTAAATAGTCTGCAAATTAAAGATGTTTGTGTGTCTAAGGATGCTCTCTGTGTCTCTATGGTTGCATTTGTTTATCAGTATTATGATTTTGGCTGAGCATTTGAGCCATGAGCCAGTCTTATTGCTCCTTCAAGAACCCACTCATATGGAAGAGTTATATATTGTCATTTATTTGATTTTGGTATTATAGTATTAGATTTTATGAAATTAGTTTGTAAGAATATGATTTTACCTTTATGACTATATATTAAGATTTTAAAAGAAAAAGTTTTATTCACGACTTTCTAGTAAATTTTGTAAACTAATCGTAAAGGAATTTATCTTATATTCATTTTTTAATATTACAAAAATCTAAAATATTTTTATCCCTTGAAAATTGTTATGTTTGGATAACAAGAAAAGGAAAAGGAAATAGGACTATTATTAAATGTTAGATTCTAATAAATTTAAAAGAAAATAATGAAAATCGTAAAACTTATCTCTTAAATATTATATGTATTAACATATTTAATCATTTTTTATTGAAGGTTTTACTTATTTATTCTAAAGATTTTAACAAAGATATTTCTTTCTTCAATTTTAATAGCATAATCCGTTTTTCAAAAAATTAAAATTATGTATACCGATAAATTTGATCCTTTTTAGAGATTTTCTAATTATTAATAAATTTCAAAATTTTTATTATCTATTATTCTATCATTAGTACTGTGGACAGACATTAAAAATGGACATAATTATTGTAAATAAATCTATATATAAGAAATTAAATATTTTCCAAGTATAAGTTTCAGTTAAGCTGTCAACATGTTGACGCTTGAAGTTGGTAATGAGCATGAACTACATGAAGTTCGTAGGAGCCCTAAAATGAAGAAATAATTTCAAGGAGTCCTTTAGTTTGCAACAGCAGAGTAGCAGACACTAAAGCCCCAGTTAGTTAGCATTGCCATGCAGTACGGAATGTCAAAATTCAAGCACGTGGGGATTTTTGCAAGAACCGCATTCACCCAGCCAGTGTAGCGATAGACTACAATTAACACATCAATTTACCGCACGAAGCTTTATAACACATGCTAAGCATCCTTTTCACTATTCCAACAACAAAGTAAATTCTTACAAAATGCCTCCATAATCCCAACAGTAGAATTTGCATCAGGTACAGAGTTCATTAGAATGGTAAGGCCATGTTCAGGTTTTTGAGCATAGTCTTGGCTTTGATATTAATCTAGTAGTTCCCCATCTTCCACCATCAATTTTCTTCCACAACTCGTATGCACATACCCATGAGCTTTCATTGGTGTAACTTTCACCGCGTAATACTAATGCATAGCACCTTATAGTTTTATAGAGGCCTCTCCTCTAATTACTGGTCTAGTAAATAACATGTTAAATCCATTGCATATATTCTGAATAGTCAATAGAACATTACGTCAATGTATTAACAAAGAGTAACAGTCTGGGAAGATTCTCAAGAGCCAAAGTGAAAATTGCACCAAGCACAAAAATCAACCCAAAGGCTACCAATATTTTTGCAATGTACAAAAAGCTGATTCCTGGCTTGACAATTGCCTTCGTACTATGCGTACCATCAGACGTCCGCTGAGCAGAAAGAGGGAGATTCGATTTATCTCAGGTGAGAAAAGTGTAATCAAAGATTTCCAATATAAGGAAGTGAAATAAACACCATAATAACACCAAAATGATGAAATAACTGCTAGCCTTGTTCACAAAATACCAGCCTTAGAACCTCAAATTCCAGAAGATCAGGCTTAAGCCCTAAATAGATTTAAGTCAACATTGGAAGCAAGTCAAGATTGTCAAAATTGGGCTGTATGGCATTGTAGGCACCTTATGTTTAATTACTGCTCACTTGAGCATTGAACTAGGAAATTATTGAACAAATATTTGAGATGTAGCTTATGCAAAAATGCCAAGTTGAGTATTATTGGTAAACCAACAAGTACATTTGCAAACAAGTGCAAATAGAAGAATTCATTGAAGATAAGGAGAGATATGACCGTTTGACTTAATTTATTCAATGTTTATATAGGCCTAAAGATACAATAGGAGAGAAGAGCTATCAAATTCAGAGGCAGAAAGCAGAAGAGAGAGCACTAGCAAAAACTTGGAACAAAAGGATCCTTGTAAATGCCAGTCAAGGCAACATAATGTCTAATGAACGGGAGCTAAATCAAGCAGAAAGGAAAGATTCTAGCAACCAAGGCCAACTTGAACTCTATTACGAGCCTAATAAATAAATTGTTGATTGTCTAAGAAAAATTTCAGCGCAATTTGCATGTCCAAGTTTTTGAAAAAGCATGCAAATTTTCTTTATTGTGCTACTAACAGCTGACCAAGCAGTGAATTTCTAACTTTATTGTGCTCCTGACGGAAATATTCTCAAGAAAATCTTTTGGAGAATGGAATTTAAAAATGTTTTAATAAGGCAAAACACTCAACGTAAATTCAGACCAGAGAATTTTAAAACTCGTACCACTTTATTAAGCATCTGTGTTCGAATCAGCTGAACGTGCTCCTTTTTCCTAATACCTGCTTTTAGAAAAAAAAAAAAAGATATCAGTAACCCAACATCCTACTGCTGTATTCAATAGCTGCTTAACAGAACATGAGACATGATAAGAGGAATGACTTACAACCATAATCCAGCTCGGTAACTGTTTGTAACTTCCAACCATCGCCATAATTCACAAGAACTGCATCAGGGCCAAAACTTATAGGTTCTTCCCCATCCTTAACTGCTTCAATGTACAAAGCAACGGGGGCATCATCCTCCAACTTTCTGTTTATCAGAGAAACGGCAAATCCTGCCTTGCTACCCACTGCAAAGCGGCTAGTCTTACGTGAACTTTTGCACAGGACCTCCACAATCTATTGCATAAACCAAAATCAATACAGTCAACATCCCTAGCAAAAAATAAAAGGGCGCAACTCCTCTTAAGTTAGTCACAATGATTAACTCCTACCCGATCATTGGTCATATTATCACAATCATAGCCTCATACATAGTTATGGTGATATCATCTAAAAATCAACTAAATGAGCTTTCGAAACATCCGCCCCTATACAAGAATTATTTCATATCATCCAGTTCAAGAAACAGCTAGTCACACAATCACAGTTTGTTTTCCATAGAATGCGCTTAAAATACTATTTCAAAAAGGGGGGAAATCAATCTTTCACCGAAGACATAAATCAGTGTCCTATCAGTTATATTTACGTACAATTCAAAAAACTACGAAGTGAATGTCTGCCGATAACCCTTCCATGCGCGTCTACCCTAACAAGCCTATGATAATCAGCCCTATCCGAGAAATCCCAGAAGCCATCAACGTTGACATGAATCGTCATAACCACAGAAAATTCACCAATCTACCTCGCATTCAATTGGATAGATACATAAAAGTACAAAATTATATATATAGGCGGAGAAAGAAAGAGTACGGGTGAAGCAGGCAGGGTAGATTCGGACTTTGAGTCTTCTTCTGCCATGGACATCAAACTTCATAAAATGAGAAAGGACTGAACCATTGGATGTAAAACCGAACAGACAATACAATGATTGAGAAGGGGACATGGGAGAAGAAGAGATTGACCTGAAATATGGGCCGAAGAAGCCCTGGTTAGCAGCAATTGAAAGGGCCTTCTAATGCAATGCGGCCTGATTTGATTTTTCTTTTCATTGCTGCCATGGCACACAACTTAGTAATTCAGGGTCTGTTTGGATTGTGAGATTAGCGAGAGAAACGAACGACTTAGTGAACAACAGGAGTCGGCTCTTGAAGTTTATTTCCAATGAATACAGTCGTACAAAATCATTATTTTCTCGACTTCTTGTTTGGCAGGTATTGTCATTGATTGATTGATACATAGGAGATTACAGATTTGATAACATAGAGAACAAAGGTTATGTACGATATTCTCTGCTTAACATTTTCTTCATACATTCTCGTCGAATTCTGCGTTTTTCATCTTTTCTTGGGGTCTCATACACATGTCGGCCTATCAAAGGCAATATTGTGGTAACAATTCAAGAATATTTGCAAAAGAAAATATTCCAACTTGTAAAAGACTTGCAAGCATCGCAACTTCACTCGAATTGATCACACTTCCGACAATAGCTGTTCGTGCAAACTGGAGGATAAAGGCCGCATGAAAAGAAAATAAATCAAAGCAGCAGCAGAAAATGTGTTTCTTGCAGAAAGCCCCACGTGCAAACACCAAAATTCTGATATGACAGAAAATGTGTATATGCAAACACCAAAATTTACGAGAATTTGCATTTCTTGGAAAGTTGAAATAGACATGCATACAAGTATAGGACTACAAACGCCTTCGAGATTTCCAACTAGAGCTCCTTATATTCCACCGTAAGAATACAACTAAAAGACTGCCTTCCTACTTGACCTACTCAACAGTTCATAACTTAGTGCTTGTCCCAATCCTTCAATTTCTTATTTCCTTTGGGTTTATCAATTGACGTATTCATCCCAGCCATTTTTGCATTGTACTTTGCCCGAAGAGGATCATTAAATGTCCACCTACAGAACAGACATCAAGAACAGATTCAGTAACCAATATGCAACTCGCAATGATACATTTAAAGGGATAGAAGGCACAGAATTCCGATAAATTATTAATGGAAACTTATTCAAAAGTGTCTATCAACTACTTCAAACAACAGTCAAATTGAAGATTTCAAGGCTAAAAAACAAAACCCTTCTTTGAAACAAACATCACAAGTTAAAGAAAGCCATGAATAGGTCTTATTTCTATGTGCCTACTGTGAATCTATAGTTTAGTAGCTTACTTGGTCCACCATAAAACATCAGAAATGTAGGAATGGAGATAAAAATTCATTAGCACTATATAATACCCTACAACGAAGTAGCCAGTCAACCGACTTAAGACCGTTGTTCAAACTTCGTTTTTTGCAACCAAACAAGAATTCCTCAGAAAAGGGGCTCAATTTCTCCCACTGGCAAGAACTGATTTCTAACTCAAATTACGACACCCACGTGAGACTACACGTAAGGATCGGAACTTGAGCCATAGTTAATCTGCAGTTTGAAACATAAATTAAAAATCATGCAAAGGGTGCATCTTGGTTTTTAACTATGCACTATCACGTTTCTTTGTTGAAACTCGATGCTTCACCCAGTTTAAATGCTCCATAGCCATTTTAGATCAAATCTCAAGATAAGCTAAAACAAAATAAACATCAAGCAAATCACATTATTCGTGGCAATTAAGGAGCAGAAGATCGGATTGGGAGACAAATGCTTGGACAAGAGAAGAATGGAGAAAGAAAGCAAAAAATGCAATTATTAACCAAAACCAATTTGCAGAAGTGAACTTACGGATTATTCCAATCGGTAGTATCCTCATTGACAAGATGTGTCCATTTTGTTCTTCCACTGCGGCCAAAGTGTTTGACTTGCATAACCTTGGGCAAAATAGTTTTGTCCATCTTATCTTCCCCTGTTGGAGCAGAGAAATCACGCCTATAAATATTATCTGTTCCGACAGTTGCAGAGAGGTCATCAGACTGAGCCTGGAAGAAAGCACCCTTGTGGTAATATTTCTGCATAAACCGCCACTTCTGTTTCGAAGTTGCAGCGGGCTTAGGATTCTTCCTCTCCCATTCCCTCCTCTCTTCCTCTGTCATGTTTCTGACCCTCTCAACTTCTTCCTTCTCCTTCAACATTGCCTCACGGGCATCCCTATCCCTCTTGATTCTTGCAATCTCTCTCACCTTCCAAGCTTCATATTCCTCTGCCTCGTTCACTTCATCATCTGTATCCACATCAGCAATATTTGCCTCCATTTCTAAGTTCTTCTGTATTTGTTCTTCTTTCTGAATTTCCTCAACCAAAATTTGTTTCGTCTCCACCTTCCTCTCCTCCAATTTCTTCCTTAGTTTTTCCTCAAGAGCTAGTTCTTCAGCTTCAAGTCGCTCACGCTCAGCTATGGTATCTCTCTCTGACTTTGGCACAAACACAGGCTTCACCATCGCAATTCCCGTAGTTTCCTCTTCAGAGTCAGTCTCATACTCTGATTCCTCTTCCTCCTCTTCCTCAGCTTCCTCCTCCTCTTCTTCAGGAAGAAGAGCAGTTTCTTCTTGCTCACGCAAAAGTAACTTCTCTTTAATCTTCCTCCTCCTTTCCTCCAACGCTTCCTCATCCTCTTCTTCCACATCCAAGCCTTCTTGCCTTTGGTATTCTTCTTCATCTCTGGAAACAATCTCAGGTTGCCGGATTCGGCGATGCTCCGCCCTTACTTCATCACGGTTATCAATCCTACTCTCAGCCAAACGGCGCAGTCTGGGGTCATCCCGTCGGGCAACATTAGAATCATCTTGGCTGGGGAAATACCTCTCAACAGCAGCCGCCCTAGCCATTGTAATGTCCCCATCTTCATCCGCCTCATCAGCCCACTCAGGGGCTTTTCCAGGCCAGTATCTCTTAACTTTGGTTGAACCAATTTTACCTCTAAGCTTCTCCCTAACTGCTAATGCAGTATCACTAACACCAGCCGTAACCGACATAGCTACGAATAGAACACAACCAAAAAGGGGGTAACCTTCTTCTACCAATTCCACGCGGATCCCTAAATCCCAAGAAACAAAAAGGTTCCTTTTTAAAAAAGACAATTCTGTTATCACACCTTCAGTTCATTTTCCACAATGAAAAAGAAAAGTGAACAAAAATCGAAAAGAACACCAAAAACGATAATCACAAAGAAATTCCTAAAACAGTACGGAACAGGATATAAAGAAGCAAGAGACAATGTAAATTGATAGGTAGCAAAAAGTAGAAAGAACTGAACCTAAATACCAAAATTGGGTGGTAAAAAACTACAAAGTCGAAGGTGAACTCAGACAAGTAGGGATGCAAAAGAGCTGGAAAGGAATGGTACCGGTGCTCGGAATTGGGAAGAGAACACTGGCCCAATTTCTAAAAGAGCCTAATTTCGTTTTAGTGAAAGCCAAATTTCGTTATAATGCATTGATGTATAAAAGATAAAAGAAAAGGAAAAGAAGAGCAGAACTTACCTCAAAGGAGGGAAAGAGTGAGACAACGAAGTCTACAGAGAGGCGATAAAAGTAAGAGGAGGACGGTGGGGATTTGGGAACTTGTCGAAAAATTGAGAATCTGATGACAGATTTCAGATTCAAGATTAGGGGTTTGAGAAATAATGAGAAAATTTTATCTTTTAAAAGAACTGGAATATGAAGCATTGAAAGCAACAACCAAGAGATCATACGCACCTACGAACATAAATGGGAGGCAACGCCAAATACAGCCCAATCCCAACAGTCCTTTCAGTTCCAGTTAAGGCCCAAGACCAGCTCATAATATCTATACATGTATCTTAACAGGAGAAGAGGTTATGTTGCTATCTCGTTTGGTTGACATTTTGGAGGGTAAATAAGTATTTTTTATTGCAAAAATTATTTTTAAAAAAATAAATGTTTGGTTATAAAATAAAAAAGCAATGTTTAACAGATATAGTTTTTTTGGCAACCAAAATATAACTTTTTGATAAGTTCAAATTTAGAACTTCTAAAAAAAACACTTTATCAAGTAGATTTTTTAGATCAATTAATGAACCAGGTTTTTTTAATTAATGAACCTATTTTTTAGTTTATTTTATCTTTATTTTTTAATATATAATTTTCATAATATTCACAAACTCATCTTTACGTTTATTTTGAGATTTAT
>JANIHY010000002.1:18027865-18044209 GCA_027479065.1 Erythroxylum brevipes
AATGTTATAAAGGATTCGAGTTTCAATTTAGTCTTTAGGAATGTCAATTTTTGGATGGAAGTAAATTGCTGAAAAATGTTTTAGCATAATGATAGTCCAAAATATTTATAGTATAACTTTTGGTGTAATGATCCAAATTAAATGATTTTGGTGGCGTTCTGAAATTGAGACAATAAAGAACATTTCTCTAGAAGGAAATTTTAACAAATTCCTTCAATCTGATGATTTGAAAAATGTCATAAGTTAAGCATGATTTGATGAATTTTTGAGACTTTGTTATATTTTATGATTTTGAAGACTTAATTAGCATGTTAATGTGAATAATTATCATGTTAAATTGAGTAAGAACATATGAGATAAATTGATTTGATTGGATTAAATTGAAGTGTTAGAAATTAAAGTGTTAGACATGCATAAGGGCAAAATTGGAAGAGTACGTAAGGTTTTAAGGTTTTAGGCTTATGTGGAAAGGTAAAATGGTCATTTGGCTTTCATTAAATGAAAGAGTGAAGTGGTTGTTGTTTAAGAGGAGCAAAGCACGACTTTGAGAAAAAGAAAGAAGAAAGGAAAGAAATGAAAGAAGAAAAGAAAGAGTGAAGCTTCGGATGGGAGAAGAAGAAAGAAGAGAGGGAAAGCTAGGGTTTTCGATTTTGTGAGATTCCAAGAGGATTTTGATGCTTATTCAAGAGGAAAAAGATGGAAGAAGACAAGAGCTTCCTTCCAAGCTAAGGAGATCCGAAAATGGTGAAGAATAGAGGTAAGAGAAGTTTTTGACTTGTTAGATTTTAAAGAAGTTTTGGTTTATATAGCTTGGATATGGTATGGGTTGTGATTGCTAAGCTCAAATTTGGAGTTTGCATTGTTTAGATTGCTCAATTTTGTATGGTTTATAAATTAGGATTTTTGTCTTGGATGAGGAAAAATTGAAGTGAGGCTTTAGAAAAATTGATGCTTGGGACAAGTTACCAACATGGAAATGAGGTGGGTAATATGTTTATATTTTGAATTATAAGCTAGATGTGCATTTTCAAAAAAATCAAGAAAGGGTTTGAAAACTATTATTTTCTAATGATTAAATTAATTAATTTTGGGAATGATTTACGAATGATTAAATTCATTGTTGTCACATGATTTAAAGAATTTGATTATGTTGCTATGATTTTCGCATTCATTGTGTTTAGAAGATTTGATAATGGCAATAATTATGAAATTCTTTGTTTTCGAATGATTTGAATAATTTGATAACGTTGCTAAAATATTGCATTCATTGTGTTTGTATGATTAAGAATGTGTTATGTGAATTGGTTTGCTATTGTAAATTTTTGAATATGAATGAGTATGAAATATGATATGATAAGAAAGATTGAATTTTCGAAACATGCCTTCGGGCAATCCAATTTTTAAGTATGAAATGTGTTATGTGCGTTTGGTTAGGTCCCATAAGTTTGAGTCAAGTGCACTTGTCTCGTTTTATAGGCTTCGCACGCCTACCCACTAGTGGCATTAGAACTCCGTTACGGACTCCCATAAGTTCACGGCTACACTAGACCGCTATGAGAAAAAGTGTAGTACGTTCTGTTCACGGCTGCACAGGATCGCTATGCGGAAATATGCAGTACGTTCTATTTTGAACAGACCCAAACCATTCTGATATATTATGTGCTTATGTGTATTATGTGATGCATTACATGATTTTAAAAAAATTGTTCATGAATTTTCTTGAAAGAAATTGAGAGTTACATATTTTGAAATGGTTAATGAAGTTTGATAAATTGAGAAATGTTTGAGAAATAAGTTTTTGATAAATTTGCTACTGTGAAACTTTTGATCAAATGGAAAAAGTTTGAAAAATAATTTTTGCTTATTTTCGATTTATAAACATGTTATCCACGAGCTGTCTAGCTCACCCCCTTTCACCCCCATCTCCAAGTTTCAAGCAGGAGAATGGATGAAAGAAAGTCAAGGCTTTTGATCGGTTTTTGTATAATTTGTAGTTTGTGAAATTTGGATTTCGATATTAATTTTGTATATGGTTTGGAATGCCATTTATGCTTTTGTAAGCATTTATTTGATAATGTATATATGAATTATGAAATTGTGTATTGGATTGAGATTTGAATGTTATTGATTGAATTATGGAGTTATATATGGAATAGAATAGTGAATTATGGTTTTACATATAAATTGAATATTGATTGTGCATTGGATTCCGGACGGGAGGTCCGATGATGTTGATGATTGAAAATTATTTAAAGTGCTATGTAGATGATGATGATTGAATGTGTTTGTTTATGATGGGATTTCGGACAGGAGATCCGATGAATTGTGATGTTTAAGCTGAAATATTGAAGTACCTTTGTGTATGAATTGTGGATTTTTGGATATGTATTTTGGTTTTTATGGCAAAGAAGGAATAAGAATAAGAATAAGATTTGTTAAAGTTGAAATTGAGATATTGCATAATTATGAAGAATTATATGAATTGAGTTTTGATTGAGGATAAATTTCCAAAAGGAAAATTATATTGTTTTGATTTGTATAAGATTGAATAAAGATGAAAAGAATGAAAAAAAAAATTTATACCAGTTTCGGATTGGTTTAGTCTAAGGTTTCCAACGTGACACTTTTCTAAGCTATTTGTTTTCAGATGTCGGATTAAGTTTTTGCTCCGATTTTGATTTGTTTGCTTTCGCTTTATGACTTCCGATTCGATTCGCTTTCGATTCCGATATGTTTTTGCCTTTATTTCCGATTCGATTTATGTTTCACATTTGTTTTGTTTTCAGCCCGCTTTCGGGTTTAGGATCCGTTCTTTCGTTTCTGCCACTTTATTTTCGTTCCGTTTTCTGGTTTCTCTGGTTGGGGTCTGGTCTTGAAAACGGATCCCAACAAGACAACTACAAGGGTGGAGATGGAGCAAGCCCTAGCGGTTGAAGGTAGAGCTTACTTCGATGAGCATAGGGAGCATAAAGAGCCAGAGACCCTAACTGATGATGAGTGTACTGAGGATATAGATGTTAAAGAGTCGAAGGAGACTATTGCACCAACTGGAGAGGAGACTACGATTCCTGAGAATGGCATGAGAACAGTGGCGATCGAGTCCTCCATCAGGAGCTTGATAAAGATGATACATTTGAGGACTTGCATGATTAGTGAGTGATGGTGCCTTTTGTGCCACCTATGATGTCATCATCACCTTCATAAGTCACTTTCTATAAATTTTTTATTTTTATTTTTATTCTTTTTTAATACTTTATATGAAATATTTCTTATCAAAACTAACATATTTTTTAATATTTTCATTTTACTATAACTCACCTTTTTGTTTTAAGTTTTTTTTGTAGTCCATATAGAACTTCAGTGGTACATTTATATAATGGACACACTTTGACTTGACCAAATGACA
This sequence comes from Erythroxylum brevipes, assembly GCA_027479065.1. Classification (NCBI taxonomy): domain Eukaryota; kingdom Viridiplantae; phylum Streptophyta; class Magnoliopsida; order Malpighiales; family Erythroxylaceae; genus Erythroxylum; species Erythroxylum brevipes. The sequence continues at coordinate 18,031,272 of JANIHY010000002.1, forward strand.
TAAAAATCATGGAAGTTCAAATATAAACTTTACCCCTTTTTTCATTTTTAGTATTGTCTTTTATGACTGGAAAAGTTAAGGATAATGTTTAATTTAAGTGTGGGAGAAAGATTATTAATCTCTAAGATATGCACTCAAGCTTATTAATTTTTTCATATTTTCTCTTTAAAAATAATTCTTAATTTTTTCTTTAAAAACATGTTATTGGAATAATTCATTATGAATTTGTTTGTTTTAGTGAATTGGATTGTTTTTATGACTAGTTATAAGTGTTGATGAATAAGTGAGTTTGATAAGCCTTATAAACTTAGAAAATGCATATATAATGAACAATATGATATCCTTTATGTAAGATTTACATGCATAAGTAATTGTGACTTATTTTGAGCACTTTTATTATTTGAAAAAAAAAGAACAAGAAAAATTAGTGGTGTGTAAACTAATGAGCATAATAAATTTCACTTTGTTGGCTTTGTATCAATAAAAGCATCAAAGTTAAAAAGTGATGTCAATAGTCTTTTGAGATAGTGACCTAGTTGAGTAACAGGGAGTATTCATAATAAGATATTTACTCTCTTGTAAAAAGACTAGGTAACTTTTTAAATAAGGTTCTAATGCTTTTGTTTATGTTTATGTTTTATTATTAAAAAAGATTTTGAATGTGTTTGAAAGTTCAAGCATGTATCTTATGTATGTTTATTTTATGTATGTGATTAAGTTTTGTAATTTGGGTTAAAGTTTGAAGAGTCATAAAATGAATTCGATTAACTTGTGAATTAATGCAAGTAGTTGGTTGCATAATATTTTGATGATCCTTTATGATTGAATGAATAATGATGAAAATGCTAAGCATTTTTTTCAAAGTTATTTTCTATTTGAGATTGAATGATGGATTGACTTGCATGAGGACAAGTAATTGATTAAGTATGGGGGAGTTTTATGTATGCTATATTATAATATTTTTAACATTATTTTCATAGCATATTGCTTGTGTTTTGAATGAATTTGAAGGATTTGGTACATAATTTAATAATTTTTATCATTTCAAATCATATTTTTGTCCATACAAGGAAAAGAAGCAAAGATGGAGAAGAATTACATTGAGATGAAGCAATTTTGGAAGAATGGAAGAGGAATCACATAATACGATGTGGTGCATGATCCCATATTGAGGGTCATATATAAAATTGGTTCCTTTTGCTTCTTTAACACACCCTATATGCCTTATGTTACCTCCTATATGAAAAATATAATGTCATACATGGTTTCATGTATATGCTTGTATTGGCAATACTAATTTTTAGATAATTATATCAAGTATATGGACAATTATACAAACCCATGTATGAGGTTATATAGCTCATTAAAAATTAGGGTTTCATTTTTTTTACAAGGGTGGAGGAAAAAATAAGGTTCTTTTATCTAGGGAACAATTCAAGGTTGCTTTGGAGCTACTTTGCATCAATTTTAATCAAGGATCCAAGATTCTTTAAAGATAAAGGAGGACTTAATCAATTCTTTAGAGATTACAAAATTCAAGATTATGCTTTCTTCATCTTATTTTCTTTATTGCTTTTATATGAATTTTTGTGTGATAATATAAACTAAGGATATAGATTTAGGTAGGTAGAACTTAAGATGTGATATACTTTTATTCATTATTTGATTAATGAAATTTTAGTTTTTCTTATGGTTAATTCATGTTTTTATATTGATTGAATTGAAGGGGCAAAAATGGAAGTTTTAACATATGAATCATACTATTCGAGAGAAAGTTGTGAGATCTTCCTAGGTTAGGGTAAAACATATTAAGAGAGTTCACATTTTGAACAAAGAGGTTTGCATATAAGCTATTCGAGAGAAAATCGCAAGATCTTTTTAAGTTAGAATAAAACCTATCAAGAGAGTTCGTAGAATGATTTAAGGTATTCTTAGGTTGTCTAGATTCAAAAGTGACTTTGGTTTATTGGCCTTTGAATATTGATTACATGTTCAGAGAGAGAATATAATATAAATTAGGAGCTATTACTGGTATAAAAAGTTAGAACAATTCATTAATAAAAGATAAACGTGAATATAGTAAAGTGTTAAAGGAACTTGACCTAAATCTAGTTAACTCATATTTTAGTCCATTATTGATTATTGATTATTCATCCATCAATAAAGATTTATCTAACATGTCAAGTTTGTGGTTAGTGGGTAGTTAACCAATAATCGTTTTGGGATCGACTCGTATTTGTTAGTGCTAACTATATCGTACGCTTATAGTAAAACTACAAATCATTGACATATCAATTATCAAATTATGGAAAGAAAGAAATAAAACTTAAAGATGCAATTTAAGAAGTCAAATTCAAACTCATATATAGGGAAAAATTTTAAAAACAGATATAACAATTAGTTGCAAATTAGAGAACCTCAATCAAAAACTACATAGAAATAGAGGAATTGCCTTCAAACAAGATGGAAGCAAGAAAAGTCATTTATATATCGACAAAATTCTCCATTATTAAAATGTAACTTTAAAAATTGTCCTACATTTAGCCCTACCTGGAACGCATCAAGCACCTTTAAATAGAAGAAATCTTATAAAAATGTTATAAGGTTTAAGTGTATTTTACCAATGTTATTTAACTTTGTCCTATAAGATACTATCACAGAGATATTTTTTATCATGATTTAGATGAGATGAAATAGATAATTAAAAAATTGAGATAGATGCTAGAGAAACTTATATTTTCACCACCAATCTATTTGAAATATTATCCTATTTCATCTCCAATACCATCTACACAATGGAATATAGATTTTTTAAGTTCATTTCCTCTAGCAATCAAATAAAATGTGTTCATTCTTGTTGCAGTTGATTATTTCACATGATAGGCAGAGGTAGAACCTTACCTAAACATATCAAGGAAGATAGATGAACAATTTTTAATAGGCCACTTTATATGCATGTAGGGGATCCCTCTATCCATAATCACTGACAATGGCCTCATTTCATCTATTCATGTCTAAAAAGGTTTTATGAATTACAGGGTATAAAACAAACCTTTACATTTGTTGCACACCTATAAACTAATTGTTTTGTAGAAGTTACCAATGGGACCATTTTATAGGGTTTGAAATCAAAGATGATCAAGCTTAGGGCATGTAGGTAGATAAGTTGCAAGTATTCTTTAGAGTTATCGGACTATCCTAAGGATACAACATGGGAGACCTAATTTAGTTTGGCATATGCCATGGAAGCCCTAATCCCAATAGAGCTAAGAATTCCTGCTACTCACATTGATAATCATAGGCTTGACATTAATGAAAATGATTTTGCATGCACAATTGGACTTTATCGTTGAAAGGAGGCAAGAATCATATGTGAAGAATTCAACATGCTAATAATCGGTAAAGATATTCAACAAGAAAATATCCAAACAACATAACATAGAAACAAATAAATTTGTCTTTAGAAGAACCAATATTATTAATAGTTAGAAGTTAAAGGAAAACTAGTTCCAAATTAAACGACCGATATAGAGAAAAAGATTTCGTCAATCTTAGCATATAAATACTTGAGAGATTGGACGATTAAAAAATCTCTAGGAGTTGAAATTTTCAATACCTCAAACCTTATTATTCTTGAGATTATAAGTTTACATTAAATACATTATGATTTCAGGTTGGTCGATATATGTTCATCCATAGAATATAGATTTAAAGTTTATCAAAACTTCAAACTCAAAAAATGATAGACTCAAATAGTCTCAAAACTTCACACCTGTAAAATGACAAACTTGAAGAGTCTTAAAATTTCAAACTCATAAAATTCTAGACATAAAAATTCTCAAAACTTTAGACATGTTAAACCTGATTGATGATGGTTCCGTAGTATCAATTAAGAAGAGCTTGATTAGTTGGTATGAAAAAAAAGGAATAAGTAAGAAATGAAAAAAGATGCTTGGTAATATATTATGATTGGAGGAACAATATTTTTATATCCCCTTTTGAGAGAGTCCCCAATATAGTAAAGAATGAATCTTACTATATTCGTTATAATTCAAATTACCATTCTCTTGAGTGAACCAATCACTCCCTTAATTATTAGTTATCATACTTGCCCGCATTTGCTTTGCGCTAACGGCATTTATTAGAAGCATGTGGATGAGGCCCCTTTCGACAAAGGTTATAGGGTGTGAGCATGTTGCCTCTCTTTTAGTAACTGTCTGGCTTGTTCCCACAACATAAGAATTTTAGCAATTTGGTCCTCAAAATGTTCATCAGTTTGAGGGGCTTTAGGAGTGTTGATTGTTCTGGTAACATTGGCAGACAGATTGATTATATGAATGTTCATTATTCTTTCTTAAGATAGTAACAAATAAACTAGTTTGAAATGTTGTCAAATGGGAATATCAAAGAGTTAAAGAGAGTTCCCACAAACGGCACCACATTGTGGTAGACATGTTCAGTTGGGTCTTTTTAAGTCTGTAGAGTTGCAAAACCTACTCACAGGCAAAAGACGCTCCACACAAGATATTGACAGGCAAACGGCGCATCTAATATAGTTTAATAATAATATATATTAGAACTTATTTTAAAGTGTTTCTCTTTTATAATAATATTTTAAAAAGTGTAATAAAACTTTAACTATTATTAATAAAATTGAATTCGATTTCTACTAGATAATTAATCTTTAGATGGGATAACTTACCATGTTAAAAATAATTAAGCCTCTTACGTAGATTTCAAATTAACAAATTTTAAGGAAGGATGATCAACCATACTGAATTAGCTCGAGCAAAAGATCATATAACACCTTTCATTAAGATATCAATCTTCCTCGTCCCTTTTTTGCTTTTTTGTCATATTAAAGAATATGGGAAGATGTTTTTATATTAGAAACTCAACTCTGTAGCTGGAATGTTAAACTAAGTAATTAGACCCTATCTTATTTTAAATTTTATCATAATTCAACGTCAATAATCGTGGGAGATTACTGAAAAGTGAAGCCCCTACTCTATTTACACGTGATGATTGATGCATAGAACCTTTTTGGGGAGATGAGAATAAGTTGTAATATGGAACTGGAAAAAGGAAACATTAGGTCAAAATTTGACATGCAAAGCACATACCTACAACAGGCGTGAACCGAAAACATTACTTGGGCGATGTATGGAGAAATTTTGGTTACAGAAGGAAACAACATGGTCACAAAATTTACGTCTGTCACTTCCAGAACTAAATTAAAATTTAAAAAGAGAAGAAGAAGAAGAAGAAAGAACAAAGGGGCAGACTACTAGAACCATAGCATAATCGAATGCCGCGATACTTGCTCTTCAGCCAAACGTCGCAATGAGGAATGCCTTGTATATGCTCATGAACTTGGCCACAAAAGCTGCAAATTAATACATACAATGTCAACTTCAGTCAAAGAAAAGTATGGTTAAATTCGTGCATACAACCTGATCTAGAATTAAAAATAAATGAAAGCAAGACCTTGAAACTCATACACCTACATTTGAGAAAATTAAATTACCATCAATTCAGATACCTTAAAATTATTTTGAGAAAGGAGAATGCTAAAATTGGTGGAGAGAAATTAACAAGATTGAAATTGGCCAGTGGTCCATGGATAAATTCAAGGACAGCAGACAACTCAGTTTGAACAAACAGTAAGATCTAATCAACTACTTGGTCAACTAAGACAGCTTTTAAAGCCCTACCATTTTCGATCTGTTAATATTTAAAGACAGGAGAGCAAAATACAATAGCTTGAGATGACTGATTAGTTTACTAATTTAAGTAAAAGAACTGAGTCTAATGTTTAGCGACCTAAAGTTGAGCGACCAACAGATAAGTGGTAGAACAAATTGTATCGCAGGCTCATGAAATTGATACAAACAAAAAACTCTATACTATACCAAATCGAAATATCTTGCATGGAAAATGATTTCAGAATAGTACAGTGAAGATCAGACAACCATATACAAAAAGCACAAATATACCTTAAAAGCACTAAACATACAGAGGAGAGTATTTATACTTTTTAGAAAAGAACAAAGAAAGACTTGGTTGGTTCTTCCTGACTTCGAACAATAATTTAACTGATTGTGAAAGGAACCAAAGCCTGATGTTGGGGTCACACTTGCAGCATTCAATTCAATTACAACAGTCTGAGAAAAATTTACATACCTTCAAGGTGAAATATGGCTTTCTGTCCCATATGCATCCTATGTTCCTGAGGATGATTACGGTCACAGGAAAAAAATAGAAAAAGTAAACCATCGTATGCTGTTATGTTGCTAAAGCTAAAATAAACTGAACTCACATAGTTTCCAAAAACTCAAAAGAATTGTTTTAAGTTGTTTATTACACAAACATAAAATTTCACGCTTCATATGACAACTAAGTTTCCAAAGGAGACATCATCCCATGAAATTAATGGTGAACTAGCTAGTAATCTTAAAACAAAAGCATTTCATTACGTGCAAGCCTCAATAGTGGAGACTGATAGGGTTGCATGTAGGTAAACATTAATTTCAAATCACTTGACCAAACAACTTCAAATGCAAACGGAAAGAGTTGAATACATGAGTGTACTTACATAATAAGCAGCCCAATGGCAAATTTCATGCTTTAACTCCTCGTCCAATTTCCTCAACAATTCATACAGCAGCCTCTAAAACAAGCAAATTTTGGACTTCAAGTTAAGAAAAAGGAACATGTGAAAATTGGAGAAGATGACACAAAAGTGACGTCCTTACTTTCAAAATAATCTCAGGAGGAATGCAATTAGTTAACAACTCATACAATTTTCCACGAACTTGAAACAGCCTGAAATAGAAAACTCAATTGAATGGAAAATTGGAATAATGACTTGGTCCATTTAGATGGGTGCAAATTAAGAAGTTTCTAAATGCAATAAAGATACATGAAAAATGCACACCTTTTAGGGCTTTGCTCCCTCATTACATCAGATGCAATTTCAGAAATATACTCCTCCCAATCCATGGGGGGTATGGCTTGATTAACAGTAAAAGGGTACCTACAGCCATGGTGAAAGAGTATAGGATAAGTTTATAAGATAAGAAATATGAAACTATATTCTCCAAGCAACAGACATAAGCTACATATTGATTTGATCTTAACTGTTGGACTCGGCAAGTTTCAAATAGCAATATTGCTCTCCTCAAACTCCGCTGTGATTTATCTGCTATACGAGCAGCAAATCCAGAAGGAACTTGGAGACCTTCCTTCTTCCCAATAAACTCCAATACTTTAACAATCTGACAGATAAGAATACAAATTGATATGCAAGGTATACCATAGTAAAGTAGGGATTTAAAATCATGTGTAAAACATAAAGCATTCAAGTGGAGACATATGTGGATGATTTAACCACAAGTAAATTCAAGGGAAAAGAAAAAGAAAATTTTAACAAAAAAGAGAACATGCACAAGTGAATATGATTCAGTGTAGAACAAGTATCATTTTGCAATAACCAGTCAGTGCTACAGAACTTTTCTAACCTGCTCATCAGTAGGTGAATTAATTCTGACATTCAAGCAGCGAGATCGAATTGCTTCTGTAACTTTTGAAGAACTGTTACAGCACAGAATTAGCCTACAGTAAGAACTATATTTCTCCATTGTTCTACGAAGTGAATGCTGTGCCTCTCTTGAAAGCTTGTCAACCTCATAGAGCACCAGCACTGGCATTTCACAACAAGATACCATAAATAAAGCTAAACCCATGGCTTCTCAACCTCAAAGGAATGCTTGAGTTAACAGTTATCCAATTATATTTATCGACTTAAAACAAGGCATAAATGTTAAGCCTTAGCTTTTAGAAGGGTTAATTTTACTGCTGACAAGCACTGTGCTTAACATGGTATCAACATAGCCTACCCAATTGGTAACAAGAACGATGAGATAATTATATGAACAAGAAAGAAACTTTAAATGGATGTTGTAGTATATTAGCACTACAGCTTCAATTATACCAAATAAGTAAATCATGGAAGCATTTCCAATCATGCTACCCACCAACTATGGAAACTTAATTTTGTACTTAATCAAAATTCCATTCGAATCAATGATTAGAATAAAAGGAGTCTGCGTCTATAACAAATCTTCATTGATAGTATGCTTTATCAATGCAGATTATAGATTGATAAGAATTAGGGGAATTTTGGTATCATATAAATCCAGAACAAGTGCCATCATATTTGATATAACCGAGAACTGTACAAAATCTGGAAGATAAAAGAAATCATATTCTTGACTAATGCAAAAACCTCTAGCTTCCTAACGTCAACCAAGACCTTGAATATCCTTATAGGCGTCATTATTAAGGGAAGAAGCTTGGAAGTCTAGGCCGAAGATTACCTTTGTACCCCTTTTTCCCTTTTGTGTCAATAGGTCTATTCTTAGCCATCTCTTTAATTATCTCCTGAACAATATACCTGTCCTGGAAGCCAACATCACTAGGACACAGCTCAACATGGTTTGTACTCGACACTGTGGTAAGTTCTAGATCAATACTCCTATTTCCAACCTGAGAAGAAATCACAAAAATGGGTGTAAGTAACAAAACCAACAATGAACAATAAGATTAGAAATTCAGTCAAAAGTTAAAATTGTTCCATACTATCATCAAGTTATATCGGTGTAATTGCAGGAACTGTATCATAAATCTCTATACGTTCCAATGGGGAATCGAATCGCCTAACATGCAAATTTGTTCTCATAAAAGAACAAATGGCAATTGGACAAGAAAACTCAATACGGAATGAAGTAAACGCATTGCAACAGATGAAATTTGAGTACTTCAGAGAGATCAATCAAAGTATCAAACCCATGAAACCAATAATAGAAATAGCAAAAAAGAGGTGGAACTCACATCAATTTTCCATGCCCTATTCTCCACCTTCCCCTGCAATTACGCGGTAAGAGTCCAAAAATCAGTATTTTACATCGTTATCCCGGAGAAAATAGGGATTAAAAAAAAGAAAAAGAGGAGAGAGAGAGAGAGAGAGAGAGCAACCGTAACATATAGCATAAAGCGTGAAAGAAAAATTAAAAAGACCTTTGCGGCACTCGGACCGAAAATTTGACGGAGAAGGGCCATGATTAAGGTTTTCTTGCCGGAACCAGAGGGGCCATAGAAGAGCAAATGAGGACAGTCTTGTTCAGTAACCTTAAACAGCAACAGCAAGACAACGAAAATTAAAGGGGAACATTTTTTAAGTGAATAAAGAGAGAGAGACAGAGAGGAGAGGAGAGGAGAAAAAAAGATACCAGTTTCTTGAGATTTAGGGCAATGTCTTGATGGGCGATGACCTGGTCTAGAGTTTTTGGTCTGTACTTGTCCACCCACAGCATCTTCGATTTCTTCCAAAGAGATATGAAAAAGGCAGCACTGCGGCAGAGTAAGTATATGACACTATAAGAAAGAAAGTAAGTGGCGGGAAGTCATATACTATATATATATATCACTGTGCCCAAATACGACGATCGTCTTTCAAGTCGCGGTTGTGGAGCAGATCTAGTTAAATTTTTGTTGTTATTAATGATATTACATCATATTTTTATTTTTTTTAAAAAAACAGTCGAGTTAAGTTTTAATTAATTGAGCGTTAATTTGGTTTGAATTTTAGTTTGTTTTTAATAATTAAGCTTAATCTTTATGGTATTGTAAATAAATAATTTAAATTTAATAGATACTTTAAAATAATTTATTTAATATTCATTGACCTAAGCCACAAAAGTGGGTTTAAGTTTCGTATGCTCTCGTTAGCATGAGTCTTAGTTTTCGTTCTAAGTTATTTTCTACTATGGATCGGGATGATACTTTACCAGAACCTTCCCAACCAGTTGTTCCACCTCGAACTCTTGACGAGGAAGAGGACGAAGGTATTTCCTTCGATATTACGCCGGATGGTCCTGAGCAAGGGTTTGAATTTTGTCTGGTGGGAATGTTTCTTACATACACTCCCATAAATTTTCTCTCTATGAAATCTGTTTTAGCAGATTTATGGCATCCATTGGGCGGTGTTACGATCTCTGATTTGGGAGCTAAAAGGTATTTGTTCCGGTTTTATAATCATGTTGATCTTAATCGGGCTATTGAAGGAGCACCCTGGTTGTTTAATAAACACCTTCTCATTTGGAGCAAGATAGGTACTAATGAAGATCCCCTCCGAATTCCGCTGATTTCCACTGATGTTTGGGTGATTATTAAGGATCTTAAACCAGGTTTCATGCGTGAAGATGTGGCAAATTCACTGGGAAATTTTGTTGGTAAGTATATTTGCAATGATGCCAAATACTTATCTGATTCTGCTGCTTTGGAAGACTATTCTTTGAGAGTAAGAGTTACTCTGGATGTGCGTCTCCCATTGCGAAGGAAGAAGAAGTTGATAGATAGCAAAGGAGTACCTTTCTATGTTCACTTCTCCTATGAAAGGATATTTGTTTACTGCTACTTATGTGGCATCCTTGGCCACACAGATTCTTACTGTGAAGTTCGTCTGAAAAAGAAGCCGGAGGAACTGGTGTTTGGTTGGAATGCACAGCTCCGGGCATTGCCTCGCCGGAATCGAAGAGCTCCAAGTCAGTGGTTGTGTGAGAATGGAAAGTCTGGAATAGGGGCGAAAATTAATGCTGATTTGAAGGAGGGAGATAATCAGGAGGCGGATTCTTTGCCTTTATATTCAAATATTTTTCGCAATTCCCTCTTTGGTTTTAATCCAAATTTGACAGGTGGAGGTGATGATATGTCATTTATGGAGACAGATTCTATGGGGAGATTGAGCTTAAGTGGGCAAGAAGAGAATGTTGGGCTCAATATTCCTCATGACCCAAAGAAAAGGCCCAGGCAGGAAAAATCAAAATCATCATCTAATATTTCTAATGCTCAGGATTTATTAGGTGGTAATCAAACTGGAGTTCACCCTTCAGCTTCTAAGATATCGGCTGATCCCGTGAAGCGGGATAGCCGGAAGCAATGAGGATCCTCAGTTGGAACTGCCGGGGTATCGGCAAGCCTCGGGCAGTTAGAGCTTTGAAGGATTTAGTTGTTAATTACAAACCAGATATTATTTTTCTCATTGAAACACGCATGCATGCTAGTCGTTTGGAGGAAGTCAGAGCTCTTATTTCTTTTGAGAATTGTTTTTGTGTTGATAGGGTCGGTTTAGGAGGGGGTCTTTGCTTGTATTGGAAGGCTCATGTTGATTTAACTTTATTGTCCTATTCGAATAATTATGTTGATTGCAAAATTAATGAGAATGACTCTTTTTGGCGTTACACTGGGTTTTATGGGTTTCCGGAATCTGGTCGTCGTAGGGCTTCTTGGGCTTTATTACGGTCCTTAGCGACTAGTTCTTCTTTACCTTGGTTTATCTCCGGTGATTTTAATGATATTAGTGCTGACTATGAGAAACTGGGTGGGCCTTCTAGACCTAGTTATCTATTGAATGGTTTTAAAGAAGCCATATCTGATGCTGGGCTTGTGGATCTCGACACTTCAGGCCTATTTTTTACCTGGGAAGGGACTAATCCGAACGGTGATAGAGTCCAGGAGAAGCTCGATCGAGCTATGGCGAATTCTGATTTCGCGAGCCTGTTTCCTAACGCAAATGCTACTGTTCTTGTTACCCCAGTTTCAGACCATTATGCTATCTTTTCGGATCTGTGTCCTTTGGCTAATGATAGTTCTGCTCAATGTTTCTTCCATTTTGATAATTCGTGGTTAGGGGAAGAGGGCTTGGAAGCAGTTGTGCGTGAAGGTTGGAGCCGATTTAATGCAGGGGATTTTATGCAGAAACGAGATGATTTAATTTCTGATATTAAAAATTGGGGCAGAAAAAGGAATAGGTTCTTCTGGAAGAGAAGGAATTTTGTGGTGCGTCAGCTTGAAAACCACAGTGATAATGCGAATGTGACTGAAATTGCAAAATTAAAAGATGAATGGAACCAGATCCTTTTAACTGAGGATACTCGACGGAAGCAACAAGCCAAGCTCTTTTGGTATAAGCATGGAGACAAGAACTCGAAATTTTTCCATCAGCACATTAAGGGGCGTCGTGCTACTAATAAGGTGAAATCTCTTAAATCTAATTCTGGGCAAATTGTTACTGATATGGGAGGGATGTCATCTATTGTTCAAGATTATTTTGAGAAGCTGTTTGAATGCAATGAGGTAGTAGATTTTGACAGATTGGTGGGTATTACTGCTAGAACTGTTTCACTCGAGGATTCTGCCTTTTTGACCGAATCCTTCATAAAAGAAGAGTTTCGTGAAGCCCTGTTCAGTATGCATCCGGATAAAGCTCCGGGTTCGGACGGCTTAAATCCAGCATTTTTTCAACACTACTGGCACATATTGGGGGATGAAATTTTTAAAGCTGGATGTATGTGGTTGCAGAGAGGTACTTTCCCATCTGATTTAACTAAAACTATTATTGTGCTTATCCCTAAGAAGTCATCACCAGAATTTGTTAAAGACTTTAGACCAATTGCTTTGTGCAATGTGATTTATAAAGTTGTGTCAAAAGTCCTTGCGAATAGGCTGAAAATAGTTCTTCCTCACTTAATTGCCTTGAACCAGTCGGCTTTTGTGCCCAACCGGTTGATTACGGATAATGTTTGTGTGGCTTTTGAGACCATCCACAATTTAAAGAATAGAAGGTCGGGCGAGTTGGGTTTTTGTGCCTTGAAAATCGATATTAGTAAAGCATATGACAGAGTAGATTGGGGTTATCTGAATGCTATGTTGTTGGCTATGGGTTTTCTAGCTAAATGGGTACAGTGGATGTCTATGTGTTATTCGGAGGTTAGCTATATGATCAATTTGAATGGTTCTTTGGTTGGGCCGATTGTTCCGGGTAGAGGTCTTCGTCAGGGTGATCCTCTATCGCCGTATTTGTTTCTTATCTGTGCGGA
>JANIHY010000002.1:18186930-18198978 GCA_027479065.1 Erythroxylum brevipes
GCGTGGTTGTGTGGCTCGTTGCCAATGGCTATAAATGTATATGCCACTGGGCTTCGCAGCTCACCCCATTATCTCCCCTCCTCAGGTGCAGAACAGGACGACTGTTGATCTTGCAAGGCATCGGAACTTCAAGACCTTTAGGAGCTTTGCATTAAGTTAGTACTTTAGTTGGCCCTCCAGAAATACCATCATGGAGCATACTTTATGTATTTTGGGATTTAATTTCATTTTGTCTCATGTTATATTTCGAGAATATTTGTTGAATTTCTTTGAATGCAAATGACAGTTGGTTTATGCATGTGGAATGATTAATGCCTGTTTAGAATGTATGAGTATGTGTTGTATGTATCGAATTGTGTATTTGTATGGATGTTGGGATCGGGTCCGACGGTTCGGGTCGCCCGTTGGGGCACAGCCTGAGGGTCCGCCTCGGGAGTTAGGTTTCGGGGCCCGGGCCCAACATAAACTGTTACATATTATATTCTCATATAGAAGAAAGTGAGGATAATATAAAGGTGTAACCCTTGTGCTTGTGGATCTATTTAGGTACTAATGAGAATAAAGTTATCACAGTGGCCTTTCAAGTTAGTATTTGAATTGTTCTACTTATATGTTTGGAGATGTCTCTGGTATTGTGTTTGATTATTCTGCTCATAGGTGTTGGCCTTATGTGAGACTTTGAATTGTGCATAAAAGGCAAAAGACGGAGGAAAGTCGTTGTTTGAGTGATCTATTTGCCCATAGGTGGTAGAATTATAAAAGTTAATGGTGTGTACTTTTATTGCTTTTATAAGGAGGTCTTATATGCACGCAGTATATATTCAACCCATAAATGTTTCACGATATGTGTGATAAGATGCTCAGAACATATACTATTTTGTAGCTTTGAGCATCGATGTTATCTTACATTTGTGATGATTATTACATAATCAATTTTATAGTTTCCTTCTTTGTGAATAATAACAATATCATAATTGAAACCACCCTCGTTAGTTTCAATTTTAAGAAATGGAAGCGTTGAAGATGGTAGATATTGATATGATCATGGTTAAGGATAGGTAATTTGCACCTACATCTATTAGCTTAGAGGCTAAGTGAGTAGCATATACGGCCTAGGAAAGGTCAAATAGGATGAGTTGTTTTACTATAAAGAGATCCATTATAGATCATATGCTAAGTGGATTTTCAGAAACAAACATAGTAATAGATTTCCTCAATAATATCTCACAGAGATAGAAGGTATCTTATGCTAAAATAGGTACCTTATTAAAGGAATTGTACTATATGAGAGATACAGGAGCAAGAGGAGTAAGGGGGTGCATAATTAGGATGGCCTACCTTCATACTGAGTTGAAGACATTAAATATTTATATTCTTGATGCTTATATAGTTCACCAAAGCTCTAAATACACTTCCATAAGATTTTGGTATTTTGGTTACCACATACAATTCTCAAGATGAATCTTAGGATACAAATGTAGTGTTGCTGAAGAAGAGAAGTTGAAGAATACAACCATAAAGCCTTAATAGGAACTGAGGGGAAGGAAAAGGTAAAGCCCCATAAACTTATAGGTAAGAAAGTTAAAATTCCTCCATATGTAGGTGTTGGTCAACCTAGTGTTGTTAGTGGTCTTGGGGATGTTGCAAAGAGTATGAAGTGTTTCTTTTGTAAGAAGAAGGGACATAAGAAACTAAACTGCTAAAAGTATAAAACCTAGAAAGAAAGACAAAAGTTATCAAGTAACTCCTTGACTTGTATGATCTATGAGTCTAATCTTGTTATAGTCACATCAAGTTCTTGGTGGCTAGATAGTGAAGCCTTTAATCATATTGCTTGCACAATGTAGTTTATGAAAAATAGAAAGCCAAATAGGGAGGAGGAAAAATTGATGGTGGGAAATAACGGAGAAGTTGATGTCATCGTTGTAGGGGATGATTGTTTTAATACAAGTATAATCTTGTAATAAATGACACATTTTATATACCCTCTTTTAGATAACATTTGTTCTCTATATCTGTTTTGGATAAAGAAGGATATGCTTTTGTCATTGAAACTTTTGTTGTAAAGTTATCTTTCAATGCAAAACATATTGGTACTGCCTTCTTGTCATATGACTTATATAAAATATGTCTTACTCCTAAAAAGATGTATGCTTTTTCATATATTGCCGAACAGGTCACTCAAAAGAACCTTGATAAAAGAGAAGTTATACATATTATGGCATAAAAAAGGTTTGGTTAAGGATAACATTCTCTCAACTCTAGATTATGATGAATTGGAAACATGTGTTCACTATTGTAGGGGTAAGTTGACCAAAATAAAGAAAAAAGAGTCAACTCATGCTTTTGACTTATTAAAACTCATAAATTCAGATATATGTGGACCTTATAAAGTTACACTATGTACTTCAAGATATATTTTGACATTTATTGATGATTATTCCAGTTATGGATATGTGCTCTTGTTTAAAGACAAGTCTGAAGTTCTTAAGAAATTCAAGATCTTTAAGGCTAAAGATGAAAACCAAATGGGAAAGTCTATTAAGATTGTTAAATCTGACTATGGAGGTGAATATTATGGCAGACATGGGATTTCAAGACAAGAAAAAGATTTTTTTTTCCAAATACATAGAATAATATGGAATAGTGGCTCTGTTCATTATGCTAAGTAGTCCTGAGAAAAATAACATGGTTGAAAGGAGGAATTATACCTTAAAAGACACGATGAGAACAATGCAAAGCATGAATAATTTACCTGATTACCTTTAGGGTGAAGCCTTAAAAATTGCTTTATATATACTTAATAGAGCCCTATGTAAATCAATTTCAAAGAAACCTTTTAAAATTTGTAAGAGGTGGAAGCCTAGCCTCACTTATATTTGTGTATAAAGCTGCCTTGTTGAGGTATGATTGTATAATCCGTATAAAGATAAGTTGCATTCTTATTCCACTCGTTACTTTGTTGGATATCTCGACCACTCTAAGTGATACATATTTTACTATAGAGGTGAAGGATTTAAAAGAGTATAAACACAAACTGCTAAGTTCTGGGCATAATGTTTGTGGTAAGGTGGTCCATCTCATCCTAATGAGGGTGTTCATTCTCATCCGTCAAATGATAAAAGGATGGATACTATATTTATTTCATATCAATCACTCATACAATCAAAAATAGTAGATCTAAGTCTCAGTACCATACCAGTACAGAGATAGGAAACAATACCTATACAAACTGAGATTCTTGAGGTATAGGATCATACTAAACCAATTCAATTAAGAGGATCCACTAGAGTGAGATGACCTGTTATCTCATCTGATTACATAGTCAATTTAGGTGAATAAGACTATGATATTGGACATGTAGTAAATCTAGTGACCTTTACAAAGGTTGTTTATGGACCTTATGCAATTTTATGGCGGGATTCAATAAGGGATGAGATGCAATTCATGAAACATGATAAGGTATATGAGTTTGTGAATTTACCTCGTAATTGTAAACCTATCAATTGTAAACGGATTTACAAGACCAAAAAGGACCCTCAAGGTAAATTTAAGCTGTTCAAAGCCTGTTTGGTTACTAGAGGGTTCACTCAAAGAGAATGGATTGATTTTAATATTACCTATTCTCCTATATCATCTAAGGATGCATTAGAATGATTATGACAATAGTGGCTCATTTTGATATAGAGGTATATCAGATGGATATAAAAAAATGCTTTCTTGAAAGGAGATCTTCGTGAAGAGGTCTACATGGAACAACTTAAAGGATTTCAGGGTCAGGACAAAGCTGACATGGTTTATATGTTAGGTTTGTAGCCTGAGGAAATTCATATATGTTCTTAAACAAACCTCTAGACAATGGTACCTAAAGTTTGATAAGGTGTTATCTCATTTGGCATTGTAAAAAATAAAGATGAAAGATGCTTATATTAATTACAAGGTTAAAGGGAGCAAGGTTATCTTTCTACTTTTATATGTGGAAGATATCTTCTTGATTCAAATGATTTGATCATGTTGCACAAGGTTTAGAAAATTTTGTCAGCCAAGCATTTTAACATGAAGGAGCCTGGTGAGACATCTTTTGGCTTAGGTATTTAGATTCACCAGCATAGGTCTTAATCTTTATTAGGTCTCTCATAGAAATCATACATTAAGCAAGTGTTGCAAAGGTTTAATATGACTGATTGCAAACCTGTTGCAACACTAATATCTCATGGTGATATATTATCTTTAGCTTAATGTCTAAAGAATGATACAAAGAGAGAGACTATGAAGCATGTACCTTATTCTAGTGCATTTGGTAGCCTGATGTGTTGGACCTGAACTTTTTTTAGAAGTTAGAACTATTAAATGAGAAATTTTTGGCGATTATTCATGTGTAAAGAAAAGGAGAATTCTTGAATTTGAAATGAAGTAGAAAAGATGGTTTAGGTACAAGATGGGTTATGTGTGAAATGTTGGAAGTTAAAAGCTGGAAAATGTAATTGAAACATGTTTATTGAGTATGCTTCGGTGTTTTAGCCATAACTGTTTCTTTAGTTATCCAAATGAGATTATTCTTGATTTGGATTAAACTAGAGAAACAGGGTTACAAATGTTCTAATAAAATTGAGTTTAAATTCAATCTTTAAGAATTCTAATTTTTGGATGAAAGTTGAGCACAAAATATTGTTTCAGTATAAAAATAGTTTGAAAATGTTTGTGACATAGCTTTTAGATTTCTGAACCAAATTGAATGATTTTGGTGTCATTAGAAAATTAAGATAATGAGGAACATTTTTCTAGAAGGAAGTATTATCAAATTTTTTCAATTTTTCCATGATCATTAGTTAAGGAGTTAGAAGTATAAGATGTTAGTGTTAAAGACAAAAGGAGGGCATAATAGGAAGGACAAGATAAAGGAAGGGTAAAAGTGGGAAAGACTAATAAAATGTGGCTTGAATTAGAAGAATAATAGAGGTAGTCGTGAGAATAAGAAAGAAGAAGAAGAAAGCAACGTGAAATAGATAAAAGAAGGAGAAAACCGTGGAAGAAGAGAGCAGAAATGTGGGAAGAAGAAGAAGGAAGAAGATTTGTCAAGGTAAGTTCATCTTTTCCTCTTGTTTTTTTAGAGAAGGAATTAGAAAGAGAAAGAGGTTTTTGTTTAGAGAATGAAGGATTTGTGTTGGAAGAAGATGATATAAGAGAAACCATTCGATTTTAGGGTTTCTAAACTAGATTTTGACTTTTCTAACCTAGTTGGACTATGGACAAGTTAGGTTTAAGTTCAATTTCATCACTTTTGATTATTAAAGTTTTAGGGGATTTCCGTTTGAATTTGGATTAAATGAAAATTTTGGTTATGTTAGGGAATCAAGAAAACCCTATCCAAGAGTAAGAGGAAAGGCAAGCTTGCCTTAGATTTTTGCAAGCCAATTGGGTGGGTAATTTATTTATAGTTATTGTGTAATATGAGCAAAATGTCTTGTATGTTTATTGTGTGCTAAAATGGCTAGTTTTGAATTGTGTGATGTGAAAAATGCATTATGATGTATGACATTTTGATAAAATTGAATTGTGAGCATGACCATGCTATGCCTTGGAATTGTATCATGGCATTTTGATTAATGAAAAGAAGAAAAAGTATGAGAATACGAATTTGTGATTGATTGAATTGAGCATGAGAGTAGATTGTTTTTGGACAAGAGAGGAATTGTTTCGTAGTCACGTGTACGTTGACATAAAGCCTTCTCCAGCTGCCCGCTTGTGATATACGAGATTCAAAAAGTGGAATCATTTCATTCATGGTGTAAACTTCGGTTTCTCCATTTTGTTCCATAGAACCCTCAAGCCATTTGTTTATGCATTTGCATTTTGATTTGTTAAGTTATGATGCAATTTGAGTGTTATACTTTGATGATAAATTATGTCCAATATGTTTTATATGATGATGTATTGAACTATGAGTTATGAATTGGAATTATGAATGTTGAACTTACGTTGCTGGATTAAGATAAGACATGTATGCATATATAAATATTCACATATATGTTTGATTGTGTGGCTCATTGCCAATGGCTATAAATATATTAACCACTGAGTTGTGTAACTTAACCCAATATTTTTCCACTTCTCAGGTGTATAATAAGAAGGTTAGCAATCCTTGCAAGGCATTGGGACAAACTCCAAGATAGTTAGAGACTTTTGTAACTAAGTTAGTAACTAGACTTGTAGATAGCTTTACAAACATATCAATCATTGAGCATCCAATGTATTTTGTATCTTGTGTTAAGCCTTTGATTTAATGTTGATATGTAATTAAAGCTATGTATGAACTTCATTTTGATTTAGAGATGAATTGAGAATTGAAGAAGTTTCCAATGTGTATGTGCATATTTCTCTTGTAGTTGTACATTTCATATTTCAAGTCTTCCGTAGGGATAAAATTGTATACTGACTTCAGGAGAAAACTGGATTAATCTAGGCTGAATTAGACAAAGTTGTCTTCTTGCAATTGTAGCTTATCCTCTTAGCTTTCCAATGGTATAAAATATGTAAATTTTGGATACCGGAGTTGAGAGATATGATCATTATAAGTAGTGATGCTACATGGGATGTATTCATAGGACAACTATGATAAATAAGGAGAATTAATAGTTTTGATGAATCAAATGAGAAGAGATTAGAGGATTTAATGAAACAAGGTTGGAGGTTGAACTGAGATGAAGTGATTTTGCACTAGGAGAGGTGAATTTGAGAAGATTATGAGTGAAAGTAACGTTAGAAAGGATGTAGGAATCATTGGAGAGGTTTTTTAGGGGTTTGGGCATCCCCTATGTCCGTTATACGGACTTTAGGTATGTTAAACAGAACTTCTTAGGTCTATAAGAACCCCCAGCATCATCCATGTCCGTTTATTAAGTCCGTTAAACAGACCTTCTCCGTCTGGAATGCCCCCTAGCCCTGTGTATGTCCGTTAGGCGGACGTGTATGTCCGTTAGGCGGACGTGTATGTCCCTTTAACAGACATATACTGTATACTTTTAGCAAATTACAATTTTAACCCTTTAGATGGCAAAATCTCTCCTCGAGGTATTCACAAACGTTGTAGATCTCGAAGTTCTCTTTGAAACCGTCCTAAAGTAACCTTAATCCGACATCTTTGTTGAAATTTATGCCAATTGTCCCAAGATAGGTACAATATGATTGAGGACATAATCATGTTTGATTGTTTTGGTCATAACTTCATCATCCGACCTCCAAATGAAGTGATTCTTAAACCAATATATTTCTAACATATTTTTCTCTCTCTCCATAAAAATTTATCTCTATTGGTGTTGATTTGAAAAATATTGATGGAGAGAAAGTGAGGGAATCGATTGGAAGAGCATGAATTGGTTGTTTTACTAGGCATACTTCGGTATTTTAATCATACCTTGATTTATAGAGCTCCGAATGAGATAATTATTATTTTAAAATAAACTAAAGACACGGAGCTACAATTATTGTGAAAAATCAAGTAGTGATTCAGGCACCTGACTGGTGTGGGCTCGTCCCTTTGTGGTTCGAGATGTTATGAGAATGAGGATGAACCGATGATGGCTAAAGAGATTCCATGGAAATAACCCTTATAGGATAATACGCTCACATTTTATGTTTATGATGTTCCATGTTATTGGGCTCCAGAAACGGGATCCAACATGATGTATGTCTAGATTTGCCATATGTTGAACATTGCATTTATTATTGGACTGTTGAGTCAATATCTGACTAACCTAAGAATGAACCACTGAAATGCAATCAAATGAATGTTTTAAGGGAACTAAGGATAATGTGTTGACATTCAAGAAAATCAACAATCTAGACCTTATAGGTTATACATATTCAAATTCATCTATGTGCCTAAATGATAGGAAGTCCACATCATGATACAGGAAGTCCTCGACTATACATGCAAAGTTTGTGGCATGCTATGGGGCTACTTCACAGGCAGTTTGATTCAATGACTAGACCGATTCAGTTATATTATAATGATCGTTTAATTTTATTGTCCAATAACAACAATAGGAATATCAAAGGGTCTAAGCATTTGGAGATCAAATATTTGACAATAAAGGAATTAATATAGAAATGTGAAATTAAGGTAGAACATTTGACCACTGAGTGCATGTTTACTGATCCTCTGACTAAAGTATTTTGCTTAGCTATTTTTTAGCAACATGTGTATAGTATGAGGTTTAAAGTCCTTAAATACTGTTTGTTAGGGATTATCATATTTGCTATGATACATTTGTACGAATTTCATGTATTATGACATTAGATTTTTGTACATATTCATGATTAGCATTTTGTTTTTAGTCATACATCTTGTTGTACATTGTCATAATACATGTGAATGTCTTAAGATCTATGTCGATCATAAGCATTTTGAAGGTCATTAGACATATATATACAAATTGGTCTTGAGTCTCTATCTTCAAGACATATACAAATACATATATAAATCCATAGATTTGATAAGACATAGGGGATATAAGCATTTAATCCCATAAGGGTTTTCTCTAATGCAGTTTTGCATTCAGTGAGAAAAAACAAATTTCTCTTATGCAATTTATCACATTATTCGAAGAAATTGAAACCAACAAACGAAAATATGATCCATTTAAAATCATATAGGTATCATTATAGTTTATCACACTCTATTTTTCCATTAATGTTAGCGAAGTATTAAATATGTGTGATTGTATTGGATTTGTGATGCATATGACACATGTATGTGATATTTTCCAATATCAAAAGCTTTGCAGGATCGAATGATGAACTTTCATTATCTTTAGATCAAATGTTTTAAATTGGTTGACCAATACATTGATTTTACTTAATCACTTTTATTGATTTTATTATTGTTATAACTGTTGTCGTTAATATTTGTCAAAGGGAGGTAATTTTAGTGATTTTGTTAAGTGGACAATTATTAATTATGAGTTTTGTTGATAAACTTAGGAGTATTTGGTTCCACTTCTATTTTTTTAATTATGATTTTTAGTTTTCACCTTCTGTTTTCAATTTTTGTTTTTTTTTAATAAAAACAAGAACTTGTTTGGTGGTTAATGTCAATGTTGTTATAGTTTTATCATTGATAATAATTACATATTAGATAGAATCTAAAGATAAATTTATTTTAATCTCGTTTATAATATTTATCAATAAATTATTAAAAACAACAAATAATCCTAATAAAGGATCTAGTTCGATGGGTTGAAGTTTAGTGAGAAAAATGAGCCCTAATAAGTGTGGACTAATTATGTATTGGGTTTGTGATGGGGAGATCCAATAAGGTTTCTATAAATAGCTGCTAAAGTCTCCTATCGCCTACTTAAATAAGTTCGTGGACGTCTAATTTCCCTAACTCATTAAGAGGGTCACACATTAAGAAAGGAATAGAAAGATGTTATTGACGTAAATATACATAACTTTCATAAAGGTTAATCCAAAGTTTTAGGATCTTGTTCAATTGTTGAGGAATTTGTTCAAGTAGTTCAGAAGCTAGTTCGTCAAGCAATGGATATCAAAACAATTATTTTTTTTCTCATTTTATCCGTTAATATAAGTTCATTGTTGATTCGTTGTCTATAATTAAACTTCGTGTTATAACTAACACTAACGACTTATTGTCCTTGTTTAACATGTCCCACTTTTGTACAACGAAGGCCTTAACTTTAGGAATTAAAAAGAGCATGATTGGGTAGACAATTTAGAACATATTTCGGGGAGTCTTTTTTCTTCTTCTTTTTAATTCCTACAATAGTTGATTGTAATTCTTTTCAATTTGATTTAATTACAAAACAATTAAGATATTATGAAAAATTTATCCTTCTTATCTCAAGTAGATTATTCTCCATAAAAATAAACAATCATTTTCAATTTATTTTTAATTTAACTTTGTATAAAAATATTATTTTATAATAAGCATCTAATCCATTTTTAAGTCTTAATACATAAATATAAAAAAACTAAAATGAAAGGACTTGAAAATGAAAAAGGGGTGCAATCAACGAGATAGGAGTTATATTAATATCAGTTTAGTATTTAAAAAATAACTAAATTATTGTTTTTTTTTTTTTTACTGAAGGAATGTGATTTGCAAATATGAGTGGTAAATTATACCCGACCTAAACCGTGGTCAATGGGTCAGGCTCGGTCAAATTGAGCCTCAGGCTAAGTAATTAGGGTTGGGGCTTCCTTGAGCCTGGGTTGTCAGACCTCTAGTGGAACCCCGAGTTCTAGCCAACAAACCCAAGCCTAGATTGAGGTCGGCCTCAAAGCTCAAACAAACAAAACAACATAGTTTTGATTTTTAAGCAAAATAATGTTATTTTGTTTTAAACAAAACGAATTCATTTTGCTTCAAAAGGGTTACATAGGAAGTTAAAATAACTTTGTTTTGGTTTACCTATAACAGTTACGAAGGAAGCAAAATGACCTTGTTTTGCTTTTAGTTAATTTCCAGACACGCGATGTGCCTTCTCCTTTCTTCTTCATTTCTTCTTCTGTTCCCGAAACTCTGTTATGTTCTTCAATCTCCACTTCCCTCACTTCTTCTCTATCTCTCCCATCAGTGTACGCTCTCCCAGTTCTTTGGTTGGTCGTCGCTCATCCACTACACCACTAGTCGTCACTCGCCAGTGCCATTAACTAATCAACGTATTAATAAGTAAGGTAGTTTTTTTATTCATATTTGGTTTATTATTCATATTTTATTGTTTGGTAAGTATTGTATTGAGTAGATGTTATTTATAGTTTGATGATTTAGCTAATTTGTGATTTGTACTAATGGCAATATGGCATAATGCATGTTAGGTGTTCGATGAAATGCCCCTGCGTTTCTATTCTTTTTTTTTTCTTTGTTGTAAATGGATGTTTTCTTGTAGTTTTTAAATTTTAAATTCTCTTCTTTCCTTGAATTCTTTAGTTGCCTTTAGTTTCTTTCATACCATGGCATATAGATGACGTTGAACTCAATAGTAAAGATAATAAAATGCATATATTCTAACTATAAAGCTATTTTGGTTATCCATGAAGGTCCAGACAAGTTGGTGAGCTATCTCCTACTTTTTTTAACTTGTTAATGAGTTGTAAATAGGGAGCCTTAAGGCTTAAAATTTTGAACGAGAAAATTTATGATTTTGGTTTTTGTGACGTAAAACTATCTCCTTAACTACCACTGTCAACATCTTTTGCTGTTGCCTGTACCGCTCTCCTGTTAGAGCTCTAACTCTGCCTCTTTCCTATCCATTGCCTCATCCTATTATTAGGGTTAAGTTAGAAAGTGAGGAAGAGACAAAGTTGAGAAGTTTGGGGTTACAAGCGAAAGATATATAATGTGGAGTTTGTGGAATGTCATTATACATTGAAGAGATATTTGATCCAAAGTTTGAATGCAATGAAGTTGTTAGGATGTAAAATCTAATAACAGTGGTAATATAGTGTGTAAAGGAAGACAAGGATGCAATATTCACTATAATTAATGTAGTTAAGATGCTTTAGTTCAACTTGTAAGATGGTCTTTCTTAGTCTATCACCTTTTGTTAGAAACATAAAAAAGAATCTTCTTATTGTAATTGTTGGCTTCCTTTTCTGCTTTTAGGTTCATTATTTTGGGTAAAAGAAAGAGACAAAGAAACTTAAAACTCTTCCTTCTACTGTCCACCAAGCACGATATGAAATTTTTAAAACACAATTATTACATGATTTTCGGTGATGGAGCCAGAAATTTAAGATAGGATGGTCCAAATATTGAATTTTTTTAAATTTTGAAGGACTCAGTGCTCTACTGGCCTTCAAATAACTCCGTACTTGTATATATATATTAAAAATAAAAAAATATTTAATTTTTTTAAATCTTGAGGGGCCCATGCACCACTGGCCCTCAAGTTCCTCCGTCCCTGATGATTGCAATAAAATAAAAGTTGTAAATTTTATTTCTGAAAATGTAATTATAATATGGTCGCTTTACATAAGGAAGTCAAAAATTAAAGTTCGAAAATTTTTATATGCATACTTCTCACT
>JANIHY010000002.1:18233540-18250773 GCA_027479065.1 Erythroxylum brevipes
ATAAATAAAACCATTTGAAAATCTGAATCATTTTAACAAGGAAATATACCTCTTTTTCCTTTATATTACATATGTATATTTCAGCTTTTTGGGATGAATTTAGTTTTCTTGACTAGAGTTTTCAGTTTCCGAGAAAATTTAAAAACTAAAATAAAATGAAAATTTGATTAGTAGGCCCATGTTGTTTGCTCTCTGCTTGAATCGAAGCCCATTTATGCTTTGAATTTAACTGACAAACCGAGTTTGATTTACATCGTTAACAACGAAACTGGGAATAGAAGCTCTGCTCAATAGTCTATAAATGAAGGCAATACTGGCAGAGTCTCGATTTGTCCGAAGCTCGCTATGCTTCAACCTCCTTAAATTTTCTTCATTCCTTACAATTTGAGGGCTTAACATTTCTGGGACTCTGTAGAATTTTAGGGGTACTGATAGACCAAATCTCTTTGTTTTTATTTTCTACTTGTTGCTTTTGTGTTGTTTCGCTTGTTACCATGGATTCTGTTATTAGAATTGGTTCCTCCATAGTTTTCCCTGTTTGTTCTTCGCCGAAATTGATTTCGAAAAACAAGATTAAGGTTGCTGCTGGATTTAATGGAATTGGGTCCATTACAAAAATATGTGCCATCACCCCAAATGGCTGTGTTTCTTCCTCTGCTTCTCATGAGGTCAGTCGTTTTCTCCTCTCCACCTTTAGATTTTTTTTTTAATTTTGAATTTTTCGTTTTAAATGGAATTCAACTCTTGAGTAATCTTTGTTTTCTTAGTTTAATTCGTTATATATATGTGTGTGTATGTAACTATGTATTCAAACAGGCACATCAAATCTTTTGTCTTTGGGTAATTTACTTATCTAAAAAGTTCATTTTATTTGTTTTGGTTAGAATGATTATAATATTATTGATGTGTCATTTCTGGTGACTATGTATCCGTATAATTGTATTCTGATAGTTAGTTCAGTTAGTGGTATCTAAGGATATGGTCCTTGAGTTCTATGGCTTTGTATCAAAATTATTGTTTTGCTTATAGTAATACTGCAATGAGTGCTTAACACATCGATTCTTTCATTTTTATTGTCAGTTTGTCAAAAACTATTTTCTGGGCACAAAGCTCGGTTGCTTCAAAGGCTTATAGAAGTTGTACTAGATCAAGGAGTTGATTGTACATACAACATGGATGTGTCTGCTGATCGTCCCTTGTCTATATAAAACAAAATTAGCTCTATAGATTTAGTGATCCAGGAATTAATGTATTTTTTTAAGTATTACCATTGAAACAACAAAAAGGACGTTTCCAAATGTACTGCTGTTAGTATATCTAACCTTTCCTGACAGAGATTATCTTAAAATAACTAATAAATCTTCAATCGGAAGCTAACAAACAAATAGAGTGGTTTATTTATGGGAAAGGATTCATATATTTTGGGTTAAGATACGAGTCTCCTTATATATAAACCAGTCCTCTTAAAATATTTTTGACATTTTGCAGGGTATACCAAACTTGAATTTCTGTGATATAACTAGTAGAACATGGAGACTATTTAAAGCATGAACTTTAAGAAATAGTAATCCTTCCCAAACCAAATTTTCCTGCTAGCTCTCTTTCTTTATTCTAAATGCTTGTTGTCCATGATTGCCATGATTCATCGGATCCTTTCTCTGTTGTAGACTATCCATCGTACTATGCATCTGTTTTCATGTGTTTTTCGTGCATCTAATGAAAACATATTATCGTGTTGACAATTTATGCTTACAAATTGAACTGGTACGAGTGCAATTGATTTACGAGGAATCATTTTTTAAGTCTCAGGCTGAGTCATGTTCACCAGGAGATAGCCATAGAAGAAGAAGTAGTCTTGAATCTCTCTTTTGTTATGATAAACCTATACCAGAGGAAAAAATAGAGAAACCAGTTGGTATTTCCTTAGATGAAAAAGCAATTGGAAATAATCTGCGATGCACTGGTTGTGAAGCTAAAGGTGCAATTCTTTGCACCACTTGCACAGGTTCAGGCTTATATGTTGACTCCATTTTGGAGAGCCAGGGAATCATTGTCAAAGTTCGCTGCTTAGGTGATTTCTGATTCTTTTTTGTTTACTCTTTTTACATGAAAGACCTTAGGGAAGCAATCATTTTGCATGAATTCTTTGTCCAAATTCCATATGCTATCACATGCATCTATTCATTTGGCATCATATTCAAAACCCTTAACCAGCTTTTCTGCATCCATATTTGTTTGTCATTTGTACAAGTTCTATCCAGTTTTACTATAAGATTCATTTATACCACTTTCTATGAAATTACCTTGCCAATAGACTTGTTTTCCTTTAGATCAGTATGCCGAGCATTCCTTGGCATGAGGTTCAGAACTTCAGCTTACATAATTGAAACCTCTTAGTTCATGAGTCTTTCAACCCCTTTGGACTTGCATCTGAAGATATCCATTTTGAAGTTCTTTTGACCCACTTTTCCTGGAGAGCAAAAGATATTTGCTTCTGTAGGTTCTTCTAAAGGTGCCTTTTTCAAATTTCTGTCTCACCAGAACAAAAAAATCTAATTCAATCTGCACATTTTGGTCCCGGATGCCTTTGTTGTTTTCATAAAAATTCATAGAGTGGCCAGCACTTGCTTCAGCATAAATGTAATAATTTTTAAGGACTTGGGCGCAACTTGATGAGTAAGCATTTGTCCCAACTGCAGCATTTTTCCGTCGTGCTTATGGTTGATTAAGAATTTGCTTATTAAACCATTGAATGTAATCATATCGACAGTTAGTCCATGGTATATGCATCCTTGTATCTTTATTACTTAAGGAGTTTAAGTAAAAATAAGAATTTGTCTTTATGAAGTGAACGTATAAACTTTTTCTTGGCGGTTGAACCATTTTGTAATCCATATTTGCTTCTTCAACTCCTATTTTGTTAGTTTGAGCTCACGAAGAAGATCCTATGATGCCCCTTAATAAAATCACTTCTGCTATTCATCTTCTCATCTTTGGTGATATTTCTTTCCCCAAATTCTGTTATTTGTAGAACAGAAAATTCTTCTTGTGGCATTTGGTTTGCATTATAATTCAGCATTTATAAAAGTTATATAATTGTTGAGATATGATTGCTCTAACAAATTCTGTTTGATGACCAGAAAATAGCCTTTCCGTGTAGGGGTTTTTTTTCAGAACTTCTATCTGTGTTTTAAAACGAAACGCTGGTATTCATTTTATTTGAGTGGCTTGATTTTCTTTTGTATTTTGGATGCTTGAAGGTAATCATGTTCGGCAATGCCTTTATTGTTAACAAAAGACAGTGGTTGGATCCAACTTTGTGCTATTTTCTAGGTTGCGGTGGAACGGGCAACATCATGTGCTCAAATTGTGGTGGTCGAGGTCATGTTGGACCTAAGTGAGATGAAGTGACTCCCGTGATGTGCTCTACCTCTCACATAGAGCCTTTTTGCTGTAAATTTACATGTGGTTGCATTGATTATACTTTTAATCCTGAAAACATTTTGTGAATTTGGCACTTCTCATTAATTCATGCTTTTCTTCCCTCGTTATTCTTGCCTCGCTATCATGTTGAATGATTTTGGTTCACATCACTTTAATCAAAAGTTACATATTGATCATAACTGACCTGCCTTTGTTAACGTATGTTACCCAAGATTTCAGCTGAAAACTATAAAATGGAACAAATTCATGAGCTGGATTTGATGGGACCCTTTGTGACCAAAAAAGGAAAAGATTTATTCAGTTGTTTCAAATGAAAAAGAATGTTCATCTATCGCATTTACAACAGGAAGTTTCAACTACTGACAAATTCTCATGCTTTCATGATCAATTGATTCTTTTATGTTGGTGATATGGCCATCTCCATACAACTTTCAAGCCTTAACATGGACCTTGACAATCTCTGTTCCGGCGAGTGATGCTGGCAGGTACCCGGCAAGATTATGCTTAGGAGTAGTCAGTGAATTGACTGCGCGGAAATTAGTTTCCACTGACGGATCCATTAAGCTTGATATCTTTGTAGCTCTTGAATGCGACCTGGAATCGTTGAGTCAAATCGTGGATTCTCGGAGTTCTCTGCGTAAGCAAAGTAATAAGCCGAAACACAAGATTGTGGCCAAGCCATTGCTATCCGACACTGAAAAGCACAAGCAAAAGAATAGCAAACTGGTTTAAGTTTCGGGATCTATAAAGACATAGCTCCATTTAGGGTAAGTCGGGCTCATACCATAAAGTAGCCTATCAAGAATGCATAGATTGACACTTCTGTACAATAGCTTTTATGTATTGCAAGTGTCCATGTTCCTCCAACCAGCGTGCATATTGCACCTCCTGCTATGCCACAAAGGAAGCAGAATACACCTGTAAGGTCAGAGTTGATTAATTGTTCCAACCCAGCCGTCTTTATTGTCTCCCATGTATCCATTGATGCCTGCACAAACCCTTTACTTGAAACCCCTACTTGTACAAAACCCCACCTGTTCCCATAACACACAAGTGTTGAAGCAACATCAGAGTAGCAATTGGCGCAGGAGAACAAGAACTCGTCCGTGTCCCCTGCAATCAATTTAATCGATCTTGCCAAACCCCGAATGATTGTGATCACTGGGACAATAACTGAGCCAATACAGACACTGCCCATCAGGTGTTTGATCGTGTCTCGCAAAGCAACTTGAACCTCCATCTCTGCACCACAAACAAATTGTATGTATCTTATGCGAGCAACAGTAACCTGCAATGTGTTCTTGAGCACTTGCATACTCCATGCCAGGCTTATCAAAATCACAGATATGAACAAGAGGTCGAGCTTCGTTCCCACAGCAGTCGCTCCACCAATGCCTGACACTAATAAGCAAGAATATAGAGTCGCTATTGTGATTGAAAATATGACCATTACTATAGTGGTTTTAGGAGGGGAAGCTGTGGACACTGATAAGACCCGGGTGGCATAATTGAACCTGGGATTCACCCAGCAAGCATAAAGTGACTGAATGATGGAAAAAACTACAGCAATTACTCCTAGCGCTAAACTTGCAGCGGAGCCAATTAATACAAACAGTATGCCAACTGCACATGTTAGCAGGGGGCTAACCCAGAAGGCAATTTTGATGGCTCCTGAGGGGTTGCAGAGAGTGATCCATTGCCATATAAAACTCACAAGTCCACCACATGCTGTTGCAGTCAAGAGAGGAAGGTACCACTTCCTGGGATGGAAGTGGTGCCTGTGCCCAAGGAGGAGACCACGTATGTCGAGGAAGAACACCAAGATGGCAATTGAGAGCAAGTGTGCCAAGAAAAGGATTAGGAATAGCTTTTGCATGTATGGCCCCTTCTTCTTTGAAGTTTTGATCTGGGTGTTCGATTCTTGGACCTGCAAGAATGATATGTAATAACAGATTTCCCAAAAAATTTAGAAAGTCAACTCATAGTATCGCAATTGCCAATACTGACAATCCCTTTTAACTAGGAACAAGATTATAAAGAAACTGAAAAATTCTTGAATAGGAAATGAGGGTAGAAGATAGTGGAGCAGTAAGAGAGAGGTAAAGAGAACCTGCTTGATGGGGGCTTGAGAATATGCAAGTATATCTTCTTGAGCATGGGTGAAGAAGCTGTGTGCATTAATTGCTGTATTAGTCATATGAAAGTCTCCGCTTCTCTCCATTGACACCTTTCACTTGAACCTCCAACTCTTGACTTTTGGCTTGTGCGGCAATTTTTCTTGTTAAAATTTTACAGTTTCTTGACATTCAAGATATACCAAAAACTCACAATGTGAAGAAACTTCACTTGCACACCACAGAACTACTTTTTTTATTTTTATACTAAGTTGAGATCAATCGTTCGTATTACAGTAAGTCGCCGATGATCACGACGTAGTCTCTCTCTTATATATATATATATATACACACACACATATAAAAGTTGTAGTAGTTCATTACGTAGAAAAATGGTTGAGTACGAGATTTGGTTTTGATGATGATATACTCATATATGGCGTTGAAGGTTAGAGAACGTGTAGAGAGACAGATCAGGTACTGTGACGTACCGAAAATGGTTTCTTACAGGTCCAACCCGTGATTGATCGGTTGTGTCTTGGACTTCTTTAATTGTTTATTTGTGGAAAAAAGAATGTGCAGAAGGAAAAGGTCCATTGTTTTTAAACGAAAGAGGACATGTTTTTATTAGTTCAACTGCTAGAAAATAAAAAAAGGTTGAAATCGGAAGGCTCATTGCAGCGATCAATTATGATTTCCACACAGGATTGCGCCAATCGAGCTGCTTTGTAGACTTGGGAAATACATGGTCCACTCACGTGAAAGCGCCACAGAGTTGGCAGAACTTCGCTCCTACTCCTCTACCAACATACGTTTTGTCACATACAAAACATGAAACTGCCACAACTTGCAGCCAGAGGATTGGTTAATTCCATTAGGTGGGATAAACGGGGCGATGGGTTTGGAGACCAGAAAAGCTACAAAATAACGGCTTCAGTTCACCTGTTCCTATTCCCCCAAAGAACGTTTACTCGGCTAACTTTGTCCAAACCCAATACATCATCCTTCCAAAGTCATCAGTTCTGCCACTCAGATATTTCCTTACGAAATTAGTAGTAGTGCATAAAATAACGTCGAATTCGTTGGAACAGTACAATTAGGACAAAATCTGAACCTGAACATGAGATGTGAGCCTTTAATTGGCCCTTTTCATCTGGCTCATTTAAAGTTTTATGTGTCAGAAATCGTACGCTGTCGTCTCAGAAGACTTTTGCCGTTTAAAAGTAATTAATAAAAAACCAAAGAAAAGGTAGCGTTGGAGCTACGCCACCGTTTCTCATACAAAGAGCTGCAAGTATGCATCATAATGCTTCACACATTCAATGAATAAGACAAAGAGGTCAAATTAAATTATTTTTTAACAAAATTTAATTTAATTCAAATACTTTATGTCGTTTAAATGAATCTTACTGTTTTGAAAAAGTTGAACTTCAAATTTAACTTAACAGATTGATTAATGCTCTGTTAAAAAATTTTAATATGATATTTTTATTACCTTTTTGTGCGCCCTTTAACTAATTACGCATGCCTACTGTTGAAATAGATTTTGAAATGAAGCAGTCAAATAAAGAAGCCAATTTGGCTTTGATTTCGACGCTACCTTGCTGTCTTTAATAGGCAACAATTACTCAAAGCAAGTGCACAATTTAGCTAAGGAACCAAACCGCCCAACTTTGCTTCTATATATATATACAGTATGTGTGCTGTGACTTTGAAAAAGTGTGTGTGTGTATGTTGTGAGTTTGAGTTGTATTAGTGTATGTGATATTCACCAGCAGAGTGAATGACATTTATATTGGTGTAGTGCAGTGTGTGAGAGGAAAAATAGAGAGTTTGTGTGAGGAAAAAATATTGTGAGTTTGAGAGAGAAAATAGTATAGTTATATTTGTGTACTTTGTTATAATTATATAAGAAGGAAATTCTCTCTAAATTATTTTTTTTCTTCGCCATCAATATTTTCTTTATTTGGTTTCAACAGCTTTAGATGTCTTGTAGCAATTTGTTAGTCATTATAAATTTGAATTGACAGTTTGGAATGACAGTTGTACATGGATGTAGGTTGAATTTTTCTTTTTTCATTATGTTTCACCTTGGAGCAGGCAATCAATGACAAGATTATTTCGTTGAATTATGAAGACTACAATGCTGAGATAAAAACTGCAGATGCTGAAGAGTCTTTTGGGCAAGGGATGATTGTGCTTGTACCTGGGTGCTTGAGTGGAAAGGACAATGCCAGAAAGAAATTCTAGCAAACCTTCTTTCTTGCTCGGCAAGACAAAGGCTACTTTGTGTTAAATGATGTGTTTAGGTTTATTGAGGATACTGAATCATTGCCAAACAATTCTGCCATGGTTAATAGAATCCATGAGACAACTGCTCCTCCCACTTCCTTTCCATCAGAAGAAGGTTGATGCCATTTTTTAGAATACACAACTTTTACTTCTTGCCATCCATTTATTCTCTTGTTTTATATTTCGTTGGAATATGCAGAGTTTTTAATTGCTTTGAACATTCTGTCCAGAGCACAGTCAGAGTTCAGATCACGCTATAGTAGATCATCCTGCTTCCTTGGAGGAGGAAGATCTTGATAATGGTGCTAAAGTTTGCGATCCTTCTGATAAGGAAGAAGTATCAGTTACTGAATGACCCCCAGTTGATTTAGCCCAGAATGTAGTTGGTAGTAGTGATGCTGCAGTGTCGGCAGCTCTAGAGGATGCTCCAAAAAAATCCTATGCTTCAATCGTACATTAATGCTCTTCAACCTAATGTCCTCCTTACTCTTTACTTGTTTTTGGTTATTGCTTGACCATAAATTTGAACAGGTAAAAGTGATGAAAGGTAACAAACCATCTAATCCAGTGTATGTAACTACCAATAATGTGAGGCCATCATCCGCAAACTCTGAGAAACAGTTACTCAACTCTGCAAAAACTGCTTCTGCAACAAAGGTTTGGGCTCCGGCCAGTGGCATTGTAGCTGAAAGTGGAGACGTATCTGAAGAAGGTGTATTCTCTTCACAAGTGATAGATTGTTGAACTTCCACTTGAATTTACATGTCCATGTTCACTTGTTGCCAACCTTGTTTCCAATTTTGGATGTTGATTTAGTGATGCAAAACTGTTTTGCGGGTCATCCTTAAGTTTATATCTTGGTTCCACTGTCCCCACCAGGGCTTAAATCTTAGTACTAGATGGTGCTAGAGAGTCTCTTTTATGGGATTGGGCTTGGGTGTTCTGTGGCAAGAGGTGGAGAGAATGTAATATAAAATGTTTTGACGTTTTTACCTATATTGTCTGTAAACTATGTTTGTTACAGCTGAAGGTCACTCCATATTTGTGCGCAATCTGCCTTATAATGCGACGACTGCACAACTTGATGAGACATTTAGAAGATTTGGACCAATTAAGCATGGGGGCATCCAAGTCAGAAGTCGTAAGGTCTGGTATGCATATCATTATGCTTTTTTCTTTATCGAAGCATTTATTTGATGTTTATATTAATCTCCCATTGTCTACAGCAAGGATTCTGTTTTGGGTTTGTTGAATTCGAAACATTGAGTTTGATGCTTAGTGCACTTGAGGTACTCTTCAATACTTCTGTATTACACTTATTAAAGCTTGTTCTCCTTGTTTTATTTCATTATTCTATCTGCTTCTACTTAATAGTCTCTTGATTTATTAAGCAGTTGTCTTAATGGAGTTCTGCTTTATTGTTTGAAAATACAATCCTATTCCTGTATGTATGGAATCATTGTATATTACCCTATTTAGTTTGTTCTTCCAAAGCAGTGTGTGTTAGAACTTTTAAATTTTGGAACTTGATTTCAGGATTTCAATTGTTATTATTTTCTGTTTCTTTTAGAAATTGAAACAAAAATTCATATTAACAATTAAACCTTTCTTGGCATTTAATAAGTTCTTAGCTATGGATGAGATGGTTCCTAATAAGTTGGAGCAAACCCATGATTTATACTCCAACTTGTGGTTCAGTATTGTAGATTTAGTATTGTCATGTTATGTCTCCTGTGTAATCCTATATTTGAAGATTTTGAAATATTAGTATGAGCATGTATTGCCCTATTATTATGAACAGATTGACTGAAACTTAATTAGAAATAAGTCATTCAGTTGTCTATTTTTCTATTGAACATAGTTGATGAAAGAACCCAGGAAAATCATCTTCACTAGCAGGCAGAGACAGTTTAATTATGTAATAACACTGCAATAGGCTAGCCACTTGAAGTGCTGTTATCTCCCCCTTTCTCTCATGCATCCAATATCATTATGCTTTGTTCTTTTCCCCACCGATGCTCATTCCTTTTATTTGGAGAACAGTATTAGATTTTGGGGACATGCATTGTGTGTGAACTTAGTTAGAGACTTCTTATGTGAAGTACTAGCATGGTTATGTGAAAACTAAATTCCAGGCCTCGCCAATCAACATCGGGGATCATGTAGCTGTTGTTGAGGAAAAGAGAACTAATACCCGAGGTGCGTCAAATTTATTCTTTAGTAACTTGATCAATTCAAATTGTTGTGTTTGAGGGCATAGCTATTCCAATATTATGCGTCCAATATAACAGAAAGTCAGAATACTGCTGGTTTTTGCAGTTAGTGGCAGTGGCAGAGGAAGGTATCCTTCAGGAAGAAGCAGGTTTCGGAGTGATAGTTTCAAGAGTCATGGAATCTCAGGCAGTGGTAGAGGATATGGTAAGTATGAATTTAGAAATCAAGCTGAGTTTTCAGTGCGAGCCAGGGGTTCAGGTGGCCGTGATGGAGGCGGAGAAGATCATCAATGGAGTAATCAAAACGGAAGCAAGAGGGGAGGGCGTCAAGGTGGGGCAAAAGGTAGTTATGTCCCTGCTTGACCATAAGCAACCAAAATTGCACAGATGATTTTTGACAGTAGAAATGAGGGTACCAAGGCATTAGAGATTCTTGCTCATATTTAAGTCGCAATTACTCAACAAAAATCCCAGTCTTTTTTTTTTTTTTCCTTTTTGGTTATGTCCATCTGAGCTTCCCATAAATTACATGACCAATGTTTTTTTTTTTAGCATAATCATGTAACTATTCATGGAAGTTGTGTAATTTTTCAAGATACCTCTTTCACGCACACACTCCAGAATTAGAGTAACTCATAGAATGCCTTGGAAGAAATTAAATTGAAGGGGCTAAGTTTGGTTCGAAGAAAACAGAAGTGACAGATATCATGGAGGAGAAGGGAAGGTAAATCATGACTTGGGACGTGTCACGTGACAAGATAAGATGATCAAACTTGGTAGAATGAATGTGCTCCATATTCCCATTGCAGTGCAATATCTGCAAGTTGGATACAAAGTTTGATGCAGAACAAGCTGCCAAGCTGGTGAAGCTGACCCAAAGTAGAGAAGCTACAGTGCAGAGCAATCTGCCAGGGATAACCAAGTAAATATAGAAGGATCCAAAGAGAGCCCCAGGAGCTCCAGGGTGGGACAACCCACTCCGTTTCCTTTGACAGGAGGCTTAGATTCTCTGTACTTTGAGACAGACAGTTCAAAAATCTCTGGTGCTGATAGGATGCTAGCTTCCTCAACTTCGGGGAGTAACTTCAGCTGCTCCAACCTCGCTAGCAGCTTCATTGGAACTGCGATTTTGGACCCTGCTCCCCAACAGGAAAGACACTCGAGTTCTGCAGTTATGAAGCACATTAAAACCATTACGTCTCTGACATTAAATCCAAAAATCTAACTTCATTGGTGACTCGTAAGTATTTCGGAAAATTCAGAAACGACTTATGACTCACCAATATGTCCCCATTTCGACGCCAGATCACCTGTGCCACTAACGTTGTACCTATTCTGTGTCATTTTTAAAACGTCAACGTTTTAACTCGTTTTAATTAAACCAGACATCAATGCTTCAGCTTATTTTGCTTGAGCTAAGCCGATTCTTTGTCTTTTTTTTTTATTTTGCTTCTCGCCTTTACAATCATAGGAAGCATTACCCTGCAGGGAATCGATCATTTCTGAACAACTTCACCAGCTTTATCCATGAAAAGCAGAAAAGATTGCAACTTTCCGTGTTATTTAGCTTTATCCCTGCTCTGTACACAAAAGATTGAATTTTGATGTTGATAACGTAAAGTCTACATAGTTATTAATAGCTAAAGTAGCTTGCTTTGACCGATATTGAATTTTCATATTGAATTTTCATATTGTCACGATTACAATAGAGTATTTAATACAGCTCATTACTGAGGAGATTCTATTTCTTCATTCCCCTGCGTGTTAGAGGATGTGTCTTGCTCTTACACATATTGATATTGTAAGGATATATTTAATCGGTGTTTGTTTTTTTCTACTTGATGATTGATCAAATCAAACAGTCTTTAGGGGGGGTCGTGTTTTTGGGTTAGAAAATTTTGAAGGGGCATTCTTGCATAGTTATGATTAAGCAATCAGTCACTCATGGTGTATTTTCAGGGCTAGGGCTAGGGCTACTACAATACCAAGAGGCAAGGATGGTGCTCTTCTTCAGATGAAACTAGTTTACAACGATTGGGCTCCTGTTGTTCTCTTTTTGTTGCAACGGATAGATTGTTCTTGCATGTGTCTACTCCCTAGGTTGAATCTCTTCCACATTCTTATATTATGAGGTGTGTTCTGGCTCTGTAAAAATGGTTAATGATAAGTAGTTCCAATGAAAAATCTTCTTGCATTGCCCTATGAAAAAAATTACAGCATATCAAACTTAAAACAGAAAATGCAGCAACATCTTTTATTTCTTGTTCTTCTTGTTGACAACATCATCAGGAACAACCTTTAGCAACTTCCTGTCTCTAGATTTGGCAATCTTCTTCAGAGTCTTGGGGTTAGTAATCTTCTGCAACTTAGTCCCCGACCTCAATATGTTCTCTTGCTTCTTCTTTTCCCTCTCCTCTCTCATCTTCCTCTTCTCAACCTTATTCCTTCTTATCTCTTCCTTCAGCTCATTCATTCTCTCTCTATATGCTCTCTTTATCTCCTTCTGCCTCTCTCTCTCCTCGAAACTTGTTCCCTTCACGCTCAGGTGCTTCGCTGACGCTCAGTGCTTCCTCACTTGCTTCCACTTCCGGTCTGACACTCCCCCGACGATCATGTCATCATATGTCAGCTTTCCGAATGTCAGTTTATCCAGATCGTTCGATGGTGGTACACCTAATCTTTTGGTTAGGGGTGGAAGCACAATGTCGTCAACCTCCATGGCTAAGTCGGCGGTGGCAGTAGCTATTGCGGCCTCGACCTCTTGATGTTTACGCTTGTAGGTCTTTTCGCCGAAGCCTTCATCGAGGTTTCGAAAATCCATTATATAGGTCATGACGGTTCTGATGGAAAATTACCAAACCCTAATATTGATTTGTGGAGTTTCTACATTTATAGTTCGGTGAAGGTCTCTGGAGTTGGGCTTGGTTATTTAAGTTCACCAACTTGGATTCAAACCCAAATCTATATATAAGATTTGTCGGTTCATTTTGTTATAATTTTGATTTCGTTTCGATTTTTTTTCATTTCAGTGGAAAGAAATGTTCATTTCCTTTCAACGGATGTTGCCCTGAAACAGAGCTCCGATGATCGTCTAATTCAATAGATAGCGAGATTGAATGCGCCGAGGAACCCCATGATGTGAGTACATGCCGATTCTTTTATTTTCATGGTTCTTTTTTAATATAGGTCCTGCTTGTATAAAGTTGGTTTCTTTGCTTTTTACCTTAAGTTCGATTAGTTCATTTATGAAATTATTATGGAAATTTATTTTCACATGATTTTCATTTGGTTACTGAATTTGAACACGACAATTGCAAGACAAAGTGGGGGAGTTCAACTCAAGAGGTTTTTGTGTTTTTGATAATTACTCAAAGACTTGACAATGTTACAATTTGATATTACAATTCAACAATCATCAACAGGTAGAGAGTGCTCCGGATGGATTTCCTTTGGAAATCGAAAATATCCCTATAGAGAAAACCGTATTGTTGAAAAGAAAGTACCTTGACGAGACTATCAAATTAGAAGTTGATATGCCTAATGTCGAAGTTGAAGAGGGTAATGAAGATGATGATAATACTTAATCCAATGCCCCACATAGTGTTCCATTGGTTGTGACAATTTCTAAGGATATCAGTAGTAAGTTTTTGGAGATTGGTGTCACTGCTTTTCCTGAAGAGATCTCTATCGATAGCTTGGCAATTAAGGACTCGAGTATTTTCGAAGATCAACTTGTGTATGAAGGCGCTGACTTTATGTAAGTTCTGTGATATGAATTGCCTTATTGTAATATGAATTACTTGGTTTTAAGTAAGCTTAAATTATGGATTGCCTGAAAGTTTGCGATTGTTGGCTTCTGCTAATGACTTTTTGTTAATGCATTTTTAGGTTTCGATTTGGCAGTGATTTGGATGAAAATTGTTGGACCCCATTTCTGGAGCCCAATGATCGATTCGAATTCCAGCAGATACTTTCCCCGGGTCTCGAGACTGAGAAGACCATTCTGGACAGTAGGGAGTGGGTGGTGTGAATGAGAAGCGGAAAGTATTACATTTAAGAAATTTCAATGTGGCAGCAAAGGGAAGTTTGTTGCTGCGAAAGTCATTCTTCGTTGTGGTGAAGATGCCTTCGGACAAGTTTGCCGCAGCGACCTTCGACTTCGTCATAGCGAAACACTCAATATCTGAAATTTCACAAACATTTTTAAACAAACACATACATTCAAATCTAACCACAAGCTAAACATACTCACACATAAAAGGAACTTCAATTCTTCATGTCATTACAATACCAAATAGTTTAAACAAACTTTACTTACATAACATCATACATATCAAAGCTTACAACAAAAAGGATTCTCAATGTTGATATGCTTATAAAGCTAACCAAATAGTCACTAACTTAGTGCAAAGTCTCTAACTATCTTAGAGTTTTCGATACCCTGCAAGGATCAATTGTCGTCTTGTTCCATACCTGAGGAGGGGAAAGTGGGGTGAGCTATACAGCTCAGTGGCTAATATATTTATAGTCATCACTAACTAGCACAAAGTCAAGCATATATATGTATATATATATGTACTTAGCAATTCAAGTATTCTCAAATCTATTATAGCAATTTGATCATTGGCCAATAAATTTTAAGAACTCAATTAAACAAGTTAATGCATAACACATAACATTCAAATGCATTATACCTGACAATTCAAAGATGCAATGCACAAACAAATAGCTCGAGGGTTCTATAGAAACAGAATGGCGAAACCGAAGTTTACACCATGAATAGAATGAGTCCATTTCGGAGCTCATATGTCACAAGCGGGCAGTCGAGAGAAGATTCTTATCAACGTGTACGTGATGAACAAAATGGTTCCACTTTCGCCCAAATAAAAACATATATTAATTTTATCATATGCTCAAACTTTCATACTTTTCTATCTTTTTATTCACACAAAATGCCATGACATGGTTTAATGGTATAACTTGATCAAAATTCATAAGTCAAAATGCATTTTTAACAATCACATAATTCACTATTAAGCAAGTTGCACATACAAATACATAGGTAAGAATTTGCCCAATCACACAATAACTATAAACATATTACCTACCTAATTTCGATTAACAATCCAAGTTCAATGTTATCTTTCCTCTTGCTTTTGGATCTGGATTGCTTGGTTTCCTATAACAAACCAAGTTCTCATTCAAACAACATTCAAAGGAAATTCATAAAGCTTCAATAATCAAAAAGCTAAAATTGAACTATAATTCTTTCAAAATCTATATTTTTGAGTCAACTGTTCCATGATCATTATGATTAGGTAAATGAATAAATTTGACAACACTTTCTTCTAGAAACATATTCTTCATTGTCTTAAGTTTCCAATGACACCAAAATCATTCGATTTGGTTCAGAAATCTGAAAGTTATAATCCAAACATGTTGGGACTGCTCTTATTTTGAGACAATATTCTATACTTAACTTCCATCCAAAAATTGATATCCTTACAGACTGAATTTAAACTTCATTTCTCACAAAACTTGTAGCACTATGTCTCTAATTTACATCAAATCACAAATCACTTCATTTGGACATCTATAGAAAAAGTCATGCCCAAAATACCAAAGTATATCTGTGCAGGAAAAATGGAGCTCGCCGCAGCGAAATCAAAAGTTCGTCACGGCGAACTCAAACCGAAGACATTTTTTGACATTCTTCATCTATTTACTTCCCATCCTTCAAATATAACCCATCTTAACCCTAAAACATCTCTTCTATTTCATTTCCAAGCCCATTTTAACACAAAATCATTAACAAATACATCAGAATCTATCTTTGATCATTAACCCTAAAAGATTAACGCATTTCCATACACCATTCATTAACAACTCCCTAAACCCATTCAACTTCATTTTCACTTAATCCAACAAATCAAGAGTAGAAGAATGCTTACACTTACTTGTCTAGCTTCAACGCTTCAAGCTCTCCAAAACCTTAGCTTGATTTTCTCCTCTTCTTCTTTTTTTCCCACACCCACGATGCTTCTCTCTTCTCAAACAAGCCCACAATTTCCTTATTCTAATTCTATACTATAATAATCATCAAATGTCCCTTTTGCCCTCCAAATTAAGCCTTACAATCTTTAGACTTAAGTGATCTTCCAATTCTACCCCTTCTTTCATTTAATCCAACTACTTACCTTAGGAAATAATTTAATACCTTAACCATACACTAATTAAATTCTAACTTTGGCATAATAATTAAACTCCAAATAAAATGGTTTATCTAACAAGATCACAAAATTTATTCAATTCATGCTTAGTAAATAATAAAAAATTTCAAGGCCCAACAAGAATTTGCAGAAGGCTTTCCAAATGCATTTTTGTTGTAATGTCTTCGACGTCGTCCTGTAACGAATTGTGGAATTGCTTGAATGCTGGGACCGTGGATGGGACTAAGACAAAACCTCGCAGGATTCACAAAGTCCATGAACTGTTTCGATAGAAAGAATCATGCAAGGGTTGTTTTGATCCTATGGTTGTTTCTATAGGTCCTTATCATCATGGAAAGAGCGAGCTTGAGGAGGTGGAGAGGCTCAAGGATTCTTTGACGCTTCAGTTCATCAAAGAGTGTAAATTGTCGTTTTCTGCCATTTACTCTAAGGTGGAACAAATCTCTGCTACTGCCAAAAAATACTATCCTGAGGAGACATTTGTTATTGCTTTTTGTTATGAGTGTCTATGTATTCATTATATATGATTTGCTCATCTTTGATGAACAACAAAATATGTTTTTGAAAAGTTAATTTTATATTTATAAATTTGTTTCCACATTAGTGTACCACTATTTATATAAGTTACACAAGATATATTAGTAACACTTTTATAATAGCATCAACAATGCTATAATAAACTAAACAATAGCATTCTATCAATGTCATGAAAAATTTATCTATAACATTTTTAAAATGTTACAAAATCCATATCTATTACATGTTAATGATGTTGCAAAAAGTTAATTATAACTGTTCAAAAATGTTACAGATAACTAATTAATAACATTTATAAAATATAATATAAAATCATTTGTCACTATCAATAAATGTTATAATAAACTTAACAACAGCACTCTATCAATGTCATGGAAAACTTATCTATAACATTTTTAAAATG
>JANIHY010000002.1:18318809-18335363 GCA_027479065.1 Erythroxylum brevipes
CAAACAAAACTTGCTTTTGATTGATTGTGTGTGTGTCAGAGAGGGAGGGAGGTGGGAAGCGTCATAAAGAGAAAAGACTTGAATATTAGGAAGAAAACAACACCGAGCAAGTCAACTTCCATCGAACGATATTGAGTTTATAGATGATGACATAGTATTGATTGTGCTCGACCCCAATTATTTAATGGCATCTTTCAAATGAAAAGCATATGTAGTAGCAATAGTATTTGTGATAACTTTTG
Source organism: Erythroxylum brevipes (assembly GCA_027479065.1). Classification (NCBI taxonomy): domain Eukaryota; kingdom Viridiplantae; phylum Streptophyta; class Magnoliopsida; order Malpighiales; family Erythroxylaceae; genus Erythroxylum; species Erythroxylum brevipes. The sequence continues at coordinate 18,319,052 of JANIHY010000002.1, forward strand.
TTGTCATCTCTTAGAAAAATAAGTGCACACATTACTCGTAGATATATAACCACTTTTTAAGGCTTTATGTAAATGTTTTATTGACCTAATAAAAAGCTTCTTTGTGTTAAAAAGGAAGAGGTTCTCTATTAAGCTATGTTTGGTTGGACTTAAGATTTTTAATGAAATGAAAAAAATGAAATATAATGAAATGATTTATAATGGAATGGAATGTAAATGGATGTAATATTAGAAAATTATTGTTTGGGAGGGATGAAAGAGTTCATAATGTAATATAGTGAAATGTTGTTTGGAAGAAGGATTTATAATGTAATGTAGTGAAATTTTGTTTATCATTTTACATAACCTACTAGGTCGGAGGTAACTTATTTTTACTATTTAGAATGAAATGAGATGTAATGCGAAACCCTTCTCTTCTATTCTATTCTATTCCATTCTATTATAACCCTTCTCTCCTCCAGACACAGCACAATTTATGATATTTATCGGGAGTCCAATTCAGTGGCTGATGCCCTAGCAAAGCAAGCAAGCTCTTCCCAAACTACTTCAATCTTTACGGCTTCAACACTTCCTTCATTCATCCGGGGATTAGTTCAATTAGACTGTGTTTCTTTTCCTTATCTTAGAATTCGGAATTGAATATTTCTGTCACTTTTTACGATTTTGTACTTGGGCTTTTGACGATTAATAAACGGGGAGCCCCACCCCAACCAGCCACATAATGGCTGTTAAAAAAAAAAGACTTGATTGTAAGATTTGAAAAACTTTATAATTAAATATGAGATATTTTATTAATAAGAATCAATATGATATATTATATTTATTTGGAAATAGTGTGTACTTACTTAGAACTAATTATAATTTTAATTAAAGTTTCATTGAAATTATAATTAGAATTAGAATTTAAATTAAATTATTAAAATATCTACAATCTATTATAAATGACTTAGGTTCCAATGAAGCTAGCATTTCTTAGTTAACTCTCTCTATAATAGTTGCAGGTCTCTCTCAATATGTTCTATGGATACTGTTAGAGATCAAACAACTGAGCAGCTACGGTGAATGAGATTAGTTATTTTCAAAATGGTTCGCAAGAAATCATATCTCACCCTAATTTTTGTATACATTAATGATACAAAGAAATAGCAAATTGATGGTGAAAATTTGGCTAAAGAAACCAAACAAAACTTGCTTTTGATTGATTGTGTGTGTGTCAGAGAGGGAGGGAGGTGGGAAGCGTCATAAAGAGAAAAGAATTGAATATTAGGAAGAAAACAACACCGAGCAAGTCAACTTCCATCGAACGATATTGAGTTTATAGATGATGGCATAGTATTGATTGTGCTTGACCCCAATTATTCAATGGCATCTTTCAAATGAAAAGCATATGTAGTAGCAATAGTATTTGTGATAATTCCTTTGTACATAGGAATTATGCATTAGGTAGGCTTGAACATGGACTTTAGACAATCTTAGTGTCTGTATCATAAAATATTTCCACCCAAATTTCACAAGATTAAGTAAAAATTTTAAGTTCAAATCCATTTTATTGAAATTTTACAAAGTCAAAACCACCCGTAAGTTTAAGACTGCAAGTCATGTTTATATAATTACAATTTTTAAGATAAATTATTTAAAATGCAATTACATTAAAGTAATATATTTGGTATTTAAATGAAGAAAACTAACCATTAATTTCAATGAAAAACTATTAGTAGTTATATAACTTTTTTACATAAGAATTTGATATGTATACATGTATGTATAATATGTCACTACATATTATATAAATTACCTAAAAAGTAATATATTGCAAAATGTGTGTTAAGAGCAAAGCTTTTCAAGAAAGACTTAAAATTGATATTAGTGTATGTCAACAAAAAGTAAGTTAAAATTTCATATGACAGTTCTGTTAAATTACTGTATAGCTTTTCTGTGTAGTTATGTGTAATATTTATTTTAGGTGAAGTAAGGTCGTTTTGTATAGATAAGCTGGCCTCAGTTTTTTTCTAGTTGAATGTATATAAGCAAAAACTGACTGATGTAAAGACAGATATATAGAAAATAAAGTAAAAAATTATTTAGCTTCTCTTTTCATCTATGCCGAAATCTTACATGGTATCAGAGAGCTAGGCGCTGACACTGTGATTGATTATCATTCTTGATCAATTGACTTAGGGTTATTGCAGGCAGTCGATTGACGATCATCATCAATGATTTTATTTTTGATTTCGGTCTTGAGGAAGCAACTGTATCAAGGGACCCTAAGTTAGGTTTTGGAAACTTCATTTTCTTCTCACGGGTGCGCATTCTATCTAAAGATCTTGTGACGATGGAAGGTTTTTCATATGATTCACCTACTGGATCGACTCTCGATCCTAAATTGAGGGTTCCTCTAGAAGAAACTCTAATATACCTTAAAGGATCAGACTATCCAGGTATGACTTTAGTTATTGTAGTCTTGACTAGAAATAATTTTCTGAGCTGGAGTAGATCGGTTAAAATAGCTCTAGGAGCTAAGATGAAATTAGGATTTATCGATGGTACTTGTCAGAAACCTAGTTTAGGATCTTTTGACTTTGATAAATGGATTAGGATAGATTACATGGTTAGATCATGGATTTTAAACTCCATATCGATGTCAAAGCCTTCATTTATACAAATTCTGCTTGAGAACTTTGGTTAGATTTGGAAGAAAGGTTTAGAGAGAGTAATGGTCCATTGTTGTATCACTTACAAAGACAAATTAGTGTAACATCACAAGGAAATATGTCTGTAGCTAAGTATTTTACTAGCCTTAAGAAATTGTGGGATGAGATCTGGTGTCTCATGCATGTCCCATAGTATACCTGTGGGGCGACAACACAGTATGTATGTGGAGCACTTAGAACTCTAACTAACTTAACTTCCTTAAATCAATTGATACAATTTCTCATGGGTATAAATGAGAGTTATGATCATATTAGGAATTAAATCTTGGTTATGGAATCTTTGCCATCTATTAATAAGGCCTACTCTATGGTCTTAAAGGTAGAAAAGCAAATGGAGGTGTAAATGGTTTTTAGTGAAGGAGTGGAGCATAGTGTTATATTAGTTAAGAGGGTTACAGATGGAGGAGGGAAACAATCTAAGCACAAATGGGGCAATAGTGACCAAGGTGAGATGCACTGTTCTTATTGAAAGAAGAATGGTCATATGAAAGAAAACTATTTTACGCTCACTGGTGTACCAGACTAGTACAAGGGGCTGCAGAATATGAGAGGCAAAGGAAGTGGGAAGTCCTATATAGATAATGCAGTAATGAAGATAACTCATTAATTGCAGATAACAGTATGTTAGTGGCAGATACAACTGCTGGTACCTCCAGTCCTCCATTGCCTAAATTGATCAAATAAGAATTGCTAAAGCTAGTGAAGAATAAAACAATCTTAGATCCTCTCATGGTGAACTTGGCACATCTTTCGAATTTTGCAAGTACACTTCCTTATCTAGCTCTTTCTAGTTTTGATGGCATAGGTTTAGATTCATGGATATTAGATATAAGAGTCTCAAATCATATGTGTGTGGATATTTCTTTGTTAACTAAACCTGTTGTACCTATCACTTCTATACTAGTGTATCTGCCTGATGGAACTCAGAACCGTGTACATCATATTGGTGATGTTTTCTTACCAAATTAACTTGATAGAAACTTTACATATACCTACTTTCAAGTTCAACCTTTTGTCTATTAATAAACTTGCAATCGCAAAAATGCACATTAACAAAAATATCATAAAATCATATACACACTATTATACAAAAATAATGCAGTTTTGATCCATGTTTTTTCCATGCTAATCATCCCTTTCAAAACTGCATTATGTTTGTATAATAGTGTGTATCTGATTTTATGCTATTTTTTGTAATGTGCATAATATGATTTTATGTTATTTTTTGTAATGTGCATAATATAATTTTATGTTATTTTTTGTAATGTGCATTGTCTATTACCTTTACATTTTATCCAAATTACTGCATTTTGTAGGACCTGAAGACTAACTAAATATTGGCAATTTGTAAGGTTACAAGCAGGCTATATATCCTAGATAAGGATTCCTTCAAAGTTGACACAATAGCCAGATATTCTTTGTGTACTTTTGATAATAGTACCAATAATGTTCACCCTATGTCTATATACAAACTTTGGCTCTTTGTGTACTTTTGATAATAGTACCAATAATGTTCACTCTATGTCTATATACAAACTTTGGCATCAACGTTTAGGCCATGTTTATGACATTGTACTTCGACACATTATTTCTTTTGATAATAAAATTGCTGGTATAGCTGGTGTTTATGATATTTGCCCACTTGCTAAACAACACAGATTGTCAATTCCATCTAGCACTATTCATACTGTCTTTGTTTTTCCAGTTAGTGCAAGGGGTCCTTATAGTCAACATTCTATATCTGGTGGGAAATATTTCCTGACTATAATGGATGAATACAGTAGGGCAACTTGGACGTATTAGATAAATCATAAATGCCAGGTGATCCAGTTTTTAGATAGTTTTTTAAAGATGGTTATAACTCAGTTTTAGAAATCTGTTTAGACCATTCGAACTAATAATGGAGCAGAGTTCTTAAGTGGGGAGTATCAGAAACTGTTTAGCAAATTAAGAATTTTCCATCATAAGTCGTATGTCTATACACCACAACAAAATAGGATAGTGGAGAGAAAATATAGACATTTATTATAGATAGCTCGAGCTTTTATGTTTCAAATTTCTTTACGTAAACAATTTTGGGGTTATTCTATACTTACAACAACCTATCTCATAAATAGGCTTCCTACTTCTCTTCTAAGGTGAAAAACACCTTATGAGATTTTATATGGTTATCCACCCAAGTATGATCATATAAAATCTTTTGGTTGTCTTTGTTTTACCACAAATGTTTAATCCCATAAGGATAAATTTGATCCAAGGGCATATAAATACATTTTCCTACGTTATAGCCATAGGCAAAAGGCTTATAATTTGTTTGACCTTGTCACTCATTTTGTTCTTGTTTCTAGAGATGTAGTTTTTTCATGAAACTACATTCCCTTATTAATCTATTCCACTTCCTTTGGTTCCAGCTAATCAGTCTTCTGACATTCTTAATGTTTTAGCTTCTAATTTTACTAGTTCTCCCGTCAATTCTCCAATCTTAACCACTAATCCGCCTATCACAGAATCTTCATCATCTCCTTCCTTAACTCTCCCAATTGTTACCACTCCCAATTTACATAGAAGTAATAGAATATCATATAAACCAGCTTGGATAAATAATTTTGTGTCTCATATAACCACCAACAATGTTTTATCTTCATCTTTTCAATGTCAGTCTTCAGGTTATAATTCCTATTCCTATACCCCTCCTATTTTTCCTTTTATACCTACCCCACACCTTACTTCCATATACATGTATTTTTTGGCAAATGTTTCAAATATTCAGGAACCTTAATCTTATCATCAGGCTAAATCCAATGCAAATTGGATAAGAGCTATGTAGTAGGAGTTGGCTGCACTGGAATCCAATCAGACTTGGATTTTAACCCCATCACTAGATGGCAAGAAGGCCATTGGTTCCAGGTGGATTTATAAGGTGAAGCTTAAGCCTGATGGCACTGTTGATCACTATAAGGCTAGGTTAGTAGCAAAAAGTTATCATTAAGTTGAAGGCATTGATTTTACTGATAGCTTTTCACCAATTGCTAAAATAGTAACTGTTCATTTATTATTAGCTATTGCTACACATTTTTCTTGACCTATACATCAGTTAGATATGAATAATGTATTTTTGCATGGCTTTCTTGATAAGGAAGTGTATATGACACCTTCGGATGGGTATGTTAAGGCTGGACCTAATGAAGTTTGCAAGCTGAATCGATCCTTGGATGGCTTAAAGCAAGCCTCTCGATTGAAATTATGAATTTACTAAACCCTTGCTTTCTTATGGTTTTGTGCAATCATAACATGATCATTTCTTGTTTACCAAATCCACTGTTCTACTTTTATTGCACTTCTTATCTATATGGATGAAATTTTGTTGACTAGACCATCTGAAGCTACCTTAAATGACGTTAAAAGTTTTCCGAATACTACTTTTACTATCAAGGATCCTGGCCCAACTAAATATTTCCTTGGTTTAGAGATTGCTAGATCATCTATTGGTTTATATGTCAATCAAAGGAAGTATGTTTTGGATATTTTGTCTGATTCGGGTTTGATTAGAGCAAAACTAGTTTCCACACCATTGCCTAAGGGCTTGCAATTAACTGACAAATCTGGTCAGTTACTAGATGATGCATGACAATATAGAAGGTTGATTGGTAGGCTACTGCATTCGGGATTTACTCGTCTAGACATTACTTTTATAGTTCAACAGCTAAGTCAATTTCTTCATGCTCTTTGTAAAGGTCATTGGGATGCTGCTCTTTACTTATTGAAATACTTGAAGGGTTATCCCTTTACAGATTTATTTTTTCCTGCTTCCACTGTATCTTATGTTTCTCCTGCATCTCTTATATGTGCACTTGTGGCTTATTGTGATGCTGATTGGGGATCATGCTTAATAACTCGAAGGTCTATTTACGATTTCTGTATCTTCTTCGGTTCTTCTTTAGTCTCTTGGAAGACTAACAAAAAGCCCATAGTTTCCAGATCTTCCGCTAAAGTAAAGTATCGAAGCATGGCTTCAACTGTGTGTGAATTGTTATGGATTTCTTATGTTTTGCATGATTTACAGATTTCTTTCACTTCGCCTATTCCTTTATGGTGTGATAACAAGGCTGCCATACATATTACTACTAACCTAGTTTTTCATGAATGCACAAAACATCTTGATATTGACTACCATATAGTTCGTGATCAGTATAAGCTTGGTTTTGTTGCTCCTACTCATATTTCTTCCAGGGAACAATTATCATATCTTTTTACCAAAGCATTGGCAGCACCAACCTTTGCTTCTCTTCTTTCTAAGTTGGGTTTAATTGATTTCCACCAAACTCCAACTTGAAGTGGGGATGTTAAATTATTGTATAACTTTTCTATGTAGTTATGTGTAATATTTATTTTAGGTAAAGTGAGGTCGTTTTGTATAGATAAGTTGGCCTCATTTTTTGTTTTCTAGTTGAATGTATATAAGCAAAAACTGACTGATGTCAAGACAAATATACAGAAAATAAAGTCAATCATTATTTAGCTTCTCTTTTCATCTATGCCGAAATCTTACATGGTATCAAAGAGCTAGGCGATGACACTGTGATTGATTATCATTCTTGATCAATTGAATTAGGGTTATTGCAGGCAGTCGATTGACGATCATCATCAATGGTTTTATTTTTGATTTCGGTCTTGAGGAAGCAACTGGATCAAGGGACCCTAAGTTAGGGTTTTGGAAACTTCATTTTCTTCTCACAAGTGCACATTCTATCTAAAGATCTTGTGACGAAGGAAGGTTTTTCATATGATTCACCTACTAGATTGACTCTCGATCCTAAATTGAGGGTTCCTCTAGAACAAACTCCAATATACCTTAAAGGATCAGACTATCCAGGTATGACTTTAGTTACTGCAGTCTTGACTAGAAATAATTTTCTGAGCTGGAGTAGATCGATTAAAATAGCTCTAGGAGCTAAGATGAAATTAGGATTTATCGATGGTACTTGTCAGAAACCTAGTTTAGGATCTGTTGACTTTGATAAATGGATTAGGATAGATTACATGGTTAGATCATGGATTTTAAACTCCATATCGATGTCGAAGCCTTCATTTATACAAATTTTGCTTGAGAACTTTGGTTAGATTTGGAAGAAAGGTTTAGAGAGAGTAATGGTCCATTGTTGTATCACTTACAAAGACAAATTAGTGTAACATCACAAGGAAATATGTCTGTAGCTAAGTATTTTACTAGCCTTAAGAAATTGTGGGATGAGATCTGGTGTCTCATGCATGTCCCATAGTATACCTGTGGGGCGACAACACAGTATGTATGTGGAGCACTTAGAACTCTAACTAACTTAACTTCCTTAAATCAATTGATACAATTTCTCATGGGTATAAATGAGAGTTATGATCATATTAGGAATTAAATCTTGGTTATGGAATCTTTGCCATCTATTAATAAGGCCTACTCTATGGTCTTAAAGGTAGAAAAGCAAATGGAGGTGTAAATGGTTTTTAGTGAAGGAGTGGAGCATAGTGTTATATTAGTTAAGAGGGTTACAGATGGAGGAGGGAAACAATCTAAGCACAAATGGGGCAATAGTGACCAAGGTGAGATGCACTGTTCTTATTGAAAGAAGAATGGTCATATGAAAGAAAACTATTTTACGCTCACTGGTGTACCAGACTAGTACAAGGGGCTGCAGAATATGAGAGGCAAAGGAAGTGGGAAGTCCTATATAGATAATGCAGTAATGAAGATAACTCATTAATTGCAGATAACAGTATGTTAGTGGCAGATACAACTGCTGGTACCTCCAGTCCTCCATTGCCTAAATTGATCAAATAAGAATTGCTAAAGCTAGTGAAGAATAAAACAATCTTAGATCCTCTCATGGTGAACTTGGCACATCTTTCGAATTTTGCAAGTACACTTCCTTATCTAGCTCTTTCTAGTTTTGATGGCATAGGTTTAGATTCATGGATATTAGATATAAGAGTCTCAAATCATATGTGTGTGGATATTTCTTTGTTAACTAAACCTGTTGTACCTATCACTTCTATACTAGTGTATCTGCCTGATGGAACTCAGAACCGTGTACATCATATTGGTGATGTTTTCTTACCAAATTAACTTGATAGAAACTTTACATATACCTACTTTCAAGTTCAACCTTTTGTCTATTAATAAACTTGCAATCGCAAAAATGCACATTAACAAAAATATCATAAAATCATATACACACTATTATACAAAAATAATGCAGTTTTGATCCATGTTTTTTCCATGCTAATCATCCCTTTCAAAACTGCATTATGTTTGTATAATAGTGTGTATCTGATTTTATGCTATTTTTTGTAATGTGCATAATATGATTTTATGTTATTTTTTGTAATGTGCATAATATAATTTTATGTTATTTTTTGTAATGTGCATTGTCTATTACCTTTACATTTTATCCAAATTACTGCATTTTGTAGGACCTGAAGACTAACTAAATATTGGCAATTTGTAAGGTTACAAGCAGGCTATATATCCTAGATAAGGATTCCTTCAAAGTTGACACAATAGCCAGATATTCTTTGTGTACTTTTGATAATAGTACCAATAATGTTCACCCTATGTCTATATACAAACTTTGGCTCTTTGTGTACTTTTGATAATAGTACCAATAATGTTCACTCTATGTCTATATACAAACTTTGGCATCAACGTTTAGGCCATGTTTATGACATTGTACTTCGACACATTATTTCTTTTGATAATAAAATTGCTGGTATAGCTGGTGTTTATGATATTTGCCCACTTGCTAAACAACACAGATTGTCAATTCCATCTAGCACTATTCATACTGTCTTTGTTTTTCCAGTTAGTGCAAGGGGTCCTTATAGTCAACATTCTATATCTGGTGGGAAATATTTCCTGACTATAATGGATGAATACAGTAGGGCAACTTGGACGTATTAGATAAATCATAAATGCCAGGTGATCCAGTTTTTAGATAGTTTTTTAAAGATGGTTATAACTCAGTTTTAGAAATCTGTTTAGACCATTCGAACTAATAATGGAGCAGAGTTCTTAAGTGGGGAGTATCAGAAACTGTTTAGCAAATTAAGAATTTTCCATCATAAGTCGTATGTCTATACACCACAACAAAATAGGATAGTGGAGAGAAAATATAGACATTTATTATAGATAGCTCGAGCTTTTATGTTTCAAATTTCTTTACGTAAACAATTTTGGGGTTATTCTATACTTACAACAACCTATCTCATAAATAGGCTTCCTACTTCTCTTCTAAGGTGAAAAACACCTTATGAGATTTTATATGGTTATCCACCCAAGTATGATCATATAAAATCTTTTGGTTGTCTTTGTTTTACCACAAATGTTTAATCCCATAAGGATAAATTTGATCCAAGGGCATATAAATACATTTTCCTACGTTATAGCCATAGGCAAAAGGCTTATAATTTGTTTGACCTTGTCACTCATTTTGTTCTTGTTTCTAGAGATGTAGTTTTTTCATGAAACTACATTCCCTTATTAATCTATTCCACTTCCTTTGGTTCCAGCTAATCAGTCTTCTGACATTCTTAATGTTTTAGCTTCTAATTTTACTAGTTCTCCCGTCAATTCTCCAATCTTAACCACTAATCCGCCTATCACAGAATCTTCATCATCTCCTTCCTTAACTCTCCCAATTGTTACCACTCCCAATTTACATAGAAGTAATAGAATATCATATAAACCAGCTTGGATAAATAATTTTGTGTCTCATATAACCACCAACAATGTTTTATCTTCATCTTTTCAATGTCAGTCTTCAGGTTATAATTCCTATTCCTATACCCCTCCTATTTTTCCTTTTATACCTACCCCACACCTTACTTCCATATACATGTATTTTTTGGCAAATGTTTCAAATATTCAGGAACCTTAATCTTATCATCAGGCTAAATCCAATGCAAATTGGATAAGAGCTATGTAGTAGGAGTTGGCTGCACTGGAATCCAATCAGACTTGGATTTTAACCCCATCACTAGATGGCAAGAAGGCCATTGGTTCCAGGTGGATTTATAAGGTGAAGCTTAAGCCTGATGGCACTGTTGATCACTATAAGGCTAGGTTAGTAGCAAAAAGTTATCATTAAGTTGAAGGCATTGATTTTACTGATAGCTTTTCACCAATTGCTAAAATAGTAACTGTTCATTTATTATTAGCTATTGCTACACATTTTTCTTGACCTATACATCAGTTAGATATGAATAATGTATTTTTGCATGGCTTTCTTGATAAGGAAGTGTATATGACACCTTCGGATGGGTATGTTAAGGCTGGACCTAATGAAGTTTGCAAGCTGAATCGATCCTTGGATGGCTTAAAGCAAGCCTCTCGATTGAAATTATGAATTTACTAAACCCTTGCTTTCTTATGGTTTTGTGCAATCATAACATGATCATTTCTTGTTTACCAAATCCACTGTTCTACTTTTATTGCACTTCTTATCTATATGGATGAAATTTTGTTGACTAGACCATCTGAAGCTACCTTAAATGACGTTAAAAGTTTTCCGAATACTACTTTTACTATCAAGGATCCTGGCCCAACTAAATATTTCCTTGGTTTAGAGATTGCTAGATCATCTATTGGTTTATATGTCAATCAAAGGAAGTATGTTTTGGATATTTTGTCTGATTCGGGTTTGATTAGAGCAAAACTAGTTTCCACACCATTGCCTAAGGGCTTGCAATTAACTGACAAATCTGGTCAGTTACTAGATGATGCATGACAATATAGAAGGTTGATTGGTAGGCTACTGCATTCGGGATTTACTCGTCTAGACATTACTTTTATAGTTCAACAACTAAATCAATTTCTTCATGCTCTTTGTAAAGGTCATTGGGATGCTGCTCTTTACTTATTGAAATATTTGAAGGGTTATCCCTTTACAGATTTATTTTTTCCTACTTCCACTGCATCTTATGTTTCTCCTGCATCTCCTATATGTGCACTTGTGACTTATTGTGATGCTGATTGGGGATCATGCTTAACAACTTGAAGGTCTATTTCTGATTTCTGTATCTTCTTGAACGACTAACAAAAAGCCATAGTTTCCAGATCTTCCGCTAAAGTAGAGTATCGAAGTATGGCTTCAACTGTGTGTGAATTGTTATGGATTTATTATGTTTTGCATGATTTTCAGATTTCTTTCATTTCACCTATTCCTTTATGATATGATAACAAGGCTGTCATACATATTACTACTAACCTAGTTTTTCATGAATGCACAAAACATCTTGATATTGACTATCATATAGTTCGTGATCAATACAAGCTTGGTTTTGTTGCTCCCACTCATATTTCTTCCAGGGAACAGTTAGCAGATCTTTTTACCAAAGCATTGGTAGCACCAACCTTTGCTTCTCTTCTTTATAAGTTGAGTTTGATTGATTTCCACCAAATTCCAACTTGAGGTGGGAATGTTAAATTACTGTATAGCTTTTCTTTGTAGTTATGTGTAATATTTATTTTAGGTAAAGTGAGGTCGTTTTGTATAGATAAGTTGGCCTCATTTTGTTTTCTAGTTGAATTTATATAAGCAAAAACTGACTGATGTCAAGATAAATATACAAAAAATAAAGTCAGTCATTATTTGACTTCTCTCTTCATCTATGCCAAAATCTTACAAGTTCATTAAAGCAATTAGAATTCTAAAGAAGCTTTATCTTTTAGACTAAATATATATATATATTAGTGTATGTCAACAAAAAGTAAATTAAAATTTCGTATTGCAGTTCATTATTCACGTCTTAATATATGCTTTAATCTAAAGATAAGGCTTCTAAAAGAATTCTAATATAGAAAGAATAGGTGGATCCAAAACATTTTTAAACGCATCCTAAACCACAATTTTAGTCCCATAAACGTTTCTTAGGTCAAACTCATTAGAATGGGCATGATGGACAATTTTTGTTCTTGTCTACTGAAAGAGCTTCTAATTTCTTTTTGATTTTTCAATTTTGAAAAAAGTTTTTAATTACGAAACTTTTAATTATCAAGTAAATGAAGTTTATTACAGTGGCTATCCATCTAGTCGACTAAAAATTCAACCAAAGATTGAAAAAGTTGAGAAAAAGAAATGAATGCTTCATCCAAAATGCTGGACATATATGGTACATACTTGAAAACAAAAACATGAGTTTTATTAAGAATATCTAGAAATTCAATGAATAAGGTTGAACAAAATTATGAAACATTTGACATCAGTTAGTACATATAATTTGTCCCAACATTAAATATTAATGGCACGTTTAAAACTTCGATTAGGCTTTTGTTTTGTACAAGTGACAGCTTGGAAGAAGCCCAACGTACGTTTTATGTGCTTCAATAAACTGAGTCGTGTTCCATGATATGCAGACACATGACACCAGCCACCCACCCACAAACAAAATATTAAGTCGAGCTTCATTCCTTTCACGTAAAGCGAAAAAAAGCAAAAGTCTTTGTTTATGTGTATATTTGCCACCATGTATTGTATATGTAACCATGACAGCAATTATAGGACCAAAGATATAATAAATGCAGCACTGCCCCACATTTGGAGATCTAGTGAATCCCCACCATCCAAAGATTATAATGAGAGGAACTATTCTGAGAGGGAGCAACAAAACAGATAATAATAGAACATTCTTTTAGCAGTTATCACAGTACATAAAGGATAAGATTTGCAGAGATTTTTCAACAATGGCGCCACTCATATTTGTGTCTTGCTCTAATACGGAAGATGGATACACGTGTGGACTTGCTCGGAATTCGCAATTGAAAGGAACAATTTTATTTATTTTGGACCTGGAAAATGGAAGAAGAAGAAAAAAACCTTGAACAGTTGAATGATGCAATGTGTGGACAAAGATGACCTAATCTTAGAAAAGATGCAAGTCGATCCACTAACATGTGGGAGGAATAATAGGACAAAACTTAGGTGCTGACTGGGGAAGTCTAGCTATGGAGTCTACTATAATATGAAGGCCCTTTTCTGGACCCCTTTTTTGCTTTATTATTGTTTGGTTATTCTCATTTGAACTTTCGTTAATAAATAATATAAGCTGATGTTAGTATAGGTGGAGGATCAAAGCACAAGGGATATTTGAAGGGAATTAAAGAAAGGAGATATGTGAATTCAGAGTAAGTCTTTACTTAATACGTTAATGCCAGAAAAAAAAAATTTATTACAAAAGAAAAGTACAAATATGATCACATATTACGGAGGTACAAAGCTCACCCACATCGTGATGCAGAAGTTTCTAGACGATTATCGAAAGCGCCCTAAAAAGATGTAAGCTGGAGCTAATAAAATGGTACAAGTCACCCGTCTCTCAGAAGTTAGTGGATCGTTCAACCACAACATCACTAGCAAATGAAAAATGACACGAAAGCACTCAACTATATATACACCATTCTTGTTTGGTCCATATCACATATCCGGAAAAGGACCGTGTTATTAGTGGTTATCACCAAAACCACACCTGTCTTTGAGATGATTTTACATGCTGAAGTGGGGGAGAAATTGACATAGCTTTATCGTGCTATGCTCTTTATGATTTTGGAAACTGCTGAGTCTAGATGATTTGCCATAGCAAGGTGGGCTCAAACTTCCCATGAATTACGATCGCCATTAATTTATCTATTAATGTGGTACAGGTTAATAATTAGGACATGTCATCACACATTCACGCATCAAAGAGTTCCTGTCCCTTAAGATGCCTTCAGCATCCAACTAGAATTCAGTATACTATTTAATTGGTACCCTAAAACAGCATCATGCGATCAAGCTTGTGTTTGATAATTAATGTGTTACCCTTTTCCCCACCATTCTTTTTCGTGTACTCCTTGGATTAAAGAAATGACAAGTGTATCACATGCATCAATTTGCAAGGACAATAAGCTACAAATTCTCGTTATAGTTAATGAAGATAGACATAATTGTGCTAATTAATCTCAATTATTTGTAAAAGTGGTCCTAACTAATCTTATATTAATAATTCAATCTCAAGCAAGACAGGAAAATACAAGATTGATTTAGTGAGGAAGAAATGATGCCTACTTAGAGTTTCTATGAATTATAATGTTTGTATCTTCAGTACTCTAAGTTTAACCCAGAACAATAATTTGTTGAATGGGGTATTCTTGTTCTGTGCTAAGTACTAAAGTGATGCAAATGTCTAAAGGCTTATATATACCTTTTTTATGTAAATAAATTAATACATGTTATTAATTTGTATATGTCATTCGTCTCTAGTATCCTTCAATTATCTAATCTACATGTGTTGAACAACAATAAATGCTTCTCTTGTTACCTCATCTGCTATTATTTGCGATAATTGCAGTAGTTCCGGAAGACCAACTATTCATTCTCGCGATGAATTTCGTATATTATTGTAAGCTTGTTATAAATTAAGGATATGCTTATTAGAGAGTTTATTAATAAAATAAAATAGAATGTAATATTATTATATCATTTGAGAAGATGGTTAACGATAGAATGAGATAAAAGATGAGAGTTTCATATTACATCTCTTTCTTTTTTAAAATATAAAAATGAGAAATTTTCGATTTAAGAGATTAAGGATAAAATATAAATGATAAACAACGTTTCACTATATTATATTATAAACCCTTCTTCTAAATAACATTTTACTATATTATATTAAAAATTCTTCTTCCAAACAACATTTTATTATATTATATTATAAACTTTTCTATCTTTTTCAAATAACAAATTTCTAATATTTTATTCATTTATATTCTATTCCATTATGAATCATTCTATTCCATTTCTTGAAAAACCTTATCCCAAGACATCTAACTGATAGAGCTACGTATTTTGAATCTAATTCTTGAACAATCTCATTAAAATTAGAAGGTAATAAGCAAGAAAAAAAAAAAGAGCCCGCTCTTGGAGGGGTTAAAACTTCATCCAGATAAGAAACAAACTTGTATACTGATTCTTAGAATCATATAGAAATATCAAAAAGGAAAAAAGAAGTGAAAAACAGGTTATCGCTGTTTAATAATGATGATAAGAGAATAGCCATTTTGTGGCAATTACATCGAGTTCTCTTGTTAAAACTTCCATTGCATCACAAAGAGACGGGGACTAGGGAGACAAAGGATATCTCCTTGTCTCAATCTCTTTGCCTTGCAAATTTATATTGATTTTAGAATAGCCATGTATAACAAATCTGGTTGCTAAGCCAGTAAACAAATACATCAGAGAAACCCAAAGCAGATAATGCATTCATCAAGAAGTCACAAGCCAAATTAACCTTTAGAACACATCAATTTAGGTGGAATCTTCAGCTTCGTAGTGGTGCAAGAACATGTTATATAATTGTGGTTTGGGACGGACCCAACTTAAGGTGGGGTTGTAGGTGTGAGATCTTGTTCGACCCCGGCCGAGATCTTATTCGACCGTTGCCCCCTCAATCAAGTATTGTACCCTTTGGTCTGCCAGGGTGAGATTGCGACTCGAACCCCTGACCAATGGGTTTTGTTGGCCTCAAGAGTCACGCCTCACACCACCGAGCTACGTAGCCTAGTGGTGTGAGGCGTGGCC
>JANIHY010000002.1:18349453-18365538 GCA_027479065.1 Erythroxylum brevipes
CATCAATCACGAACCAATCCATTAAGAATTTAACCTCAAAATCATTTCATAAAACAACCAATTAACCTTCGGAAATTAGGCGTCTTCGCCGCGGCGTGAGATCGCTCGCCGCGGCGAGACATCTCTCCCACGTCGCGGCGCACGCGAGGTTCTCCTTCGCGGCGTAAAATCCTCTGCTCGCCGCAACATGTGTTGTTGCTTGTCGCGGCGTGCAGACAAAATCTGCTCGCCAAGGCGCGCATCCCCGCTCGTCGCGACGTGCAAACTGGGGTGGCTTGCCACGGCGTGTTTATCACACGTCACGACGTGCGAACCCAGTTTCACATCTGAAACCCAGAAATTTTCCAGATCTGCTGATATAAATCCATTCATTTCCATTCTAAACACTCCAAAACAACTTCATATACTAAACTCAATTCATTCATAACCTCAAACCCATCATTTAATCATTACTCATCAAATACCCAAATTAAAACCAACAAAAATCTCATAACCCTATAGCATCCGAAACTTCTAAATTCTTAAACAATTTATAACTCCATTCATTGATCAAATCACACAATTTAAGACATAAAGAAGTAGTAACTTACTTGATTCAAGCTTTCACCCTTTCAGAAATCACAAAAACTCCAACCCTCAACACAATCGATACCCACGGTATTCATCCATTTTTCCACCAAACCACATCATCTTTAAATCCAGAATGGTGATGAAGAAAGGAACAATTTGCAAGAAAGTGATGAAGAAAAACAACCAAGGAAGATCACTTTGAAGGAGAAGAAAAATCGAGTTTTCTTTCAAAGGAGAGTGAGAGTCGTGCAAGACAAATTTTAAAGGTTAGAGTTTATAAACAAAGGGACTTAGGGCTTGTTTGGCAATTTAATTGCCACAAGTCCAATTCTTAGGGTCTAAAAATTCAATTCTTATTCTAATTCTCTCCCAATTTTGAAATGACTCTGAATAATAAATCTTAAAATCATAACTCGAAGTACCTCTTATCATTTGTCGATCAATTTCGGAACCATAATTCAATCTATCAGTCATTAAGTCAATTTTTCGGTCCGAACATGTAATTCTAAAAATTTTCGAAAAATTCTCATAAATCCTCAAAATTAGGAAATTCATATTCCTATACTCCAATTTCATAATTCAAATCTCTAACGCTCAAATTGACACTCCAATTCACAAATCAAAACACATTTAACCCTAAAATTGCAAAATCTCCAGTTTTCACAATTAAGTAGGAAATCTGTCATACATGCATGTACATACAAATACTTGTGCAACAATTAAACATTTATCAATAAATATAGATAGAGGCAAATGCATACAAAATTCAATAAGATGCATGCACTAGATCCTGACCCGTCCCAATTACCAAATGCCCTTCACATCGGTAACGGGATGTTACATGCTGTGCCTGAAAGAAGCTCTCTGGGAAAATCAATTTTTCTAGGTGGTGGTAATTATGGTAATTCCTCATGAAAGACATCTGGGAATTCCATGACCATCGGAATATTTTCCAGCTTCCCTTCATCTACCTTTGTGTTTACCACATATGCCAAGAATACTTCACATCCTTTCCTTATCATTTCTCTAATATCATAGTCGAAACTATTCTAGGCAAAGTTGCTTTCCTATCTCCCATAAATACCACCTTTTTGCCTTCGTCCAACTCAAACTCTACTGTCTTATATTTGCAATCTAAATTGGCATTATACTTCTCTAACATATTCATGCCCAAAATCACATCGAATCCTCCCATCTTCATTGACATCAAATCTACCACTAATTGTTCTCCACCAATATATAATTCATAGTCTCTTTATACTTGAATAATAATAATGTTCTAGCCATTTGGAGTACTACCTATCAAAGGAGTATCCAACGGACTCAAATTTCTACCACATACAATTTTACTTGATGAAACAATAGTTTAACCGTACTAGTCACAACCCCCAGAGTGGTTTCTGCATCCTCCTTTGTCATTGTAAATACTCTAGCCGATGCTTGTCCTCTCGGTCTTCCTGGAGGATTCACTTTCTTACTTGCACTAGAGCTTCCTAGTTCAGTTGTAGTCTTAGCTCCCATAGTATCAACCCTCTTTAAAGCTTACATTTGGTTTCCATCTCGTCTGGAAGACTGTGGGCACTCTCTAACCATATGCCCTTTCTCTCCATAATTAAAACATGCTCCTGTCAATCGATAATATTCTCCTTTATGAAATTTCTCACAATAATCACATTTAGGGATGGATGACTTATCCCCTTCTCTCTTACTACTGCCTCTTACTATTGAGCTTTGATGAGAAGTAGTTCTCATCTAGACCTACTTGCACCACCGCTCCTCTCCTCAGACTGTGTAAGGAAAGTCCTCGCATTCCTCTCCAATATAGGAACCCCATCTCCCCTCTTGAACTGTTCTCTCCCTTTGTTCTTTCTGTTCACTGCACTCTTTATGTTCTCTACATTCTTATTAGAGCAGCTTCAACCAATTGTTGTAAATCATAGAAATTTTGGGCCACCACTTTTTTTCTTATGGTTAAACGTAGTGCCACTTCAAACATTAGACACCTAGTTGTTTCACTCATCATTAACTTAGCTACATTTTGGGTCAATTTTGTAAATCGTTGCTCATAGTCATTGCAATCATCTCCCTCTAGGTGAGACTTAAAAACTTTCTCTGTTTTTGCTGAATGTACACTTCAAAAAAATACTTCTTCATGTAAGTAGCTATGAAATCCTTCCATGTAAGCACTGGAGGCTTTATCTGACTCCCTGACACACTTTCCTACCAATGCAAGGCATCTCTGTGTAATAAGCTTGTAACATACTCAACCTTTTCGTTATCTTCATAATCCATCTGTTCCAATATTCGTTTTGTCTTCCTCATCCATGTCTCAGCTTCCTTCGGGTCAGTGGTCCCATAGAAGTCTACTGCCCCATACTTCCTCAACTTATCAAACTATTTCCCCTTCTTAGATGGGGCTAGAGCAGAAGTCTGCGGCATCTAGCCTATGGCTTGAAAAAAGCCTGAGCAAAGGCCTGAAACATTCTTGGATTTAAGGGAGTAGGCACTTGCTCTTACAAAAGAGGTGCCTCTTACTTCTACAATCGAGAGGGTTCACTACCCTACCCTACTAAAGCCTCAGCATTCTCTGGGGCTCTAGACTCATCAGTGCCCTCCTCTCTCGGTGGAGGGTCAGGTACAACCGATCCTTGCAACTTCTCATGTCCTTCTACGAGGTGGCATCTTACTCCTTCAATTAAAACATTGACAATTAGCTTATGGTTCATTTTAATCTTATTTCCTACATGTATGCATGATACGCATGTCATTTAACACAATCAATCAATGCAATCGCACATCAAAATAACTTATACCACTATGCATTCTAAGCTTAGGGATTTTGAAAGCCTAGGCTCTGATACCAGAAGATGTTGGACCCATTTTTGAAGTCAAACTATCATCTTTGATACTAAAAGATGATAGACTCGGGTCTCATTCCTAATCCCAAGGTGACCATTCGGACGGTCGGGTGAGGATGGTGCAAAAGGAAAGTTGTAAGCATTCGATTTGTAAGGAATTTCAGCGTGGTAGCAGGGGTAGGTTCGTTACGGTGAAATCCTCAAATTTAAGCCATGCGCCCTCGGGATAATTATGCCGTGACAAACTTTGGGTTTGCCACAGTGAACTATCGAGGTTCTACGTAAAAACCCCTCAGGAAAATTACGCATGGCGAAAGCTTAGCTTCGCCGCTGCGAAGTTACAAAATTTGTACAAACTAAGGAAGTAACTCCATTTCCAACAGTGAAAAGATTGAAAGCTTTGTAATACTCTGAACCATTCATCAACATCACAGCGAATAGAATTAAAACATTTATAGTTCCCACATAAATAAGGAGTTGTGCAACAACTAGCAGATTTTTTCGGAAAACTCCATTTATTCTAGTGTGGATGGCAGCCAAGCCTATATTTCTTGGTTTCAATAGGACTCCTTACAAGCGTTGTTTCTATCTACTATTATCTAAAAATAATCAAGTTGTTAATGACTGGACGAAACCAAGAAATAATCCCTCACATGCGAAATTATAGAAGATCCCCTTTAAGATCAAACAATTCCATCAAATTGAGTATGATAACACAAAATCCCCTTTTTATCGCCACAACGAACTCTGAACCTCGTCGTGGTGAAACCTTTGGATAAAATCCAAATCCCAATAATCCATCAACACAAAATTTTACACATACACATACAATTCCAACCACAATTCCAAAACATCCAAGTCTATCCCTAACAACAATTCACAATCTCAACAAAGAAGTTAACTATGAACATACTCAAAAATCTTCATCAAAACCAAATTTCATTACTAATTTAAAGAGTTTGAACAACTTTAATTACATATAAAAAGCCATGTCATTGGCTTATTGCAAAATACAAAAATACAAGGAATGCTCATGTTGATATACTTATAATGCTATCCCAAAAGTTATAGTTATTAACTTATTTACAAAAGATCTTTAATGATCTTGGAGTTTCCGACGCCTTGTAAGGATCAACAATCTTCTTGTTCTGCACTTGAGGAGGAAAATAATGGATTGAGCTACAAAGCTTAGTGGTTAATATATTTATAGCCATCAGTAACAAGCCACACAAAATCAAGCGTATACATATATGTCTGCTTACATCTTATACATCTATACCTCAATTCGATCTAGCAATTTACTCATTGGCAATTCTAGTTCATAAATTCAAGTAGAGACTATGTCATCATATATAGCATGTCACGTATATTCAACCATCAAAGCATAACACTAAAATATGCCTCATACTTGACAAATCAAAGATGGAATGCACAAACAAATGGCTCGAGGGTCCCATGAAGCGAAATAGAGAAATTGAAGTTTACACCATAAACAAAATGAGTCCGTTCTTAGGATCTCATATGTCATCAGTGGGTAGCCGGGAGAAGACTTTGGTCAATTTGCACATGATTAACGAAATGGTTTCACTCTTGCCCAAACACAAGCAAGTATTCATTCTTAATTTAATTCATTCATACTTTTATGCCTTTCATGCTTTTCTATCATTTCATTGATACAAAATGTCATAATCTTTTTCAAGGTATAACATAATCATGAATCATCATGCATTTTTCACAATCACAAGTAGCCACAATTAAGCCATTAAACATACACAAATAGGTGAAAAGTTGCCTAATTACACAATAACTATAAATACATTACCCACCTCAATTGCTTAAAATCCAAGTTCAATGGTGCCCTTCCTCTTGCTCTTGGGTGAGATTTTCTTTGTTTCTTAAACCAAACCAAATTCTCATTCAACCCACCTTCAAAGGAAATTCATAAAGCTTCAATAATCAAAGACAAAACTAAACTTAGACTTAGTCTATCCATAGCTCATCTAGGTTAAAAATTCAAAACCTAGTTGAAAATCCTTAAACATCTAACTAGGGTTTCATGAGACTCTTTTTCCTCCTTTACTCTCAACACAAATCCATTTCTCTAATCCTTAACTCTTTTGTTTTTCCCATCAAAGCAAGAAGAAAATGTTGAAACTTACCTTAGCTTATCCAAATTTTCTTCCTCCTACATTTTCTTTTTTTTTTCCTAGTCTCCTATGATTTTCTTCCTTTCTTCTTACCTTCTAACGTTTTTCTCTTCCCTTCTTTCTTCTCTCACGATGCTTCTCTTCTTTTTTCTTAAACAAGACCACATTTTGGGCTTGTTCTTCCAAAAATACCCCTCCTTTTCTTTGATCTTCCCATTTAACCCTTCTTTCATTTAGCCTAAAGCCCTTTACTCCTTAGGCCATTTAGTTACCATGCTATACTCTAATTTAATTCCAACATTCTATATTCAATCACTTTAATTTCTATTCATGCTTGCTAATTTAATGGACTAAATTCTAAGAAAATAAATAACAAAATAATTAAAAATAAAGAAAAATTTTGGGATCCAACAAATCTAATTAACACATATAACCTAATAGGGACCTTCTTTTTAGAAGGAGCCTGCTAATACCTACGTATAGAAGTAGCATAGTATATTTGGACACAATTAAATGTCAGATAATCTGCACATACCAAGCTCTTTTCTTAATGAACAGAATCTATCTTCCGAAAGTGGCATACTAAAGATAACAATAACTTGATTTTTAGTATTAACATGCAAAAAATCAATGGTTCCTTCTAAAACATGATCTCTAAGAAAATGATGTTTGACTTCAATATGCTTAGTCCTATAATGATGCACAAGATTTTAAAAAATATTAATAGCACTGGTATTATCACTTAATTTAAGAATGTGATCAAAGTTTAGAGACAAATCTTAGAGTTGAAGTTTCATATATAAGGTTTAGACACAACAACTAGCTGTTGTTATACATTCTGCTTCAGTTGTTGAAAGTACTGTGCAATTTTGTTTCTTGCAAGACCAAGAAATTGGGCTTCCTCTAAGAAGTTAACAGTGACCATTAATACTTTTCCTATTAACTTTATCTCTTACATAATCTGCAACTCAATAGCTAACTAAGTCAAATGAATCAATTTTTGGATACCATAATTCGAAATCCACAATTATGTGATGATAACGAAAGATCATTTTGACTACTTAAAGGTGGCTTTCTTTTAGATTTGATTGAAATCGTGCGCAAAGACACTAAGCATAATGTCTGGTCTTGAGCTTGTAAGGTATATGAGTGATCCAATCATTCCTCTGTCTCATTCGTGGTCTTGCCTTCTCCCATGTACATAGGAGTACTCATCAGTTTGACATTCTCAAAATGGTATTTCTTAATGAGTTCCTTTGTATATTTATCCTGATTAATGAAGAAAGAAAAATAGTTATTCTATTATATTCATTTCAAACTCCCCCTACATTAAAGATGAGAATTCTTCACAAAAGGATGGATTAGTAGCACCAAATATTATGTCATCAACATATATTTGTATTATGAGTAAATCTTTCTCTTTTTTTCTTAATAAATAAGGATTTGCATACCTTTCCTCTTTTGAAGTTATTTTTAAGCATAAAATTACTTAACCTTTCATATCATGCTCAAGCAGCCTATTTTGGACTATACAGGGCTTTAGTCAACTTCATCACGTAGTTAGGATGATTTTCATTTTCAAAGCCTGGAGGTTGCTTAACAAACACTTCTTCATTAATATATCCATTTAAGAAGGCACTTTTATCATCTATTTGGAACAATTTGAAGTTTCTATAACATGCAAAGGTAAGTAAATTTTAATCAATTCCAGTCTAGCAACAGGTACATAGGTTTCATCAAAATCAATTCTTCTTGTTGATTATAACCTTGAGCTACAATTCTAGCTTTGTTTGTTACTACCTTACCATTTCGTCAAGTTTGTTTCGAAAACCCAATGAGTTCCAATGACTGACTTGTTTTTATGAATGAGGTACTAAATTCCAAACTTTGTTTTTGTTAAATTGTTTCAGTTCGTCTTTCATAGTTGAAACCCAATTTTCGTCAATAAGGGTGGCTTCATCAATCTTCGGTTCTAATTATGAGATGAGGGCAACAAAGTTGTTCTTGAAGGAAGATATAATTCTTAGACATCTAGAATTGTCTCCTAGAATGTATTGATGTGTATTAAGACCTATCCATTCTCTTGGTGTTCTTCATTGTATAGGCTCTTGCTATGAGGAAGAAGCCTTTTCTACCCTGGCTTCAAAAGGACCTTCTTAATCTTGTAATTCTAAAGGTACTATAGGTGTTGCTTAAGTTTCTAATTTATTTTTAGGAATCAACGAATGCTCTTCATCATCTGAATCAATCGTTGTTGTAAAGGGTAGTGCTTCATCAAATACTATGAGTATAAGGTCTGAAAGGTAGTTTTTATAATATTTATGAGGATATTTTTTCCATCTATAACTTCGAGGTTTAAATCATGGGTGCTTTTTTCTAGGATGCTTATAAGATCATGTGTTCGAATCCCAACACCAACTAAGAATGGAACCGTGGTGAAACCGTTATCACATATACGGGGGGAGTGCCACAAATCAACGGATGCATGGTGGACTTAAGTAATTTGATTCCTCCCTATCTTCAACTCGAGTTTTGGGTAGTAAAGACCCGTACTTGAGCTCTAATACCATTTTTGTTTCGATCAACATAGACTTCTTGATCTGATTCATATCTATAGATAATCTCATCTTTATCGATAATAGGATTTATTTTTTCTAGAGATGGGATAAGAGTTAATTTGTTGACTATATGAGTAATTTCTTCTAATTGAGATTTAATATCTTTTTCTATATCCTCCATGGTTGTAGACGCAATGATTGTGATCTAAAAAGATTAGGCTTATTAAAAAGCTTAGTGTAACTATTAGAACAAGAGTGTCTAGGACTTATATTTGGATTTAATTGAATTGGATATTCAATTTCAGATAGAGTCCTTAAATTTGTTCATATATTGGTTCCTACTTTAGCAACATAACTAAATAATTGATCAATATAAATTTTATCAATATTTCTAAAATCAATGCTATGACGTGAATTAGTTAAAGCATAACTGATTTGATATGTAATAGAGAATGGATATTGTCCTAAAGTCATTAAATTTTCTTTATAAAATTTATATGTGATTGTTATTGTTTCATCTAAGTTATGTGATTTTAAAGAAATTTCTAATTTTAAACGTGTTAAATTTGATTTTTCCATAAGCTAAAATTCTGTTTATTATTCCTATTATTTGATCGTTTAAATTGGTCATTCTTTCATCAATAATGGCTATTCTTATAAGTGAATCTATTCCTTCTTGAAATGTTGATTTTAGGCGAATTTGTATTGTTTATAAATGAATATAACCGATTTTATATATTTTATCTTCTGGTATTTTTTGTAGTTGTCTAGAAATTTGTTCTTGATTAATTAAATTGATTTGAATATGTCCATTACACTGGTATGTCCTTAAAGGTGCTTCATGAACAATTTTTTCAAAATAAATAATATTTTTTCTATTTATAAATTTTTAAATAGGGAATATTGTATGTCTTGTCCTGCTTTCAAATTTAATTGGGCTTTAAAATTTTGTTTTATTTTTCATTTGATAATAATGTATTTATACGAAAGGCATTGGTTGATTCTGTGAGATCTAAATTGTCTATTTCTAATATATTTTGGTCTTCTATTAAAGTTTCTTGATATGTCATTTTTAATGGGAATTATTTGTTTGATGCTGAAATAGGATAGACTGCAAATAAATTAATTCTTGAATATAGAAAGTATACAGATTTTGGGGTAATTCTAATTTTTCTTGTGTTGGTCTTAATGCATTAGTATTATTAACTACAAATTGGACACAATTATATCAGTTTTCATAATTTTTTTTTCTTCTTGATAATGTGGAATTAATTGTTCAATATATTTTATATGATTATATAGTTGACTACAAATAGTACAACTATTGGGTTCCATTTAGAGGTAGTTAATAATGTTCACTAAAACACCTATGTAATTCTTGAAGTTCTAGTAGTTCTTGATTATATATAACTATGTTACTACTGATTCTGTCTTGACATTTTTGAAAGTCAATAGAGAATAGGTTGGTAGTTTGTAATAATTAGAGTCTTTGAGTTTTCTGAAATTGAATAATTTGTTTAGTAATGTTTGTTTTTTCAGTGACAAGTTTTATAACGATATAAAAAGATCTATAATTCCAACAATTTGAGTTTAAAGACATGTTATTATGATATGATATGTTCAAATACTAAGTTGAATAAATTTAGATATATAGCTACATATCAGTATAAGCTTCACCTAGTTGCGAATAAAATGGTAATTGAGTCTGTTAGTATTTCGATGATATGCATAATCTAATAAATAATGTAAGAGATAAGAAGGGAACTGATATTTAAAACATTTCCTAAAGATAAATTAATAGAATATGAATCTAAATATGTAAAACAGATAGATGGAAATGTAAAAAGAGGTAGACATGCATAGATGATAAGATAAAAAACATATGTAATAATTGATGAAACAAAAAATAATATTAACTTCATACCTTCTTTGCATTCTTCCATATGAAAGACAATGCCAGGCAAGAGGGGAATGAGCAAAAGGAGTGACGAAAATAGTAGTAGTTTATTTCATGTTCGAGCAAATGCTCAGACTCTACATTATATAGATAGAAAAGAGAAGAAAAGGCTAAAAACACTTATGGACGATAAAAGGAAAAGAGATTCTTGCGAAAAGCAAAGGAAGCTTTAAAGTAAAAATTAAAGACAATAAAGAAAGGGCTTAGAGAGCTTACATCCTTAGGAATCTTTGCTTTCAGTGGTGCCTTAGCCTTTATTCTTCAATAATGGCTTCAATAGAACAACTGTCGTGTTTGTCATTTTTGGAAGTGGAAGGACGATAACTGAAGTTGTGTTAAGAATGATTGCGAAGTTGATTGATTACGAAGTTGATTACAGATGACATATTTCAATGGTTCTGACAAGTCAATAAGGTTGTCTAGTTTGGATAATGGTTCTTCGAATTGTCATAGTATTTATTGTGCTTTTGGAGAGATAGCGATTTATAGGTAGAAACCATGATCATGTTTGGTTCTTTATAATTTACTTTAAGTAGTGAGTCTGTATTGATCCAAATGCATTGTTGGTAGATACCTTCTAGACAATTAAGATTGAAATGGTTGATAGTTTCCCATTCAAACTGATGTCGAGGAGGTTTGTCAATGGGAGGATACATTCTATTGTTGATTCCAATTTGAATAAAAGCTACTCTGGATACTTTGATTTCAACTTCCTTGAGATTTTAGGTTTCTTTGAAAATTGGATAGCTGCTAAAAACGTCGATAAAGATTTCTCTTTCCTTAGCAAATTTGTCCTTATAAGTTTTAACTGCTTGGATAAATCTTGTAGGAAACTTTGACAGAATTTGTAAGCTTGTAAGATAAATAGTGTCGATTAGTTGAAAGAACAGATTGGTTGTTAATGCATCAACTTCGGGGAAGATGATTGCTTTGGGTCCATATCTTCCTCTATTTTGTGGATAACATTGAAATATCTTATGATCATCTGTCCATTCATTAAGTGCTTGGAAACAGTCATAGAACATTTCTAACATAATTTTTCGCATTTCATCCTTAAAAGCTTTGCTAGGTACAGCATTGATTCAGTCCATATTAACTGGTTTTTCCAAAGACTTCATTTTGGATTTTGAAGGAAGTTTTTCCAAAGCTTGTTTATATTAAGGCTTTAAACCTGGGTTTTTGAATTTCAACAAAGCTTTTTCAACCGCTTGTCTGTTTGGCAAGCTTTTGCAGAGAATTGATGCTTTTCCTGTGATATATACTATTGCTTTATGCCATTCATCATATATGCCAGCCATGGGTCCATTAAAAATAACATATACTTTGTCCTCTCGAAAGTTTGCTTTTCGTTGGGAATAACTACTAGTTTCAAATGGGATTGATATAAGAGGTTGGATAATTTGTTGAGGTGTGATGGGTTAAATAGTGAGAGTTGAGGTACATTTAGACAGGGGTTTCGAAGATATTTGTTTTTCAAGAAGGGTAATAGTTGATCTTAGTTGGTTAGTTTCTTTGGTCACTATTTCAACTTGTTGTTGTAGTTCCAGTAATTCTACTTCCTTTTTGGTTACCGAATCCTTAAGACTTATAATGGCTACTTCCATTCTTTAGTTAATATATCTATAAGACTATTGCTAGAAGTTTTTATGTAATAAATATGAAAATTATATTGATTTAATTCTAACTGCCATCTAATTAGTCGTCCTTAATTATAATTTGTTTTTATATTGTATTTAATAAATCCACATAAATATTTTGAATTTGTCCGCATAAGAAATTCAGTAGGTAATAAATCAATTCGCCATTTTCTCAAAGTTTTAAGGTAGGCTAATGTTTCCTTTTCATGTATTAGATACTTCAATTAAGTGGAATTGAATGTCCTACTTATATACTTGTATAATAAATATTTCTTTTGATTTAGTGGTTTTTTCCAAAAGGCAACCTGCCCATATATCTATAGTGGCATCAATTTGTACCAAAAGTGTGTCCTTCGGAAGATAATTATATAATACAGGTAAATCCTTACATAAATGTTCTAATGTATTTGCTGTGTTAGTGTCCACAGTGGTCTAATTCCATTGACTTTTGGTGCTACATTTTAGTTGTAAACTTTTTCTTTCTTTAGCAAGATTTTAAAAAAATCCCAGATTAGAGATATAATTAAGGATGCCTAAAAATTATTGAACATGAATCCTATTTTTTAATATATCAGGAAATTGTTGTATTTTAGAAAGAATGTTTGGTTATAATCTTAAGAATCCATTATGGAATTCAAGTCCTAAATACTCAACATTTTGTTGAGATAATTTTATTTTCTTTTTTACTTAAGATTAATCCTTTTATTTACATCTATGAAGTTCTAGTTTAACCTTTTTTAAATGGTCGTCTTTATCTGTATTAGAGAAGATTATAATATCGTCTATATAAGCGAGAGTGAATTCTTCTAAGACTTCAAGATTATTACCCATAAGTCGTTGATAAATGATAGGTGCTTGTTTTAATCTAAAAAGTAATACATTCCACTGAAAATGTTTCTGAGAGAGACATGTAAAAGCAATGAGTGGTTTAGTGTTTTCATGTAATCGTAATTACTAATATCCTAATTTTGCATCTAAAGTTATAAACCAATTATGTTCCTTAAGTTTATTAATAATATAATCTTTTCTAGGTAATTTATAAGTATCACCTATAGTTGCTTCATTCAATTTTTTATAGTTAATTACCATTCTTCATTTTCCTCTTTTTTTGTTCAGAAAGATTATTTACATAAAAAGCAGGGGCTGAATGTTTACTAACGCTTGGAGAAATTAAATTTTTGTCTAAGAGTTCAGTACATTTAATAATAAATTCTTGAATATCTTGTTGGGTATAAGGAATATTATTTCGCATGTTTATTTCTTATTTAGGATCTTTTAATTTTATTTCAATTAATTGAGTATTACTATTTTTAAGAGGGCCTAGTGGATTCTTGCTACAAATATTTTCTAATAATGTTTCAATCTCTATTTAAATAGACATATTGTTGAGAAGATAGAACTGTAAATAATCTAATTTTTCTGTTAATATTTGTAATTTTTGGTAATAGGTGGTATGATATATAGGGATTTTAAGAATAATTTCTTTTTGGTTTAGTGATTTTATTATTAGTGTTTTTAAGGTTATATAATATAAATACTGACAAAAAGGATTATATAATTTGAGAAAATTGTTACCTAAGATTAATGGTAATCTGGATTGTTGTTGATAAATAGATAGTACTGTAAATGTATATTTTTCAATTATTAGATTATTGTAATAACTTATATACCAAATTGATTTTATACTCCCGTCGACTATCCTAATGTGAAGAGGTTTATCTAATTTTTTCCAAGTGTTTAATAAGTGTTTTGAAGCTATGCATATAGTAACTCCAATATCTATATATGCATTTACTCTTTTATTCTGAATGATCACTTGAATAAAAGTTGTATTCGGATTCAGCTGATGATTTGACTTTTAGGATTCATAATGATCTATTGATGAAATTGTTGAATTAGTTTCATAGCCTGATTTAATTGGTTCTAAGTTTTCTTCAAATGCAGAGTTTAATATATTGATTTTTTTTCTTTATATTTGTTTTGATTCTTCTTTGGACAATTATTAGCATAATGCCTTTCTTCTTTACATAGCCAACACTTACAAGATTTTTTATTTTGGGGACAATATTGTTTTTTTGGTTTAAACTGTCTATAATGTTTACGTCTAAAAAACTTTTTTAAACTGTCTATAATTTTTTCATCTAAAAAACTTTTTATAAGGTTTGAAAGGTTGTTTTTTATAATATTTATGAGGATATTTTTTTCATCTATAACTTTGAGGTTTAAATCGTGGGTGTTTTTTTCTAAGATGCTTATAGGATGTAAAATCATAGCTATTGTGGTAATTCTACATATTTTGAACAATAGAGCTGAATATCATTATGTCGTAATTTTTTTTATGTAAATTGGCTTCTAAACATTTATGTGATAGTACTTCTTTTGTTATTGCAATAGCTCCTCCTAAATTATAGGCTACAAAATTGTTACTATGTTTACATAAAAAAAATTGTTCTTCTACTGTTTTATTTATAGGATAAGGTAATTTCTGAATACAAATTTGATATACATTTCTTGTTCGGGTCTAGTTAATTTATAATAATATTTTTTGAATTCACAAATACATTGTTCTAAGTAATAAATATCACAAATTCTCATGTTATTTAAATGTCATAAAGAGTTTCTTCTTTCTTCATTTTCAATTTCTTGTTTATATGAAACAATATTTTTTCCTATAAATTCTTTATATATTTCTTCAGTAATTATTTGAACGACTCTAACTAGTTCAATAATAGTTAAAAAGGCAGTGGAATGTTTGATTATTTATGCATTATCTAAAAGAAAATCTAATACGATTCCAGTAGTTTTATTTATAATAAAATTCCACAAAGTACTTACATTGTTTAATCCTTCAAATGGTTTTTCAATTTGGATTACTAATTGTAGTTTGTTTGCCCATTCCATCTGGGCCTAAGGTTATATGTTTGGATGTGTATTTAGTAGGAAATTTTTGAATTTTACTACCTTTTTGATAATAACCAAAATGATTAATTTCATCTATTTCGATTGGTATGGATTACTATTGATAGGAATGTTGATGTTCCTTTTTTCTCTTTTCTCCAACATGACTATTTTCAAGTTAATCTTCATGTTTAAGTAATTTGGCTCCTCCCTACCTTCAACTTGAGTTTTGGGTAGCAAAGTAGTATAAAAGCTCAGGAATGTACCTAAGGCTTAACCCCACATCATGTGTTCGAATCCCAACACCAACTGGGAATGGAACCGTGGTGAAACTGTTATCACCTAAACTCGAGTTGAATGTAGGGAGGAATCAAATTACTTAAGTCCACCACACATCCGTTAGTTTGTAGCACTCCCCTAATATGCATGATAACGGTTTCACCACGGTTTCATTCCCAGTTGACGCTGGGATTCGAACACATGATGTGGGGTTAAGCCTCAAGCTTATACGTGAACTTTGATACCACTTTGTTACTCAAAACTCGAGTTGAAGGTAGAGAGGAATCAAATTACTTAAGTCTTAAAGAAAAGGCCTGGTGGGCCTACATCTTTGGGAATCTTTGCTTTCAGTGGTGCTTCAACTTTTATTATTCAATGATGGCTTCAATAGAACAATCGTCGTCTTTGTCGTTTTTGGAAGTGGGAGGACAATAACTGCGGTTGGGTTGAGAATGATTGCGAAGTTGAAACAAATTCTTGAATATGGGAAACATAATTAAAAACATAACATCAAGTTAACTAAAATTCTTAAATTGAATCTAAAATTCTTAAATTGAAACCTTAACACATTAATAAATTGAAACCCTGATTTACATAAATATGGGGAATAATTGATGTTTAATAGGTAACAAATTAACTACACATATATTAAATGTTATAATTAGCAAGGTTTGAGTTAACTCCTCCGTAACCAGGCAATCTTCCAAAGCTAAGCGGAATTTTCATAATTATAAAGCCATCATAAGAGAAGGGAAGAGCAAAGATTCAAGCTAATGGACCAGATACACATGACATTATGTACTTTACAATACCACAAGATGATGTATATTAGGTGGCATAACTAAGACACGTCATGCTCCAGTAGCACCAAAACAACTACGTCATGCTCCAGTGGCACCAAAACAACTAAGATGTCATCGTTTTGTCATTATCCATTAGGTTTTATCGGTGATCCGTAAACAAAAGTGGAAAAAATGATACTTGTAAAAAAAAATCAAAAACTGGAACAAAAGAGGTCCAAGGGGGTTCAATGTAATTAACCGTTATTTTTCAATAAAAACGATTATTTATTATTTTTATTTCTTTAGAAATGGCTTTATTTTTTATAGCTCAGTAGTACCTCGAAACTCTACTGCACCCATCTTATGGATCTACTTATAGTTACAATCTACCCTAGAATC
>JANIHY010000002.1:18370469-18383820 GCA_027479065.1 Erythroxylum brevipes
ATAATTAATCAAAATTGAAATGTAATAGATTCTAATTCCAGAAAATATTTTTTAAAATTTAATTAGAAATCAATGTAATTATTAATTTTAACTATATTAGAAAATAATTGATTTGATCTTGGCATTAAATTAAAAATAAAAACTATTTTAAAATTTTTATTTAATTATAGAATTACTTTATTCTGATTTTAAGATTGTTATAATATAATCCAAGTTATAAGTTTCGATAACCCAATTACGAAACAAACTTAACTTAGAATAATTTAATTCAAGCTTTAGAATGTCATATTGAAAGCAACAAATAGCCAATCCACACCTAATATAAGGTAATCCCATTATCAAACATCCCTTATCCTAATTTAGAATACCTTATTCTTAAGTTAGGACAACATATCTTTCTTAAGTTTGGGTTTGTTGTTTCAATTGCAAAAAAATAAGTCAATAGCAATCAAACAATTTTAATTAAGTTATAGAACTTAAAATTGACTCTGATACCATTGTTAAGAGACTGAGGTGAGATTTGATCTCGTATATAATGGAATAAAAATGAAGTTATTTTGTTTGATTTCTAACAAGTCAAGATTACTTTAAATTTTATAACACGTTTGATGAATTAACATAACAAAATATAAACTTATGTTGTATCATATTGTGTAGCATGATCTTTTTTCTTAAATTTTCCTTTGAATTATTTTTGAAACTGGTTTGTCACAATTATCATAGTCACACTTGTATTTGACCTATAACAATATCCAAGCGAATAAGTTGAAAAAACTCTACAAATAGTATAAAGAGCGTTAAGAAAGAAGTGTTATCTCCTTTGGAATCTATAATAATTTATAATATAGTTACGACCTTTTAGTATTTTAATTAAAATATGATTCTAGTTTCAACTAAACTTTAAATTGAATTACAATTAATCATAAGTAACTATTAATTGAGTCTAAATAAAATCCAATATTTCGTATTATTCCTTGTTATTAAATTTCTTATAATTTCTTAAAGTTTCTCAAACTTTATAATTATGTCCATCTTGATTAAAATTACATTTTCTTTCATCAACTATTCTTTGTACGTTAATGTTTAAGTTCTTAAAAAAATGACAATAAGTAAAAATTATAGCTTTAAATCATATTTAGGATTAGATAAAATAAACTCATTCAATTTATCTTTAATTCTCTAATTTAACAATTTATATATATAGATCAATATTGACGTCTAATAATTACTATGACTATCCAAATATTAGGAATGTGATAGTAGTTTTAACTAACTTTTTTATTTATAATTTTTTCGTATAATTCAATTCTTTCATTATACAATATTATGATTAAAAATATAGTATAGAATTGAACATTTACTTTAATTAAATCCAGTTATAATAGTTTTCAACCATTAGTAATTAATTTTATTAGTTACATTTGAAAACTATTTTCAAAGTGTTACTCCACCTTAATCAAGGATTTCTCAAACCAATACTAATAAAAAAAACAATGAATAATTCTTCCTAATTATTTTAGAATGATGAACTCTATATTGATTTCTCGATTACGTCCATAGAGTTCATGTTATATCTAATTGTTACCGATTGAGCTACCCTTAACAAACATGTATCATAAGTAGCATCAAAATATTATAATCCTTATATGTGATATTTTAAAGATCTTAAATCAAATGATTACTTATACAATCATCATAATAAGAATTTCATAGATATACAAGTAAT
Organism: Erythroxylum brevipes; assembly: GCA_027479065.1. NCBI lineage: Eukaryota > Viridiplantae > Streptophyta > Magnoliopsida > Malpighiales > Erythroxylaceae > Erythroxylum > Erythroxylum brevipes. Next base: position 18,372,196 of record JANIHY010000002.1, read on the forward strand.
ATTCTAAAGGAAATTTTCATATGAGTCAATTTAGTGAATTTGTTTTCTAACAAGGACCTACATGTTTATTTAAGTATCTTCGTACTTTAGTTCATGAGATTGACTATTTACTTTATAAGAAAGAAATGTAATGCATGCTCATGTTGAGGCTTAATTAATATTCAATATCAATATAATAATGACTAAGAACACTTTATGAATGATACATAAATGTAATATGAATCTTATAATTATTATCTTACCATAATTTTATTTACAATCTATATTTATCATATAAACTTTGCCCTTTACATCAGTTAATTAAATAAATATGCATAAAATAAAGAATGTTTTCAAATAATTATGTTATAAAAAATATAATCAATCAATTGATTATAGGATATAAATTAATATGTTTTTCTTTAAAACATGCTTAACGAGTCAAAGACAATATTTTTATATATTTAAAGAGTTCTATAAAAAGTTGGACTAAAATATAATTAAGGCTAAAATTTAAACACTAAGATTAACATGCAATCGCAAAATATCATCTATTATTGTAACTAATTAGAGCGTAAAATTTTTGTTAGCCTCTTTTTTAAAACATATAATTTGTACCACATTCAACACTTGTGCCACTCTAGCTTTTTACGGGATTGTAAGTTTCCCCTTTATAAACTTAGCTTCATTCCACAAGCGTACGATATGTTATAAAGTCTTGTGTTTCAGAAATTTCTTGTTCATGTTGATGCCTAAAACAACATTACGCCTGGTGACGGAGAAGAAATTAAAAAAGAAGTGGGAAATCTGGATAAATAGTTCTGCCTGCCCACGTACTAGGTAGTTCTTCGTAATTTGATTATATTGGATTCAAACTCAAGCAGGCCTTCTCAATTCTATGTACAACTGGATCCACCATAGAATGAGAAAGCTCAATCATATGCACAAATAATCAACATTACGGCCCAATTAACGAAGTTGTAGATCCATTAGGCTATTATCGTGTTCCAATTTCTCATCAGTCTACCATTTTAGCCATAAATTATATTTAGCCTTATCTATTTTTATGTTTTGAAATTTTATCTTTTATCTTTCAAATTCATAATGATTTTTTTGGTCATGTTTATCATCTTATGTTTATCTATAAGATAATTTAATGTCACAAAGAAAAAAAGATAGTTACACATTTAGAAATTTTCAAAATTACACCAAATAAGTTAACAATTAGTTTAAAACTTGAGTTACTTTATTCACATGCCATTGTATACGCAAATGCGTAGGCTTGGCAAATAAGTTCGTCTCTAGCCTAACCTGATCGACCTAACCTGAAGTCAATAGGATTAACCTAACCTGAATTAAGAAGGATCAACCCTTGGAGTCTAAAAATTTTAAGGAAAAAATTGTCAATTTGAATAAAACAAGAATAATTTTCAAACTCTAATTTTATTTAAAAATAATTAAACAAGATTAAGCTCGATTAAAATTTCGGCTAGAATTAGAGCCCAAGTTAAAATTTTCGAGCCGAGCACGAGCCTTAGCGCGGGAGGTGAAGGCCCTGCCCATTATGATCTATACAAACACGTAAGAGAGGCCATATATATATATAATTCTTGTGATAGACAACAATTTAATAATTAATATTTCTTTAAAAATTTAGAATTTAAATTCACATTTGAAAGGGATAAGAAGAGTTTGTACTTGGCTTGCTTAATATAGACAACTAAAATATTATCTTTGCTTTATCTTATAGGATTGCTTAATGAAGTCAAGGCATCTCTTTTTACAACTAAAAAATTCAATAAAGATATTGGTAGGTTTGCTTTACCCTATTATAATAAAGAGGTGGAAAAGAGTCACTTTTTCCGTATCCTAAAGTTCAAGATAATGTTCTTTTTTCTCTTTTTATCATCTTAACTTTCATGTTCATTTTCAAAAGTTTGCTTTAACAAAACTAACTCCTTCACTAAAGCAAATAGTTACGTGGATTTGTATCTAATTATTGGATAACAAGAAGCCAAAAAATTGAAAATCAACATACGAAAGTTAGAAGATTTTTAATTAGATCCTAATTATTGGATAACAAGAAGCCAAAAAATTGAAAATCAACATTAATGATAGGGACACTGTTTTCTTGAGTAAGTTCTAGCAAGAACTCCTTAGGCTGCAAGGAGTTAAACTGAAATGTTTTAAAGCTTACCACCCGCCAACGGAAGCAGTGAATAAGATCCCTGAAACATATTTACGGTGTTTTTGTAGTGAAACACCCTAGAAATGGAGTGAGTGGATACCTCAAGCGGCGTGGTGGTACAATATGACTTATCGAGCTTCCATCAATTCCACACAGTTCACGATCTATACTCCTTATATAGCAAGGGACTCCAAAGTGTTAGAAGTTGATCAGGTTTTATAAAACAGAGAGGCAATGACCAACGTCACAAATTTCCAACTACAGAGAGCTCAAAACCAAATGAAGAAATAGCAGACTCCAGTCAGTCTAAACGTGAATTCAAGGTTAGGGAAATGGCGTTGTCGAAATCAGAACCCTACAAACAACATTTCCTAACGAAGGAGTAATCATAAATTGTTTCCACTCTATTACGAACCATACAAGGTGATCTAACATATTGGGGAGGTGGCATATAAGTTGGAACTTCCATCAGAGGCAATGATACACCCAATATTTCACGTATCACAGTTAAAGAAGATACACACGGAGTAAGGCAAAACTTCCTTAAATAAGAATCAGGTTAATTTGTAAACCTATACCGAAAGTATACGGGGTCATGATCACGTGTATTAAAGCCGCTCTCTAACGACTATAAGGAAATGTTGAAATGGAATGAATTTGTTTTACTCTCTCTATCTATATATCTTCTGTGATGTTATCTCTCTCTCTTTAAGTTCTTTTTTCTATTAACCTAACAAGCTTTACGATAAGGGTTTACGGATTTAGCATATTGGTTTAATATCATGCAAGAGATAATTGTTGTCAAACTAGTGAAACCTGACACATTCCCTGGCTTATGCAGTTGGATTCAAAAGTTTAAGGAAGTTGGTGCCATTAAATGGAACCTCCCTGAATATGATGGAACCTTGGCCTATTTCAAACGTCGAAGGCACTTGTTTGTCGAATCGACTACGATTAAGATAAGTGTCAAAAAGCAAGTGCTAACTGGATAGCATCCAAAAAACCCAGTCACCCTTAATCTGTCTTCTTTCCGCAATTGTTCTTTCTTTCTTTTTCCTTGTTTGTTGTTTTAGGGTGGATAAACCTTTTAATTTTTAGATTTAGGAGCTTAGGTATCGAGTGGGTTTTATTTGTTTTAAATATGAATTTTTCATATTACAGAACTAGGATTTTTAGGTTTCTCAAATTACAATCATATTGTAACTTTAGGCCTTAGAGTTTGTAAATTCAATTTCAAAATTTAAGATGAATAAAAATAAATTAATTTAATCATATTAGAGAATTAAAGTTGGCTCTGATGCCACTGTTAAAAAATTAGCATGCGATTTGATCTCGCTTGCAACGGAACAATTATGAAACTTTTTCGTATTTTGATTTCCCAAAAACTAAGGTCACTTTAATTAAATAAAATGATTAACACATAAATCATAATAAAGTATGAATCTTAATTTGTATCTTATTCTAAAGCTTGATCATTTTCTTGTTATTTTCCTTGAATAGTTTATGAAATCGATCTATATCAACTATCGTAGCTACACAAGCATTCAATATCTAACAGTATCTACAGAACAAGTTGAGATAACTCTGTAACTTTTACATAATGGGTTAAGCAATAATTGTTAGCTTCATTAGGCTTATTTATAATATATTTTTGGCATTTTTAGTAATTTAATTGAAATTAAATTCTAATTTCAATTAAAATTTAATTATAATTACAATAATTTTAGTTAAATATCAATTATACCCAAATAAGATCCAATGTCTCATATTGATTCATATTTATTAAATATCTCATATTTAATCATAAAGTTTCTTAAACTTTACAATCAAATATAACTTGATTAAAAAATCTTTGCACTTTTCAACCCGTTCTTTGTANNNNATCTATTAGGTTATCAAATATGTTAGCAATGATTATAAATTATATAATTATAATTAGATAAATTAAAAGATCATAATTTATGATTATAAATTGTTTAATAGGAGAATTAAAGAAAAATTAAAAGAACTCAAGATTGATATCTAACAACGCATCATTACTACCCAAATATTTAGAAATGTCAAAGTAGTTTTGACTTATCTTTTCGTGCATAATTTTTTCTTATAATTCAATTCTTTCATCATACAATGTTCCGATTAGACATAAAGCTTAGAATTAATATTTACTTTACTTTGATTCAATCATATTAGTGTTCCACCATTAGCTATTGATTCAATTAATGGTATCTGTTAATTATTTAAAAATTTTATTCCACCTTAGTCAAAGATTTCTCGAATTAATGTTAATCGAGAACAACATAACATTCTCCCTAATTATTTTAGGGTGATAAATCATATCTTCATCACTAAACTACTTCAATATAGTTAATGCTACATCTAATGCCTACTGACTAAACTACCTCTTACTAGAATAGGTCATAACTAGTATCAAAATATAACAATCTCTATATAAGATAACTTTAGAAATCTCAAATTAAATGATCACTTATATAATCATTACAATGAGAATTTCTATAAACATAAAAGTAATATTTCAAATGGATTTTCATATGGGGTAAGTTTAGTGAATTTATTTTCTAACAAGCACCCACACGTTTGTTTAGTTATCTTCATATTTTAGTCTTTAAGATCGACTACTTTTTTTATTAAGAAAAACAAAACTTGTGCTATTTTTTTTACATTTTATTAATGTCAGTCTTAATAGAATAATGACCAAGAACAATTTATAGATAATACATAAATGCAATATAAATATCATAATTATAATCTTATCATAATTTCATTTGCAATGTATAATTATCTCGTGAACTTATCATATGCATCTAAATATGTATAGGATACAAAATATCTTTAAATTATTTTGTCACTAAACTACAACTAATCGACTAATTGTAGGGTATAAACCTATAAGGTCTAAAGCAATGATACTTTTTTGAGACACGAAAGGCTTTAGTTTAGGTTTTTTATTTTTATCTTGTTTTTCTGAGGAAGTTTTGGTTATAGGGTTACACTTTTTACACGGAAATTTCTCTAAGAGCTCCTGGCATGTTAAGAGTAAGATTACATTTTTCACTTAAGAAACTCAATAAAAAAATACGAGCCTTTCGTTATAAAATTAGTATTGCCAAGTAATTTGCCAAAAAAAATCTCCAACCTAAATTGTACTAGTTAAAAGATATTGTAAAATTTGATACATCATAGCTTGTTTAAGAATGAAAGTATGTCAATACGAAATTGATTAAAGAGTTAGATTTATTTGGAAAATTATAATAAATAAAAGAAATTTTAGAATTCAATTACAAGTGGGTGGATACTCTCCTAAAAGTGAATCAGTCAAATTTATAAGAAGCATTTCTAAAGCCTCTTAATCGACCACTGTATCGGGAATCTCTTGACTATTCTTGTAACACAACACATGAGTTTAATATGAAATCGCACTGTTATAAATTAATAGGAATACCACGTTCAATAAGAGGGGGTGGAAATGTCGAACCAAGATCCTTTATCTAATATTACCCTATCTTATTCTGTCTTATGAAATTTTAACTATTTATTTTACGGGATCCACACGGGACCTACACAAGACCCACATAAATAAACGACTGAGATTTATTGAACATAATAAGACACTATAATATTAAACAGGAGATCTGGACTCGGAAATGTCAAAAGACGAAAGATACAGTAAATTCTAAACTATATAAAAAAAATCAGTAATTTTATTCAACAACTGTTTAAACGTGCTGTCCACATTCAAAGAGATAAACAACAACTGGATATTCAACATGTGAGAACTACCAAAAAGTGAATCAATGAAGCTTTGTGACCCTATTAAATAAAATTTTAGTATTGTGGAACCCCAGCATGTGAACTGGTAATATAAAACTACGACTTGATTTCAACTGAGCATTGTTCGTATTATATTTTTTATGAGGGACTTAAATTATTTCATTCTTAAATATAATTAAATGTCTAATTATCAAAGTAACTAAAGATAAAATCTTAGCAATATAAAATCATCACCATTTATAATAAGCAATAGTTATGGAATCTTGGTTTAAGCTTATACTGAATCAATTACGTATTATATTACTCAATCTCCAATCTTATAAATTCTTATGGAATTAGGAGAAATAACACAATTTACATGCAAGTGAACAATCGTTTTTCATAACGAATGAAGGCCCCGAGCAAATTTTGTAAGTCTGTATTTCAAGGATTGCCAAACACATTCTTGATTTGAAGTTGACAAGACTTTCGACCTCTTTGGTTTGAAACGTTAAGAATAACTAATTGAAATTCAGGAACCTTTGTTTTTAATACGATGACAGATGAAATAATCAATGTAATATGCAAAATAACTAAAAGGTTGGGTGTGCTAATAATATCGAACTGTACATTTTATTCGTTTAAAATTTGAAGTCAGAATTTTATCTTTTGTAAGAAACTTATCCGATTTAAGCAAAAATTAGTCTAAGAGTGAATGACATAAAGATATTTTCTTATAGTTAAAATCCTCTTAAGACATCTCGTAAATTAACCAAAAAAAATACAGATAGACCTGTTTAGTAGTAGCGGCGATAAATTAAATCATAAGAAGAAGCGGCAGAATGACTAGGGGTGAGCATTATTCGGGCCGACCCGATTATCTGACCCGGCCCGAATTAATTCGGATAAAGAAATTACCTAATTCGGGCCGACCCGGATATTACCCGAATTATTTTCAAGCCAGGATGGGTAACTCCGAAAAAATTCCGGCCGGCCCGATTACTCGAATTAGGTTTAAAAATATTATGAAATAGGGTAATTAGGATAATTCGGATAAATCGGGCCAGGATAATTCGGATAAATCGAGCCAGGTAAATAAGTAATTTGGGTAAATCGAGCCGGGTAATTTCAGGTAATTAAAAGTTCAAGTTTGAGCTGGGTAAGAGAAAAAAAATTTCAGATAATTCGAGCTGGGTCTAAACAGTAAAAATTTGGCCCGAATTATCCGAATACTTACCCGTAAGAATGACAACAAATTCCGCAATAAAAGAGAAAGAAAAGCCAAGTTTTTTTGTTGACTCGGAACTTTTTCTTGTTGTTAGAGATATGTGGGGCCTACGGCCTGTGAGGACTTAGGAGCAATCTGCAAAGACAATGAAGGCGGCGTGAAAAGCTCTCACTCTACCCCCCCTCTCTCTCTCTCTATTCTATTTTTTAATGTTTTCATCTTTTTCCCAAAAGAAAGTGGGTCCCATTAGCGTCTTTTTAGTACTAACTTTTGCTTTATGGTCGTCTTTCTTGCGTCAGATCCATCCTTAGCCACTACACTCTTGGTCACCATATCAGTCCTTTTGCTGATTCGGATGCCAGCTGGCACCAAATCTTTTTCTCTTTTTGTCGACTTTTGCATGTCCAAATTAAACTTCTTCCTTTCTTTTGCCCCCTTTTGTACGAAACAAGTGTTGAATTTCTGCCTCCATTGATGAGTTACGCTTCTGCAATTGTTTAATCATTTTTGGTGGAAATGTGAGTTATCCACATCAAAATCATTAACTATGTGAATAAATATTATGATTTCCTTTGTGGTTTTAGTTTTAGAAGCCCAAATATCAGAAATATAGTGAGAAGTAACTTAAAATGCTCATCTTTGTCTCCACTCTCCACATGATATGAGTTATGACCCCCAAAAACAGAGTTTCTAAGTGTATAATATTAAAGAATTTCCAAAGACCACTTTGACAGTTTTGCTTTGCCAACCAATTATTTTAAACAAATAGACATTTTGATTTAGTTATTGGGAAAAGGAAGGACAAAAGGTTTGGAAAACAATAATAATAAAAAAAGCTCTGATCCCTGGCGTTCTTTATGCTTTATCACCTGCTGCTTTTTTTGTTTGTGGGAGACTTTCCTCCCGGAGGGTTTTGAGAGAGAAAAGAGAAGAGAAAAATGGTAACTTTATAAAGCCTCTTTTCTTTCTCTTTCTCTTTCTCTTTCACTCTTTTAACATTCTTTTTGTTATTTTTGTATGCGTTTTGGTGTCTACCCTCTTCAAATTTTGCGGCCAATTACTTTGACACAGAAATGAACGGTGCAGATATGCCTCAGTTCAAGGATCCAGCTTTCAAGCTCTTTGGCAGAAAGATTCCGGTACCCGATGCTCAGGTTCCGGCTAACTCTGAATCCAAGGTGCTCATTCATATTTGTGTTTGTATCACTGTATTCCTGCCTATTCGATGCGTCTCTTTCTGCTTATTGACTTTATTCCTTTTCTCAGATAACCCATTTTAGTTTTATGTGTTTTGAGGAGTTAGATTTCATTTGTTTGCGGTTTTATTAAAAAAAGATTTGAACTTTGAAGCTGGGTCTTTAAGTTCAATGTTAAGCTGGTATCAGAGTCCTTTCAGGTTGTTCTTGACGTCTCTCGGTTCTTGTCTTTCTGTTGGTTTGGTTCAAAACAAGTCTTGACAAAGACCGACTTTAACTCGGACGTTTCTTTAGGTGAATACTAACTTCAAGTGTTACTGGATTTCTTCCTAAATATAGTGTTTTTCAGCCTGTCTGAATCGTGAAATTATTTAGATGACGTTATGTTTCATGTTATTCAGTTTTTGGTCACAAAATCTGACATGAAAACCTGAAGATTAATTTGCTTTTTAAGTTTTCTTACTAAAGAGCAAAGGTAATTGGACGCATCTTGTTAAAAATAATTTCCCTGTCGTAATCAGAGAGGTGTGTATGTTCTGTTAAACGTGAAAAGGTACTGCTTTTATGGATTTCTTAGAAAGAGTACTGTACTTGAATCTTTTGGGAGCAACTAGGACCAGTTGTTAGCTCTTGTTGATTCCTTTTTCCTTGTCCGTTCCATGTAGTAATTTGTTCTTGCAAATCTTATCAATACGCATAACATGATCTTCAAATGGCCTCTCTTAAATTTCTTCTTTTTATCTGGGATTATCTGTAGAAAGATATATATACTTTTAGTTTTCTAAAATTCTAGTTGTTTTCACTTAAAAATCTATTTAGTAACTCCTGAATTTCCGTAATTTATCCAAATTGGACACTGTTTAATTGGCCTGTTTCCAATCTTGTGTTAAGACGATAAACGTTGTGAGTTTGTAACCAATAATCAGTACTTCAAGTCTTTCAATTGATCAAAGAGAACCATTCTGTTAATAAAAAGGTTATTTGTTACCACAGACTGGTGAATTGGTGATTAATTATGGGAATTACAGTTTGAAGAGTTTTGAAAAAATCCCCTAGATTGTGATTTAAATAATCTTATAGTTCGAAAGTATTTTTGTTCATGTATTTGCTCAGTCTCTATTGTTCATGGTATTGTTGGTCGTCAGAGAATCAGTGGTTCTGTAGCATCTCTCTTCTTTTGTTATGCTTTCAAGTTTTCAGTATTTGATGGAATTTTATCATCTTGGACTTTGATTGCAGGAAAGCAACTGCATAATAACAAAAGTAGAAACTGAGGGTGTAAATGAATATAATACCGGAGATCTGGATAAGTCTTCTGCTTCAGGTCAAGAGAAGGAAGAAAACCAAAATCCAATACGATTAAATGAGGCACAGGTAACTTCTAAGCCAAAGGAAGGGCAGGTGGACACTAGCAGCTCAGATCAAGACAAGGTATTCAAGAAGCCGGACAAGATTCTACCTTGTCCACGATGCAACAGTTTGGACACAAAATTTTGTTACTTCAACAATTACAATGTCAACCAACCAAGGCATTTCTGCAAGAATTGCCAGAGATATTGGACAGCTGGTGGAACGATGAGGAATGTCCCTATTGGTGCAGGTCGGAGGAAAAATAAGCATTTAGCCTCTCAATACCATCAGATATTAGTTTCTTCTGATGGGATGCCCATGACCGGGATTGAAACCACTGATTCAGCCAACCATCAACTTGCATCATCCCTTGAATCTGGAACTGCCTTGAAACCTACTGCAGGAAATGGAATGCTTCTTAAGTTTGGTCCAGAAGCACCTCTTTGCGAATCCATGGAGACTGTGCTTAACCTTGGCGACCAAAAAAGATATGTTGAGATGAGTTCAGTCACTCTTCAAGATAATGGGGAGGAACTGTCCTCGTGTGGGTCCTCCATGACAGCATCCACTATTCATGGATTCAAATTGCCTGAAAATCCCATACCAAAAGAGCGTCTGAATGTCTCTAATGAGCTCAGTGCATCACATCCTATGCTCTGTTACTCTGTTCCTCCAGTAGTTTTCCCTTGGAATCCAGGATGGAACAACTTGACTTCCACAACACCAAGCCAGGACTCCTCTGGACAGGTTTGTATGCCAAATTGCTACAGCTCCAATCCAGTTAAATGGTGCCCAACGCCAATACTAACAGTTCCTGGGTTTTGTCCACCAAACATCCCGTTACAATTTGTACCTGCATCATATTGGGGTTGCATGCCTGTTTGGGCTTCAGGAACAGAAAATAGGTCGGCTAGTGCTTCCAGTGGTTGTCTTTCTCCATCATCCTCAAACAACACTAGTTGCTGCTCAGGAAATGTCTCGCCAACATTAGGTAAGCATTCTAGAGATCCAGGTTCTGTGGAAGAAGGAAAAGCACAAAAGTGCACATTGGTTCCAAAAGCATTGAGAATCGAGTACCCACAGGAAGCTTCAAAGAGTTCGTCATGGGCTACCCCTGGTCTCAAACCAGACAAGGATGCGATGCCACAAGCTATTATCTTCAAAACATTTGGCACCAAAGCAGAAGAGAAACGCCATGATTCAGATGCTACTTATATCCTTGAAGCAAACCCTGCTGCCCTTTCTCGGTCTCATTCGTTCCAGGAGCGCAGCTGAAGGTCCGATTTCATAGATTTTGATCTTGTGATCTTTTCCATGCGAATGTGGCACTGGCACTCTGCGTCAGCATAATGTTCTCACTCCAGATGTCTGAACAAGCCAGTTCTTGGACAGGAACTAGCTTGCTATTATTAGTAGTATTTGATGTTTTTATCCCTGTAAGAGTTGGCTTTGTAAATAGCAGAGGATGGTGATTGGTGATAGTATTTAATGGTCTGCGGCCTTGTAGGTTTCAGTTCATTCAACGATGCATTATGCATCTCCTCTCTACCATGTTCAGTGGAAGAATAAGAGTAAGCTCCACCGAATGATTTTATGTATATCAATTAAAGAGCTAACACATGCTTTATAAATTGGAGCGTATATTTTTTATTCTTCAACCTGGTTTCAGCTGTTCAGTTCCTGGTGGCTTCAATCCTTTTATAACCAGAAACTTTTCTTGCTGGCCTTATTTCCGTGAGATGGCGCATTATATTTTAAACTGGTTGATTATCACGAAATGCCATTTTGATATCAGTAATTTTCTATATAAATGAAAAACTTAATACATTAATTTCTTAGAAACAATGCATTAAGTAAATCTAAACATTATATATAAACTAAAAATTCAATTAATTTGATTTTTTAAATTTTAAAGT
>JANIHY010000002.1:18528385-18541297 GCA_027479065.1 Erythroxylum brevipes
TAGCCAAAAGATTTAGAGTTGTTCAATGAAATACCCTAGTTCAAAACTCAGACATGCAGCCACCACCTTTTCTCTCTCTAAAACTCAAACCTTCATCTTCTTCACCGAACTACACTTCTCCTCTTCTTCTTTCTTTCTTTTTTTTAATCTTCTCACTTCTAAACTATCCATTCTACATTTTCATATCTAGTAAAACCTTTAAACAAGTTAGACTAAAAGTTACACTTTAAATATTAAAATTCGAAGTTTCATATATTTCCTCTCTCTCTCTACTGTGTTTTTTTCTAACTTTCTACACCTTTCCATTTCTTTTTCCTTCCCTCCTCAGTCCAAGTTTTCTATCATCTTACTCTTTAAAACACAACGCCTCATTATGATCTATGTAGCTTTAACCTCACATAAATCCATCCATAACATTTCCCAAACATTTACGCATATATCACAGAAACGTAACATGTTCATCAACTGCACTTTTCATTTATTCTGCATTTCTCATTTTCATCAACAACTTTATTTCATCATAAATTTTGCATTTTAATGCTTTTCCCATGGAACTACATCACTTAAATTTTTCCCTTAATTCTAAACTCATTCAAATTCATCTCTGTTAACACTTCTTATATTTTTGGGCATGAACAGTATATCAACTAACAACTATATACATATTTTTTTAAACTAGAACAGGGGACATATATTTCTTCATCAACTTACTTAAATTTTCATATATTTCAATCCATAATCCATTTCATACAGTTTTTGAATAGTTCCCAATTCTCAAATCCATCATCTAGTTCATATATCACCGTAACCTCACTTCTCAAACCCATGCATGCATGTTTATATTTACATCCAAAAAAACTCAAGCTACACTTCCCAGCGATAAGGATAATTCAATCACACATAAGAATTCAATATTTGTAAATGAAGAACATAGAAGAGAATTTCGGTGTTGAATGTTCTTCACAGTGAAAATAAACAAAAGTTTCAGTAAATCTTTCCTTATTCAAACCTATCTGCTTGGCTATTTGCATGCAATTTCACATGTCACTCAAACTAATCAACAACTTTTCACCATAGTTACACACCATTTGCCACAATACAAATTAGTCATTTGTCATGTATATATGTATTGCCACGTGTTGCTATATAATTGGTCCATACATAAAAAATTTCTCCAAAATTCTCCAAAATTTTGAAATAATCTAAATATTTTCCAAATAAATTTTCAGCTCAAATAATTCACAATTCACATTTTAATTGCATTTTTAACAATTAATATACCCAAAAAATGTCATTGAATGCATGTACAAATAATTTAAATGTGCAAGATCAATAATATCGTGTATGTGTATGTTACATTATGGATAAACATGGGTTATGCTTCCTAAATTCTCATTAATCTATAATAATCACCATTTTAACCCTAATTAAAGTGACAGAATGTTACAACTCTCCTCTCCTATCAAAAATTCCGTCCTCGAAATTCTTACCTGATGATTCGAAGAGGCGGCAATAATGTCGCCTCATATGATCCTCAATTTCCCACATTGTTTCCTCAGTTGAGTGATTTCTCCAACAAACTTTTACCAATGGAATCACTCTATTTCTCAATTGCTTTGTCTTATAACCCACTATTTTGATCAATTCTTTAATATAACTCAAATTGCTATCAATCTCAATATCTTGAGCCGGTAATATATGAGTAGGATCAGATCTGTATCTTCTTAACATACTTACATGAAACACATTATGCAATTGAGACATCTTGTTAGGTAAAGCTAATTTATATGCTAAAGGTCTAGTCCTCTCAAGGATCTCATAAGGACCAATGTATCTCGAGCTCAACTTGCCCTTTTTACCAAATCTCAGTACCCCACGCCAAGGTGACACTTTCAAAGACACTGTATCTCCAATATTGTATTTCATATCTTTCCATGCTGATCTATATAGCTTTTCTGTCTATCTTAAGCTTCTTTTATTTGACTCCTGATCAATCTAACCTTCTCTATAGTATCCTATATCAGTTCTAGACCTTCAGTCATTCTCAAACCTTCCTCATCCTAGTATAGAGGCGATCGACATTTTCTGTCATACAACGCCTCATATAATGCCATCTCAGTGCTGCTATGATAATGATTGTTATAAGCAAACTCAATCAATGCTATATATTGATCCCAAGCTCCTTGAACTTTGAGAACACAAGCTCTAAACATATCCTCAATAGTCTTGATAGTTCTCTCACTCCGTCTATCTGTTTGAGGATGAAATGTTGTACTGAAATTTAATTATGTGCCCATAGCTAACTGTAAGCTCTTCCATAATCTCGAAGTAAATCTGGGATCCTTGTCTAATACCATAGACACTGGAACCCCATGCAATCTCACAATCTCAGTCACATATCTCCAAGCCAACTGGTCTAATGTATTGTTCTCCCGTATTGCTATGAAATGGGCCGACTTAGTTAATCGATCCACCACAACCTATGATGCACCATTCTACCTCAGAGTCTTAGGCAATCCCATTATAAAATCTATAATAATTCATTCCCATTACCACTCCGGAATAGGCAACAAATCTAATTTTCCAACTGGAGCCTGATGCTTAGGCTTAACCTGCTAGCATGTTATACATTTAGAAACAAACTCCGCTACTTGCTTTTTCATTCCAGGCCACCAGAAATGTTGTTTCAATGTGTTATACTTCTTGGTAGTACTAGGATGTATAGCATAAGTGACCATATAATCTTCTTCTAAGATTTCCTTCCTCAGATCATCAACATGAGGCACACATAGTCTTTGTTTTAGCCACAATGTATCATCTCTAAATTCAAATTCAGAATCTGTATTCTTCTTAACTTTCTCAATCAATTTCACCATTTCAGGATCTTTACTCTGTACTCTTATGATCCGATCATGCAACATTGGCCTCAGTTTCAATTTAATTGTCAATGCTTCATTTTGTTCTAAATTCAACTCCACATTCAAAGGTCTCAACTGTATTAGGCTTAGTAACCTCAATAACTAAATCTGAGCTACACTGGTATTCGACTTTCTACTCAAAGTATCAACCACTACATTAGCCTTCCCCGGGTGATACTCAATTGTGCAATCATAGTCTTTTAGTAACTCTATCCATCTTCTCTATCTTATGTCCAACTCTTTCTGGCTTAATAAATACTTCAAGCTCTTATAATCAGTGCATATTTGAAATGTCTCACCATATAAGTAATGTCTCCAAACCTTTAGAGAAAAAACTACTGCTGCAAGATCTAAATCATCTTGATGCATAGGCTATCACCTTGCCATGTTGCATCAGTACACATCCCAGCCCTTGATGCGATGCATCACTATATACCACATATCCACTAGATCCTAATGGAATAGTCAACACTGGCGTTGTAATCAACCGATGTTTCAACGCTTCAAAACTTTTTTGGCATTCGTCATTCCATTTAAATGCCACATTCTTCCTTAGAAGTTTAGTCAGAGGGGTTGAGGTTAAATAAAAACCCCTCGACAAACCTCCGATAATAATCAGCTAATCCGAGAAAACTCCAGATCTTTGATGCATTCTTCAATGTCTCCCATCTCATTACTGCTTTAATTTTCACTGGATCTACCAAAATACCATGCCCGGTTACTATATGACCTAGAAATACCACCTAATTCATCCAAAATTCACATTTACTGTATTTAGTATACAATTGTTTTTCTCTCATAGTCTGCCAAATTATTCTCAAATGTTCAACATGTTCATCATTGTTTCTTGAATACACCAGAATGTCATCAATGAACACAATTACAAACCGGTCCAGGTAAGGTTAAAACACCTTATTCATCAATGTCATAAATGCAGCTGAGGCATTAGTCAATCTAAATGACATTACTAAGAACTCAAAATGTCCATACCTGTATCGAAAAGCACTTTTTGGTACATCAGTCTTTGTTATCTTTAGCTGATAATACCTAGATCTCAATCAAGCTTAGTAAATACTCTAGCTCCCAACAGTTGATCAAACAAGTCATTGATTTTAGGCAACGAGTATTTATTCTTCGTTGTAACCCGATTAAGTTGCCTATAATCAATGCACAACCTCAAAGTACCATCCTTCTTCTTCAAAAACAATACTGGAGCGCCCCAAGATGAAACATTGGGCCTAATGAACCCTTTTTCGAGCAACTCCTGCGACTAAACTTTCAACTCCTTTAGTTCCACAAGTGTCATCCTATATGGAGGAATGGATATAGGAGGAGTACTTGAAACTAAGTCAATTGTAAACTTTGTTTCCCAATCTGGAGGCAAACCATGTAATTCAACCAGAAACACATCCAAGAATTCCTTAACTACAGGAATATCCTGTACACTATGTTCAGCTCGAGTATCAATCATATGGGCCAAATAGGCCTCCCATCCCCCATACATTAACTTTAAAGCACTAATAAATGAAATCAGTCTGGCTGATATTGCTTGGCTAATGCCTCTAAATACTACTCTCAGTTGATCCAGAGACTCTAAAATCACTTCCTTCGTATAACAGTTCATGATGGCCCTATCAGCAGTGAGTCAATCCATACCTAAGATAATATTTATCTCCTTCAATTGTAAAACAATCAAATATGCTGTTAACTCTGCTTGATCAATTTGAATTAGACATTTCTTACAGACCTCCCCAATCACTATAGTACTACCAATAGGTGTACTTACCTCTAATCCACATCTCAAGAATTGTCTATTACAATGCAATCTAGATGCCATACGCGGTGTGATAAATAAATGCGTAGATCTAGGATCTAACAATGAGTAAACCTCAAAAGTAAATAATGATAACACCCCTGTAACAACATCTGGAGAATCCTGAGCCTCTTTCCTCATCATGGCATAAACTCTGGCTTGAGATTGCGGCTAATTGCTCCGTACCTCAGTCCTCCCAGTGACACTTTCAGAACTCATCCTGCCTCTGCGATGACCTCTCTGTCCAGTCTCATTGACTTAGTTATGCAAAATAGTAGGTTTTGTTACTCTACCACCTCTCCTACTAGACTGTGCTCCAAACATCAATATACAATCTCTGATTTGATGATCATATGAGCTACACCGAAGGTAGGCTCCTGTCAATCTCCAGCATGCACCACTGTGCTTATTCCCATAATACTGAAAGATGTTGTACCCCTGTTATTCCCAATTTAAAAAAAACCACCCCTCTGTCTAAATCCTGACTGTCTAAATCCAGCTGGTGGTTTGAATGTTCGAGTCTGACGTTTGTTGAACCTTCTGCTAGAACCACCCTGAGACTCACTAGGCCTCTTTTGACCAGTCTCTGATCTCTGCTTAGATTGATTGTCCCTCAACAATTGTTCCATTCGGATCGAGGCTACTCTGAGCTCAGTGAAATTGCTCAGGTTAGTAAATGCTAGCCTTGCCCGAATCTTCATGTTCATGTCGTCTTCAAATCTCCTTCATTTATCTGTCTCAGTAGGAATTAAGAAAGAAGCATACCTTATCAGCTCATTAAATCTGATCTCATAATCTACTACAGACATTCCACGTTGCTTTAGATCCATGAACTCCTTCATCTTCCTATCCATGTATACTTGGGGCATATCATTTTCTCGAAAAGCCTCAAAAAGTCCTCCCAAGTCAAAGTGCATGGCCTAGTGGCACTGCCGGGAATAGTCTTCCACCATTGATAAGCCAGGTCTTATAGCAAAGAAATGGCATAGTCGAATCTTTTGTCCAACTCACAATCCATCTGATCAAATACTCGTTCTATCCACTCTAGCCATCCCTTAGCTTCTGCAGGGTCTGTACTATCACATAAATCTACAACTCCCTGCTTTTGTAGTTTGTCATACCTCCTTTCCCTTCTCTAAGGAATTCTTGGACGTACTTGCTCAAGTCGAGATACCGACAACTCCCTACTGGCTCCATCCAATCTTAGGTCAGCTGAGTGTTCCATATGTTCACCTACGTCAGATAACCTATAATACACAATAACTTCAATTACCATCTGACATTTCCACAACATTTCATACTTAATATCACCACATATCCCTATGGGAGTGAAATCATACTTTGATACCAAAAATGTAACACCCCATTTCCAACTGACATATGCATGTATGTCCATCAGATACACGTGTACATGCCTGTCATCAATGACATGTTAACTATGTCACCTTCACTGTACATAATATGGCATCATACACTAAACCATCAATCACACATATTCTAAACCCAAAATGTTATCACAATATATCAAAATCCATAATTTACATTATTTTATATAATACAATACCATCCATGTTTTACAACATTATCTTATAAGCATAAACAACTCAGTATACATCAAATACAATAAACATGATAGAAACAACTACGTCCCCAATCTCAGGTAACCAACCTCTTAGCCAAATCTGACTGTAACAGTTGCACAAAATATGCTTCTACGGAGTTTTAGAAGCTAGGTCGTCTCACTCTCGAACCTGAAAAGCAACGATGCAATTCTGATAAGCTTTATGAACTCAACAGAGTAACCATCCTTGATGGTTCACTCATGTCATAAAACAAGATTAATTATAGTAAGTAATCATACTATTCAACTCCACTTGACAAGTATCAAATACTATCATAGATAAATCATTTCTCAGTTACACAATTCAATCATATAACAACATTCACATAGTTTTACAAATCATTCAATGAATTCAAATTATATTTGGTTACGACATGTATGAGACTCACATTCATTTTTATATTGTTGTGATTGTATTTTTTTTACAGTATCCCAAATTATCTGGCTTAGTCAGTCAGTCTGTGACTCATTGATCACAGTGAGCCATAGATTCGAACCTCATATGCGGGAGCTTAAAGCTCTTATCAGTAACAGTATCAATAGCAATATCAGTCACAACTCCTTTATATTAGATACATTGGAATGAAATGCAGTCATAGTAGCAGTACTCATCAGACTAGGTCTGGCATTGAACTTTTTAGTTGAGAATTGGAAAATCATTTAGGCAGACGCATTCACATTCAATCAACACTTCCAATATCATTCTCATGCATCAAAACATCTTGGACAAATATTGTCTAGAATCTAGTACACAATCAGCACAATTCAGTCCAGTTCAATAAGATAGCAATTCGGTTCAATAATGTACAAAACAATAAGGTGAGAGCATCTTATGTTACTCACCGTATGCTCTAAATAGCTATTGTGTTGGACCCCGTTTTTGGGAATCCAACATTTGGAGTCATAAAATGTGATCTTCATTACCCCGTATTTTTAGAGTCCAACTCTTGCTTTTATACCAAATAATGTTGGGCTCAAGTCTCATTCCCTATCCTAAGGTGACTGTTCGAGGCCGTCGGGTAAGGATTACACAAGAGGAGGGACGAAAGTATTCAAACAACAAAGAGAAGTGGCAACGTATATCGCAGCGGGTTCGCGGTGGCAAACACCTGAGAGTACTCTCCCAGCCTCTTTGAGTCAAATACACCACGACGATAGTCATTCTTCGATGCGGAGAAATTGCCTTCAAAAAGGTTCGTCGAGGAAAACTTCTGGCTTCACCACGGTGAAATGCTCAGAATCTGAATCCCATACTTAAACATTCAAACATTCTAAGGCGAAGCCCTCAAGATCCGAAACCCAGACTTTAATATTCAAACATTCTAAACAAACACATACATTCAATCTAACCATCCAAACTTAACCACAAGTTAAACATAATCATACACAAAAGAAACTTCAAATCTTCATTTCATTACTAATTCCAAAGAGTTTGAACAAACTTTACTTATATAACATCATACATATCAAAGCTTAATACAAATACACAATGATGCTTAATGTTGATATGCCTATAAAGCTATCCAAAATAGTCACTAACTTAGTACAACAGTTTCTAACTATCTTGGAGTTTTCGATGCCTTGCAAGGATCAATTGTCGTCTTATTTCGCACCTGAGGAGGGAAAATAATGGGTTGAACTACACAGCTCAATGGCATTCTAAAATGAGCTCAAAAATCATAATTAAGCAAGTAATCACAAAACTCATAACATAGGCTTTAACCATTATGCATAACACACAAATACATCATGCTTGACAATTTAAAGATGCAATGCACAAACAAATGGCTCGAGGGTTCCATGGAAACAGAATGGAGAAATCGAAGTTTACACCATAAACAGAATGAGTCCATTTTCAAAGCTCATATGCCATAAGCGGGCAGCTGAGAGAATGCTCTTGTCAACGTGCACGTGACGAACAGAATGGTTCCACTCTTACCCAAACAAAAGCACATATTCGTTTTATCATATGCTCATATTTTCATGCTTTCTCATCTTTTCATTCATACAAAATGCCATGACATGTTTCAATGGCATAACTTGATCACAATTCATAAATCAAAATGCATTTTCAAATATTCATAACTATTTCAATATCAAGCAAATTAAGTTTAAGCAAATCAACATATACACACATAGGCAAGAATTTGCCTAATTACACAAAAATTATAAATACATTACCCACCTAATTTCGTTTGAATTCCAAGCTCAAGATTGCCTTTCCTCTTGCTCTTGGGTAAGGTCTTCTTGATTTCCTAAACACAACAATTTCTCATTCAATCCAAATTCAAATGAAAATTCATAAGACTTTAATAATCAAAACATGCTAAAATTGAAATATAACCCCTTTGAAAATTTAGACTGTATATGAACTGATTTGGATATTGAAATAGTGTTTGGCCAAGCAATGATTTCGTATGAAAATGTTTTAGTATTGCGGGCCCAAATCATTATTGTTTTACGCACTCAACTGTTTTGAAAGAAAAGGAAAATGTTATAACAAGTTTTAAAAAAGTAGTGATTGTTCTAGTACGCCACCCTCGCGGGTCACGGGCTCGGATATCACTGTTGATGTCGGGTTCGGGTCTCGTCGGGAGTGGGGTGCTACATCTAGTTTACTCCAAATCAAAAATCATCTCATTTGGATAACTAGAGAAAAAGTTATGGCTAAAAAACTAAAGCAAACTTAGCGAACATGTTTCAACTACATTTTCTAGCATTTAACTTCCAACATTTCATATACAAAAGTTCTAACTTCTAAGAAATATTTGGGGTCCAACATCTAGAGTATGGTAGAAGCTTATGGAAGGCCCTGGAAGCTTCTAGAACATAGTAAAAGACTATGGAAGCTTATGGAACATTGTGGAATAATATGGAACCTCATACAAGCTTGTAGAATATTATAAATATGTACATAATGTACATGAAGTATGTAAAGTAGTGTAAAGAATTCTAGAAGGTCAATATAGACCATTAGATCAAGTAGATCTTAACTGTCCATTCTAGAAAGAAGCAAGTGTAAATACCCTCAAGGGGTTGCCTCATTTGGATATAGAAGATCATAGAGTGTATTATAAGCATTGTAGCTTTCTTGAGAGAGTCTTTAATATAAATATTCTTACATTCTCCCACATTCCTTCTTCTCTTTAGCAAAGTGTTTCGTGTAGAAGGCTAACTTAGGAACAAGAGGATACTCAAGTGCTGAATCAGCATTGGTGAAAGTCCAAGCCTATTACAATATGCATAGGAAAGCTTTTCTATAGTTCTATCTTATCCATCTGTAAAATAGAAATCGAGGTTAGAGTTATCGAGTGAGCAAAAACATTTTTCTTGTCAGATTCGTCACTCTTAATCTGTATTTCACTTTCAATATCATCAGAACCAAAATTGTCATCTTCTTCCTCATCATCTCTAGGAACTCTTAGACAAACTACACAGAGCAAACCTTGATCAAGTCTAATGTTTATACATAATCCAAATGCCCGAAATAGATAGATTCATTCATTTCTTGATCTTCTAAGTTCAAAAGGAATAAATAGAGAGCTAAATATGCAAACATTTTTTTACGCTTATAGCAAGTGTTACATTGAAGATAGGTGTGGTTTCCTTCACTCCTCTCGTACAAATAACAAGGTTTACAAACAGGAAGGCCATAAACATGACATGCAACAAATGGTTGCCCATCTTCTTTCACTCCAATATCATCTCCACAAACTCTACACACTTTGGTCGACATAGAATGACAAGGTGGAGACCGATGGTACAAAAGAATATACTTGGTTAAGGTACACGCGACACAACATGTTAATGATGAGAACAGAAAAAAAAAAGAATAATGAGAAAACGAAGAAGAGGAAGGAGAAAAAAAAGTAGCTCATCAATGCCGTGAAGAGAAAAGGAACTCATGGCAAGGGCAGCCGTGGTTGCATATAGGAAAATGGAGAGAAAATGAAAGGAGATGGTGAGAGGAGAGGCGATGAGATGTGGGATGTTGTAAAAAAGATGAGATAGATTTACATGGTGGTCATTGTAGAATATTAAAGTGTAAGTGCATGTGTGAACGTGTGAGCTATAATTAAGAGGCATTGTGGGATGTTGTAAAAAAGATGAGATAGAGTTACATGTGGTCATTGTAGAATATTAAAGTGTAAGTGCACGTGTGAGCGTGTGAGCTATAATTAAGAGGCATTGTGCACCATACTCTAAGTTGGGAAGTTGTGAGTTTGAGTCGATCATAGTGATTTTAAATCTTCAGTCCAATTTTATTCTATTTAATTCTATCTAATATATAAAATAATGTCATTTTTGTCATTAAATATGAGTTTAATAATATCCATCCTTATCCGATGGCTAAAAACTACCTAGTTTTAAACATTAGACATGATTGAAGAGAGAATCTCTATTAAAAGAGAGTTTAGATCTTTTGTTCAATTTTACTTTGTTTTATCTTGTCTAATGTCTAAAACAATGTCATTTTCGTCATTGAATATGAATTTAGAGTTTGTACCCTACCTAATGCCTAAAACTAATTGATTTTAAACATTAAAATATGATTGGACAAAATAAAATTGGATGGAGAATCTCAAGAATTAGCTTAATTTAAACCATTTTAAATATTTTTTAAAAAATTGAATCTCATTTTATTATGTCAGATATGACGTAACATTGTGAAACTCACAAATAAAATAAAAATTATTAAAGGCACTTAACTAACGTTTGTTAATAATTTTGTTTACGTCGGTGTCTAATTTTAAAATTGTTCCTTTTGCCTATTTACATCAAATTACCAACATTTTCCTAAATGCAAAACTATCTGCCTAGTTTTGTACAAAAAAGACAAGAATCTTTACGATGCGAGGAGGGTTGAGATTCAAATGATATGACAAACCATACAAGGGCAAAACTCGAATAGGCTTAGGCTAACTCACCGTCCTCTTCTACTTGCGACCTTGAGTTGTGAAACAAGACACAGTCCTAGATCCTTCATTAACTTGTACAGGCAGCAAAAGGCTTCCAACTCTTCGCGGTTAACACACATAGGAATAAAGGGGCCATCTTTCGCACAATCTCTACTAAAACCTAATGGCCAGGGATAGTTGTCTGGCTCGCGTGACGGCTGGCGTTGCTGTCGGAGGTGCCATCGGCGGGGCCGTTGGTAATTTCTTATTTTCAAAGTTGAATCTTGCGAAAGTTCACGCCTTTAGTTGTCTTTCTCGATCTACAAACTGTATTTTGAACTAATATTGGATGGTGGTTTAGTTACAAAATTGTTTTGTTTTTGCTTTGACCTTCATTGGATTGAATGGACTTCTATACCCAGTTGTTGTATTCAATGATTTGTCTTCAATTTGCTAACTTTTCCCATAAAAGTGAAATAATTCGTCATCCAGAGTTATTAACCCTAGAGGAAATTGGGAGCTACTACACTTGTTGCTGAGATATATAGTTCAATTTACAGTTTTGGAATTCATACGTCACGTTTAGCGACTTCCAACTGCGGATTATGATTTCTGTTGTTATAAAAGAGGGAATTCAATAGCTTTTAATCATTAGTTTTGAATAAGAAAACTTGTATCTGCGTTCATTTTCTTATTTGATTATGGATTAGCCTTTTTTTATTAGAGCACGAAGTTGGAACTTTCCTAAAGTCTTGAAAACCCAGTTGGATTAGTTCTCATAAGGTAAAACTACTGTAGTTTTGACTGTTCTCGATGTTGGAACATGGGTGTGATCATGTTTGTATCCATATGTGATTGGAATTGGCCCTGAAACCTTTAAGTCGAGTTGCATTCATTCTGGCGAATGACTAAATGCTAGGTTGTTGTTGGGTTGTAGCAGACATTGTCTCATATGTTTGTTACTTTTCCCCTTCATAAAAGTTCTTACTGAGTTCAAGTATTGTTGGTAAATGGTGACGTGATAGTATCGAAAGGGTTTTCCTCTTTCATTTGCACTTGTGCAGTTTGTGCTATGCGGCATTTGTGATTGACATCAGAAGAATCTTATTTTTCTGTATATAAAGTGATGTTTTCCATACAGGTGCTGTGTACGGGACATATGAGGCTGTCAGATATAAGGTATGGTACCTGACATAACAATAAATTTGCATTTGATACTCTTTTCCTCATCATTATGGATTTCCCCTTTTAAATTTTCTGTTTCTGTGTAGTTCTCTGGACATATATCAACGAGATGAAAAAAAATTTACAGGCTATTTGGAAATACTTATTGAATTCAATTCAGGTGTTTGGAAACACAAAAAGTGGGATGGTTTGAATTTATGCATATCATTGAAACTCATCCCTTTTACAAATTGAATTTACTCCCCCAAGCATCAAAATTGAATTCATGCAAATAATTGACTTGTTACTTCTTGTGTCTCACACACAAACAAAGCAGCGCTCCAACAAGGATATAAAAATTTCTCACTCATTTTTGCCTGATAAATAATTTTTATATATGATTAATAACTAGATTAATTTTCCTTTATTTTTTATATTTGGAAATTATAATTTTACATTAATTATGAAATTATTATTGTAAATTTAGAGAAATATGAG
>JANIHY010000002.1:18658944-18670001 GCA_027479065.1 Erythroxylum brevipes
TAGATTTTAATTAAATAATATAATTTTGTTATGTATGTCCAAAATTACTTTAAAAACTTTTGATAAATTAATTTATTGTCTTTTTGTATTAGAAAATTGGTACCCTATGGTTTATATTTAAAATTGAATTAGAATAATATAAAAATCACTATATACGTAAGTTAAAATGTTTAAATATTTTCATATCACATCATTAAAATGCAAGCCCTTATGAGTTTTCCATAACAAGTTAAAAAGATTGATTTGTTAGTGTTTTCTATAGGTTAATTAAAGTTCCTTAGCACAATAGAGTCTGTAATACTTGCCTTAGAAGACCAAAGCCTCTTCAAGCCTTGGCCTTAAGAAAAAGGCTAAGCTCACAGCTTTAAAGGCCTACAAACAAGACATTAGGTTATTTATAAGAAAGCACCGGCTGAAAAGTACATTTTAATTTCAACATTTACAATAAATATAACTTAAATCTTAAAGTCTTGAATTGTTCAAATTAAACTTTAATATTTTGAAAATGTTTAGAACCAATATGGGAAAAAATTTAATGATGTTAACTCCTTCCTAGTTAAACGTCATGTCAATACTAACATAATATTATTTTTATATATTTTAAATAAAAAGTGAGCCAATTAATCAAAAAGTGGATCTTACACTTACATCACATGGTAGAAGGAACTGCTGTTTATGCTTTGCAGCATATTAGGTATAAGTAGAACTTTGCAGGTATATTTGTCATGCTATTTTCTTAACAATTTTGTCTTATAGACTTGCGTTATCTAATGAAGATATGTAACTTTTTTTGTTTAAAGTTGTTATTATTCTATTTTGATTATTTATTATTACTTTATTGTAAGATTTTTTAATGTATTTAGTTATTTTATTACATCCTTTATGTTTATTTGACTTTTTTTGTAATATCTTCATGTTACATTTGCATGTGGATCAATCGGAAATAACTCTCTACTACGCAGGGGTAAGATTGTGTACTATTAGATTTTCCAAAATCCCGTGCTTGTATGAAATTCAACTGGATATTGATGATGAGGTCTCACTTGATATGTGACAGTGAGATCCACTTTTTATTTAAAAATTAAAAAATAATACTAAGTTAGCATTGACATGACATTTAACTGAACAAGAGAGAACTCTCTTAAAGTAATAATTTAGGTATATTTTGAAAACATAAGGATTTAAATTGAATGCTCTGAAACGTTATTATCTGTTATATATTTTATTGTAAACATTAGGTTTAAAACACGCTTTTAGTCGAAAAGATACGAAGGATGATGTGTATTTTATTTTGTATTTTCAGTCAACCACTATCAAAAGATCTTAATTATGTGGTAATTAAGTATTTTGGTCTCTTTAATAATTACTATACCAAATCCAGAACATCAAAATACTTCACTTTGTTTTATTTTTTTTACAAGGGGAAAAAAAGAAAACTACACTTCTGTCATAACTATCGCAGTATTTGCGGTACAAAACTCTGTATTGATCACGGTGCATGTGGGCCCAAACTAATGTCGGAGACTCCTAGAGAAAATGTAGGCCTGGACTGGCTATTGTTGCAAGAGAAGCCATGCTATCTGCACCCTGCTCGATACACGTGCTGAAGCTTCACCTCCCAAGATTGGCGTAGGAGACCTCGGATACCTACCACCAAACAATATTGATTAGTCCCGGGAAAACTAGAAAAGGAGATAATATTGATCACCTCTAAAGAATCGACTTCAATAATGATAAGTCGATAACCGAGAGCCGGAGCCAATTGGAGACCCGATTGAATATCCCAAAGTTCTGTCTCAAGAGCAGTGCCAGCCCTGGGTAGGGGCCAGCAGGGCACCTGCCCAGCTTTTGACTTCCATAATATATCACTAATTCACTCAAAATTGATTTAACATTGGCGATGTTTCGAAGAGTAAACATTAGGCAAGTTTTAAGATTCCAGGTAATAAGTACTCCAAGATTGCAAGTTCCAAGATTGCAGATTACGTAGGTTGCAGGTAGAGGTAGTAATAAATAATTTTAAAGTTGGTGATTTTTGACGTGGTAAGTTAACGTTAGGCAAGTTTATTTAACATTATAAGCTAACGTTATAAATTAACGTTATAAGTTAACATCTTATGCTTATAAATACAATCAGCTGAGGATTCTTTCAGGGCTAATTACTTTCTAGTTGTTGTGGATATGACAATTACTTCGTTAAAGAATAGATTTGAACAATTAACGACATTTGATAATATTTTTGAATTTTTATTTGATTCAAAGAAGTTGAGGTCATTAGATGATAACGAATTAAGAGAATGTTGTTCTAATTTTACGACGACTTTTTCTCATAATAATGTGTCTGATGTGGATTTAGATGATCTTTTTTCTGAATTAAAAGTATTACAAATGACGTTGCCAAATGAGTTAATGTCATCAGTTGAAATATTAGAATTTGTTCAAACTGCAGATTGTTATCCAAATGTTTCAATTGCTTATCGAATTCTATTGACTATACCTGTAACTGTAGCATCAGCTGAGAGAAGTTTTTCAAAGTTAAAATTATTGAAAACCTACTTGAGGTCATCAATGTCACAAGAAAGGTTGAATGGTTTAGCTATGTTATGTATTGAGAAGGATATGTTGGACAATATTGATCTTGATAATATTATTAATGATTTTGCATCTAGAAATGCACGGAGAAATTGTTTTTCATAAATCATGATCCTCTGTGTATTTGTTAGTGTTATGATCATTTAATATTTAGTTGATTATGTAAAATTATAAATTAAATCATTTATGTTTCATACAAATGTATAAACTTAAGTATAGTGTCAATTTATTGGAGCTCTTTTTTTTAATTTTGCCCAGGGCCTATAAAACTATAGGAACGGCCCTGATCACGAATGAAATCTGTGAACACAACAACATCTTCAGTCTAACCTAAAATGCCCTTGACCTTGCCCTCGGAATCCTCTAGGCATAATAAAATCAAAACCAACGTTCAAATAATAGCAACCGATCACAAGAAGAACGGTTAATTAGATTGAGTAGCAGTTAAAAACATGGAAAATCAAAAGACTGCAACAAAGAAATCCATGAAAGTCGAAGGAAAAAACACAAACAGAAAAACCAGATACAAAACCATGACTAAAAGAAAAATCCCCGAAGAAAAAAAACAGAACTTATCACAGCTGTAAACCTGAAAGGCTTTGTTGGACATAAACTTGAAATCTATACACACAATAAAAGATCAATGAAAATCAAAGCAAAAAACGCAAACAGAAAAGGCAAATAAAAAACCATCACTGGAATGAAATATGCAGAAAAACCACATACAAAACTATGAGTAAAATAAAATCCCCGAAGGCAAAAAACCAGAACTTACCACAGTTATAAACCTCAAAAGCTTTCTTGGGCAGAAACTTCAAACCTGTACACATAATAAAAGATCGATGAAAGTCCAAATAAAAGAAAAGGAAGGAAGGTTCTCTGTTGAGAAACAGAAAAAGTTGAAGAGTGAACGAAATTCCAAATCTGTAGCAAATACAAAACCATGACTAAAATAAAATCCCCGGAGAAAAAAAATACAAATTACAACAGCTGAGTTTTGTTGGACAGAAATTTCAAATCTGTACACATAATAAAAGTTGGATGAAAGCCGAAGAAAAAAACGTAAACAGAATAAGCAAACACAAAAACACAAACAAAAAAACTAAATACAAAACCATCATTGAAATGAAATATGAAGATGAAGAATAGGAACAAAAGTTCTTTGTTGCTCGAAAACAAAAAGGAAGGCGGAGAAGTAGAGAAAGTCGAAGAGTGAATGAGTGAATGAATGAAAGCGGTACAGGTGAGGCGGAGAAGCAGACGAAGTTGAAAAGGAAGACGGAGAAGCAGAGAAAGTGGATGAGTGAATGAGTGAAAGACAGAAACCAAATAATAATAAAGACAGAAAGAATTAAACAAAGAAACAAATATAAGCCGTTAGATTAAATGGACGGGCGGGATGCGTTGCGTGGTCGTCCATCCCAACTCGTTCTTAGTATATATACTTAATAAGATCTAAAGAATTTGCTTCCTTTGAAGATCCGAGAAAGTGGCATACTGTCTTTTGAATGAAAAGCAAATTGGAGAAGCCTCACAGTGTAAGCCGATATGAAAGTAGGGAGGACTAAACCGAGAAGTGGAACGAGGCAATTGGCTGAGAAAACCGTATTGAAGGCCACTAGTTGGAGTTCAATCGCAAGCAATAATTCCATTATACCTCCGCACTATTGGTTGCTGTGGCTGTTATTAACTTGCTCAGGGGATTTTGTTTAAACTTTGCTGATGGAGTAGAGGCCTCACACACACACACAAAAGACAAGGAAGACTCATTGATGGAGGTGAACAAAAAAGCGGGAGACCGTGACGTGAAGTTTAAAATAAATTAGATATAAATTTAAGTAAATTGGAGATTCTTATTTATTATATTTTAAGTTGCACTCCACTGTTACCGCTCACTTTCTTGGTGCCTTTGGTATGGTAATACGATGAACAGTTAAATAGGGAAAGGCATGTGTCATAAACATAGCCATAAAATTAAATAGTCAAAAACAAAGAATAAGGATAGCTCCAAAGAGCCCGCTTCACCTGATAGATCCTATTCCCAATTCAACTCCATCTTTTTCACTCCACAGCAAATAAAAAAAAGGTTCCCTAACACCTTAACCTGAACTAAAGAAAAAGACCGATAAAGACTGTTTTCACATTGTCAATATGCAAGTACTGATTGGTGTGTGTCTCTGTTTATCCTTTTACGGTACGAAATTCCACAACTTGCGTTCTCGTTCTTGACAACCTACCGCATTTTCCTTTTTTTTTTTAATTTCTTTTTTACCCTTTTCCGGTCTCTGGTTTTTGTTGAGGGTATTTGGTAGTGTTTGTCTGTCTGTTGTTTGGTGGTTTGGTGAGATTGAACTTGGTGTCAGCTGGGTTTGGTCCTTTCTGGACATGGGATGTTTTTTCCTTTTTTGGGTGGGGGGAAATTGCTTGTGATGGTCGCAGCCGATATGGACATATTAACAAGAAGACAACCCACTTCAAAGTTCTCTTTTCCTTCACTATTTTGGTTTGGTTTATCCGATAAAACTTCTTGTGGAGGAAAGCCTATTGTCGGCTGCCTTTTGAGTTTTACTCGTCAAGGTCAAGATTGCTCCTTTACTTGTTGGGTTCCTTTTCTGCTGTTCACTCCTCGTGTGCTTGGCTGTTTTAGATGAGTGTATGTTCTGCTTCCGCGGAAGAATTTTTGCCGTCAATTCTAGTCTTCTAAGCAAATTTTCTCACTCTGTTCTGTTTTCAGTACGAACGATTGTAATTTTTCTTTTTGAGTTTTGATACAAAACATTTGCAGTTCCTGGAGTTTGATAATCATTTCTAATGTGGACCACATTTCACTTTCCAATTTGATAGCTATATCAAAGCTTTCTTTCTGCCACTCTAGTTTTTTTTTTCTTTTTCTGATATTGATAAGATGCTTGTAGGGAGTACTTTCTGATTGTTTTCTTCAACTGGTGTTGAAATGGCCGAGAAACAAGTCTCATGTGTTGGGATAATTGTATCTAGGAAATTCGTGTTTTGTTTATTCCCGTTTATAACAGCCTTGTTTGTATTATCTTGGTTCTCTTTGTTGCGTTCCACAAGCCGTCCCAGCTTCCTAAACCGTAGTTCCTTGTCTAATCCTAAGCTTCTATCAACAATTGACAACCGAAATATTCAATCTCTTAGTCAGTATAATGTTGCACCTCCGGTTGCAAATCGAGCAATTATTGTGGACAATGTAGTCTCAGATGAAGAAGAAATACAGGATGGAGGGCAATCCCAAAAGAAAGCTGATGTTGAAGTTTTGAAATGTAGTGCCAATGACAAGAACAGGGAAGAACCTCTCAAGGTTTTCATGTATGATTTGCCTCCTGAATTTCATTTTGAGCTGTTAGACTGGAAAGCTAAAGGGAATAGTGTTTGGCCTGATCTTAGAGCTGGGGTACCTCATTATCCTGGTGGGTTGAATTTGCAGCACAGTATTGAGTATTGGCTTACACTGGATCTTCTTGCCTCAGAAGTCCCTGAAATTCCTCGAGCTAGTAGTGCTATAAGAGTTCATAATTCTAGTGAAGCTGATGTTATTTTTGTACCATTCTTCTCTTCATTGAGTTATAACCGCTACTCTAAAGTGAATCCCCACCAAAAGAAGAGCAAGAACAGAATGTTGCAAGAGAAGCTGGTGAAGTTTGTGATATCACAGAAGGAGTGGAAAAGGTCTGGGGGACGAGATCATGTGGTTCTGGCTCACCACCCAAATAGCATGCTATTTGCCAGGATGAAGTTATGGTCAGCAATGTTCATTCTATCGGATTTTGGGAGGTATCCTCCAACTATAGCAAATGTTGACAAAGATTTGATTGCACCTTACAAACATATAATCAAAAGGTACACGGATGACTCTTCCAATTTCGACAGCCGTCCAACTTTGCTGTACTTTCAAGGTGCCATATACCGAAAAGATGTATGTATATCCTTCTCTTTACTCATATTCTGCAGCAAATTTGTTTTAGATACCTTGATTTTCTTTTGAAATTACAAAACATAACTAAGGCTGCGGATGTTTTTTGCTTGCGGTCCTTCACATAAAATTGTTTAGGCTGTTCATTGAATGTGTGAAGAACAGGGATCTTTGCAAAATTACTTGTTAAGATGTATGATATTTTACTCAATATTGCGAGCAATTAAAGCTAAGTGACCTAGCTCTATTAATGTAAGCAAACACATGTTTTCCATCTACTATTCCTGGTTAGTTTTGCCTCCCACTTAGTTCGTGGATATGCACCAACCTGGCCTTATGATTAGAATTATAGCTTTACAAAATACAATCTTCTCGAGGACTTAAAAATATAACATTTCCATTCCTTTTGGAATAGCCTTTTGAACTTGAAATTGTATGAAATTCATAAGGCCTTCTTTGCTAAACTCTAATCTCTCGTTGCTGAATCTGCATTTCCCACTATTCTAGATTTAACATCTTACATCCAATGCTTTTGTGTGTTACAACCAGCTTTATGTATGTTGTTCTCTGTTGATTGGTTTTAGTGGTTTTGGGCTTGTGGGGAGTTAGTGGTTGCTGAATTCAATTTGTCACATTTTTCTTGTGAACTTCTATAAACACTTACCATGGCGTGGACTCTGGTAACAAATCAATCATATTCCTTTCGTTCATTTCTTACATATTGGTTTGTCTTGTTTAGGGTGGTTTTGCTCGCCAAGAGTTGTTTTATCTTCTTAAAGACGAAAAAGATGTGCATTTTCAATTTGGCAGCGTTCAAAAGGATGGAATCAACAAGGCTTCAAGGGGAATGCACTCTTCCAAATTCTGTCTCAATATAGCAGGTGACACTCCATCCTCAAACCGACTCTTTGATGCCATTGCTAGCCACTGTGTCCCAGTCATCATCAGTGATGACATTGAGCTCCCGTACGAGGATGTCCTTGACTACTCTCAGTTCTGCGTATTTGTTCGCACATCTGATGCTATCAAAGGGAAGTACCTCATAAATTTCATAAGGAGCATTGGCAAGGATGAATGGACCAGAATGTGGCAAAAATTGAAAGAGGTAGAAAACTTCTTCGAGTTTCAATACCCATCAAAGCAAGGGGATGCTGTCCAAATGATCTGGAAAACAATTTCCAGAAAGGTTCCTGCTATTAGAATGAAGATAAACAAGGCTAGGCGATATGCTCGATCTCCTATCCGTAAAGATAGAGGGTTAAGATCAATACCAGCACCTGGGAATTTTTGGTGAGGAGGAACTGAAAATTCCCTCAGTTCTACAGTTTTTAGATCCATTTTATGTGAAACACCAGACTAGGTTTTGCTTCTTAAAAGGGTAAGAACTGCAATGTGTTCTTGCTGCAGATTATGTGGTCATTCTTGTAAAAAGAAAAAGAAACCATAGATAATGAAAAGAAATTTCGTTTGTTATAAGAGAGCCTTATGCCATGTACATGTTTCTTTGTCTCTGTAATTATTCTACTAATCATAAGAGGATTTCTCATCTTCATTTGGATATAACTTGGTTTTCTTGATCTTACAAAAATTTCAGGTTATATTTCCAAGCCTTGGTGAGAGATATATTCCTACTGTCCTTTTTCGCTCAATATATGAAGAGGTTCAGAATATGCAACTTGGGTAGTCCAACCATTCAAAATGATTGAATCTTCAATAGATTTGACTTCTACTCATTCTTTGAAAACAAGATGGAGCCGTTGTACACCACTGTCAGGTAGTGGCTTTAACAAGTATTTTGTTTTTCCCTCTTAGATTACTTGATCTTACCTTGCCTACGCTTCTGTTTGTAGATGCAATCTGTATATTGTGGTATAGACCCTGGGTTTTGCTTCGAGGTAGAGTTACAAGATTCATTCTTGTGGAAGCAATCGGAAAAGGATTTCAAAGTTTCCCTTCATTCTTTGACCCCGTTTTATTCGATATGATTGTGAATCTGTGTTGGATGGAGAGGGGTTGGAACACTGGATCAGTTTGACCTTGATACTGGATGCTATTGCTTGGTTGCAATCAATATGTGCATCTGCAGATTGATTTGATCTGAGAATGGAGCTCTGTCATTTGACCATTTGCATCGAACATGTATAAGGAGTTGTTGGAAGGTGCAAGCTTCCATCAAAAGAGCCTGTACCCAGAATACAACGAATAAGCTGTTCCTAAGCTGGCATAATCTACTCTCATATATGCCTGTTTGTCAAAATTACCCAGAATACAATGAATATGCTGTTCCTAAGCTGGCGTAATCTACTCATATGCCTGTTCCTCAAAATCACGCTGATTGCAATGTAATGATGACTCTAAAAGCATCGACTAATATGATTAGGCCTTTACGCAATGCACGTCATCGGTACTATACGATACAAGTCGTCACTCTCTTTAGTTGTAGAAAACTATAAACTGAAATACGAGAAAAAATGTATTTTTATTTTTAATATTTGTACCAAAATGTAAATAATAATAAATACAAATTTAAGTTTAATATTTTTTACAACAATATAAATTAAAATTTAATGTTTTATAGTGTTCGATGATTTTTAATATTTTGTAATGTTTAAAATGAATTTTAATATTTTCATCTTCACATGGTTGTTTCCCTTCTCTTCGTCTTATAATGACACTAGTAGGTTAAGTCTGCTCAAATGCGCAGTGAAAATGTCTAGCGAATTTATAAGCATGGGAAATTTTTACATCATAGTTATATAATAAATAATATCAAAATGTAATGAAATAAGCATTAGTTGGGACAAGAAATAAAATGAAATGACTTTCTTTGAGATACGTTTAAAATAGTTTACATGTTTACTACTTACATCTGCGGTACAAAGATACCTTAATCTATAAGTTTTTTAATTTGTCTTTCATAAAAGTTTCTAGTCTTGAAGTTTACTTCTTTGAAATCGTTGGTCATCTTTATCATTCGACTAATTTCATACATCTTGATATAGAGAAGCTCATGCGAACTATTATGTATCTTTTTATTTCGTGCATGGTATGTTAGATGTGTCTTTATTGAAAATAAGAAGTAGAAAGAGTAGAAAGAGTGATCTTGGTATGAGTTGTGATAAGGAAAAATTTAGAAACAAGATTAGTAGTGATCTGAAAAATGTTCACATCGCAGTGAAAATGCCCAGCGAATTTATAAGCAGGAGAAATTTTTACATCATAGTTAAATAATAAATAATATCAAAATGTAATGAAATAAGTATTAGTTGGGAGAAGAAATAAGATGAAATGACTTTCTTTGAGATACGTTTAAAATAGTTTGCATGTCTACTACTTATACCTGCAGTATAAAGATACCTTAATAGATAAGTTTTTTAATTTGTCTTTCATAAAATTTTCTAGTCTAGAATTTTACTTCTTTGAGATCGTTGGCCATTTTTATCATTCGACTAGTTTCATACATCTCGATGTAGCGAAGACCATGTGAACTATTATGTGCCTTTTTATTCTGTACATAGTATGTTAGATGCGACTTTATTGAAAATGAGAAGTAGATGGAGTAAAAAGAGTGATCTTGATATGAGTTGTGATAAGTAAAGATTTAGAAACAAGATTAGTAGTGATATGGAAAATGTTCACCGAGTATTTTTCGGTCTGTTAGCCATAAATTTTTTTCTAGTTATCCAAACGAGATGATTCTTGATTTGGATTAAACTATAACGTATGAATACATTTTTTATGAAGATATCAAGTTTCAGTTTTGTCTTTAAGAGTCTCAAAAATTGCAATGAAGTTGAGAATTAGGTGCAGGACGTTGATAACTGATCGTAAAATTTGTGTTATGACTTTGGGAGAAAATTTGGGTTTATTATAGATAGATTTTAGCAAAGTTGCCTTCTGAAGAGTTGTAGATCTTTCTTTTATCTTTCCAACGATATATAGCATGAAAAATTTGGACATCAGAGTCAAAAGTTATGATCTTTTTAAGTGGAGATATTCTGGAGATAAAAGTAAGACGAAGTGAAAATAAGACGATAAAAGTAAGACGAAGTAAAAGTAAAACGATATAAGTAAAATGATAAAAGTAAGACGATAAAAGTAAGATGAAATGAAAGTAAGATGATATAAGTAAGACGAAATGAAAGTAAGACGATAAAAATAAGACGAAATGAAAGTAAGACAATAAAAGTAAGACAAAGTGAAAGTAAGATCATAGAAATAAGACGATAAAAATAAGACGAAGTGAAAATAAGTCAAACTAAGACGATAAAAACTAAGACGAAGCAGAGTCAAACTAAGACGATAGAAAAGTCAAACTAAGACGATAGAAACTAAGACGAAGCAGAGTCAAACTAAGACGATAGAAAAGTCAAACTAAGACGATAGAAACTAAGATGAAGCAGAGTCAAACTAAGACGAAGCAAAAGTCAAACTAAGACGATAGAAACTAAGACGAAGCAGAATCAAACTAAGAAAGTCAAACTAAGACTTTTATATATATATTTATGTTTGACTGTAAAATTATTATATA
>JANIHY010000002.1:18719484-18738287 GCA_027479065.1 Erythroxylum brevipes
AAATGAAATTCAATGTAATTAATTCAAACATAAAGACTTGAAATTGAATGTGATGAATTCAAACTTAGTATTAACATAAAAAATGCACGTATAATTGATATGACAATTCTTTGCATAATAAACCTTTAATATGATATATAGGCTAGAAACCTATGATGCAACTCATATGAGGCTTATCGGTGAATATTTTCATAAGCCTAAGAGTCACAACGAAAACTTGCTTTCTCGATTCATATGGAGTAACAATGCCACATACCATAGTTCTTGTTTAAAATCAAACTTTGGAAATGAACTTGTAGGTGATTAATTCAAACACAATAACTTGAACTTCAATGTGATTGTTCAATGTAGTGTTGGGCTTTTTTTCACTTCTTAATGTCACTTCTTATAGGACATTGGTTGGCATATTGTTTTATTTGACTGATACTCACATATGTTGAGTTTTCTAATTGTGAACTCATAAGGTGGGATAGGTTGGTTTCAATTTGGAGGGTAAATGATCAAAGACCTGTAAAAACTTAGGGATGTTATGTAAAGTAAATATTAAATGTCCTATAAACTTAGGGTAAATGAATGATATTAACTATGAAATCATTTTTTAAAGTAAAAGTTTTGCAAAAATGAGTAATGTTGATAAATCTTGGATGTATAGACGATTAACACCCTATGATTTCATTAATTCTGAATTTGATGAGGGAATTGAAGCTTTTATTCACTATACATGTTCTCAACTTACATCTATGGATGGTGCAAAGATCAAATGTCGGTGTAAAAAGTGAAAACATATTTTTTTTCTTCCTATTGATGAAGTGAATCTCCATTTGTTAAGAAAAGAGTTTGTTCCAAATTATTTTGAGTTGATACGACATGAGGAGCCATTAATTTGTAGCACCTCAAGGGGTTATGAAGTAAACTCATCAATAAATATGGATGAGTTTGAAAGGGGACTAGATTTATAATAAATAATGTGGGTACAACTGAAAATCCTTACACTCAAATGGTTTATTATACAACCGATTATACCTTTCAGGTAAATATAGAAAATCTTGAAGAAGAATCAAAACCCACATGCAAAAAAGTTTTTTGACTTACTAAAATCAGCTGATTAAGAATTATGTCCAAATTGTGAGACCATGATTAATTTATCTTCTATTGCTCAAATATTGAATATAAAGTCTGAAGGGCATATTTCTGATCAAAGTTTGGATAAAATTTTTGCTTGGTATAATAAATCATTGCCTCTTGATCATACAATGGTTGATAATTTCTACCATATGAAGAAACTTATTAGGAGTCTTGGTTTTCCAGTTGAAAAAATTGATTTTTGCAATTTTGGATGCATGTTGTTTGGGTAGATGATGTGCCACATAAAGTGTAAATTTTGTAATCAATCTAGGTTCAAACCTAGAAAGTGTTCTATGAAACAAAAATTACTACCCTGAAAGCGGATGTATTATTTGTCACTAACTCTGAGACTTCAAAGACTATATGCCTCTGATGTACTGCATCTCACATGAGATGGCATAATGAACATGAATAGGAAGATGGAATAATGAGCCATCTATTGGATGCACGCGCATGGAAACATTTCAATAACACCCATTTTGAGTTTGCAACTGAAAGTCAAAATGCTAGGATGGGATTATCAACATATAGATTCCAAAATTTTAGTCAATCCAACTAACAATATCCATCATGGTCAATCATAATTACTCCTTATAATTTGCCTCCATGGATGTGTATAAATGAGGCATATATTTTCTTGACGGTGATTGTGCCAAAGCCTATGAATCTAAAACATAAAATTGATGTATTCTTACAACTATTAGTATTTGAATTGTATCATCTTTGAAATTTTGGTGTGGAGACATATGATATGTCTCTTGAACAAGATTTTTTGTTGAGAGCAGCTTTGATGTGAACTATTAGTGATTTCCCTCTAGATGCTAAGTTGTCTAGATGGAACAAACCATAAGATTGGCTTGTCTTTACTATAACAATAATTTTGATGTGTTTTATCATTATAAAAGGACCAAAATATCTTGGTTTGACAATCACAGAAAATTTCTTCCTCCAGATCATCCATTTAGACGTAATAAACAAAAAGCTGGTGAAGAGATATTGCAGGAGATTGATGAATTAAGGTTGTTGAAAGTTATAGAACTTGAAGCTGAAGAAGTTAATAGAAGCATTAGTAAAAACTTTGGTGTGAGAAAATGAAGCATATTTTGGAATTTTTCATATTGAAAAAGTAATTTGATACATCATAATTTAAATGTGACATATATTGACCAAAAAAATTTAACAATTTATTCAACGCTATAATGAATATTGAAGGGAGGACAATGGCAATGTAAAATCACAAGTTGATTTGACATTTTTCGTAGAAGGAATGAGTTAGATAAAGATCTTCAAACTGGTAAATATTCAAAAGCACATTACACTTTAGACAAAAAACAAAAGAAAATTTTGTGTGAATGGTTGAAAAGTATAAAGTTTCCCAATAGTTATGTTTTGAACTTGACAAGATGTGTGGACAAGAGGAAGTACAAATTATTTGGGATGAAAGTCATGATTATCATGTTTTTATGCAAGGCTAATTCCAACTTCATTTCGAGAGTTGTTATTGAATAAGATTTGGGAAGCTATAACAAAACTAAGTTTATTTTTTAAAAGCTTTAACGTCATCTGAAATAAATTTGGCTAAAATGGAAAAACTAGAAAGGAAAATTGCGGTTATCTTGTGCAAATTAGAAGGGATTTTTCCTCCAAGCTTTTTCGACTATATAGAGCATCTATCAGTACATTTAGCATACGAGGCTAAACTTGCTAGTCCAGTTTAATATCGATGGATATATCTGCTTAAGAGGTAATTATAGTTAATATTTAAATAAAACTTATAGCATGTTTTAATCACATAATTGTAATAACCCTATTTGTAATATACGTATTTGCATCACTTGAACAAAAATATTAAAAGCAAGGCTAGAGTTAGAGGTTCAATATGTAATGCTTATTTAATGGAGGAAGCAAGTACATTTTGTTCATATTATTTTGAGACACACGTGTATATAAGAGAAAGAAAAATTTCTCGTAATGACGATAGGAGAGAAATGAATGATATTGATAGTAACTTATCCATTTTTACATATCCAGGATGAGCATATGGACGTTCAACAAGAAAAATGATAACAATAGAAGAAATAGAGGTTGCTTGTGGTTACATTTTATTGAATTATCAAGAGGTTCAACCTTTTGTGTAGTAAGTTTAAGTTGATTTTTAAATAGATTATTTAAGTTTTCGAAGTTACTGTTGTTCATAACTAAAATACATAGTAATGCTTTTAGATTATACAAGGAATGATTATGTGAGCTAATTCCTGAAACAACACAAGTTGATATCAATAAAGAAGTTGAAAGACACTTTCTTCGATGGTTCGAGAAATATGTAAGCTTTCACTTGTAATAATTGAAATGGTTGAATTATCATATTAAAGTGATTAGATAACATTATACTATTTAATATGATAATTTTTGTGTCGGCCTCAGAAAATCCAATAGAGAACAAGTTTATATGTGATCTTATGAAAGGATCTTTGCAAATTGTTAAATCATATCCATTGTATATTGTAAATGGATACAAATTTCATACAGAATATCATGATCATAGAATGACAACAGTAAATAGTGGGGTTTGCATATAGGGAGAATTGATGTATTACTATAGTAAAATTATTGAGATACTTAAAATTGAGTACCTTGTATTGTCAATAAAACGGAGTGTGATGTTTAAGTGTGAATGGCTTGATCCATCTCCTAATATTGGAACAAAAGTGTACAGTCGATACAATCTAGTTGAAATCAACCTGCGAAGAAGATTTATACAATTTGAACTTTTCGTGTTGGTGATGCAAGTGATCTACGTGTATTATGTCCCTTTTTCAACTTACGACAAGATAAGTCAGATTAGTTGGCGATTTGCAAAGTAAAACCTAGAGCTGTTTTTGAATTACATGGAAAAGGAGAAAATAAAAGAATTGAAAGTGAATCGTTTCAGGAATATGTTTATGAAATAAATACATGTATAACGTATGACAAGAATGAACCTTTGAACGATCCAAATAATGAATTTGTTGAAATTTCATCTGAAGAGAATGAGGAGAGCAAGAGATTTGAAGAGAAGCTTGAGTTTGATTCAAATTCTTTGGAAAAAGAAGATGATGATGATTTTTATTTACAATGAAGTGCTAATAGTGATTAATTTGTGTTTGTAATAAAATATTATATGAATAAATCTATTACTACATCAACAATTGTTATATATTGAATTTATATTGTTCTATTGGAAAATTCAATAAAATGTGAATTTCAAGTTAAAAATATGCCATCAAAGAGAAAACAAGATATGATGCAGCTAAGGTTTAGGTTACCACGATTCAAAGAGCTAGTGCATTCTCAAGCAAAGCATCACATTCTATAGATGCTACATAATCACCTACTGTACGTCCGACTACCGCACATCCAGATGAAGACTCACCTTCTGTACCTACTGTTATAACATCTAATAGCCCTGCTGCACTGGCCACCAACCCTACACAGTCCACCACCCCTATACCGATAGAGATATCAAGGGTAAACGTTATAGATGAAGGAGGCGATCTCCAACCTGGAGCTAAGGGAATTGATGGAAGAACTTACTTCACAATTGTCAACAATTTGTAAGTAAATTTCTAACAAAAATTAATACATGATAATACCATCAGTTTATATTAAAGTTATAGGTTTAAATTTTGAAAATGATATAAAATAACTTATTTATTAGGTTGGTTCTATATGGAACGTGCTCAAGAAATATCTGATCCAAGTTTAAGGAGATGATAGATCTTGAGGGTTATATATGAAAGAATGTCTCTCAAACGATAAAGGATTTTTATTATTAAGAGTTTGAGATACAAAAAATATATTCTTTAATATTTTTTATTTTATCTAATTTTATACAATAATTAGATAAATATTGTCGTTTATAAGTAATTATAGTATGTTTTTCTTTTTTTAGAATTTTTTTTGGGATTCAAATTTAATGCTATAATTTATAATGTATGGAAGAGGCGAGCTCATACATATTATAGAGACTTTATTACTTCGATATACAAGAATGGTGTACGACCACCATATACATTTGAAGAAATATGGAGTCGTTGGTAACAATATTGGGCATCACCAGAGGCAACATCCATTTCAGAGCACAGTTCTGCTAATAGACATGGAGAGCTAAATGGAGAGAGTCTACCCGTACACACTAGAGGATCTTTAACCCACTAGGAGTGTGCTCTTTAACTTGTAATTATCAAAACCTTACACGTATATTTTGATTTTTGTACATTACTATATGCAATTTGATCTAAATGTAATTTGATATATGAAGTTTAAAATAAAAATATAGGTGCATTATAGAGAATAATAATATTATAATGTGTCATCAATGGTTGTGTTGTTGGGTCAAATTTTTTTGTCTAACAGGAGGTAAATATCATAAAAATAGAGAAAATTCTGTCAAATTTTTTTGTAAATTATAGTTACTTGTAAAAATTTATTCTGATATAAGAAAAGTCTATAGGTAGGAAGCCTACACTATGCCATCTCTTTATGCACACTCACACTAAGAAATATGATTGTGTGACCTTCGTCAATACCCGATATACACAAATTCAGATATGTAAAATCTATACTTTAATATTAATTCTTTAAAATATCACTTATTAACATAAAAAGTTATAATAATATGACCAAATACAAGAAAGCATCTGAAACTGTTGATGAGAGTTAGGCATATTTTGATGCAGTGGATGATAGGGACAATCGTGGAAGGATTTTCGACTTAGGTTCATTTGTAAACACATGTTATTTGCAATCCATCACATCCACTACAACTAGATCTAGTAGACGTTTTGCATCAAATGAGAGAGTCCTTCAGCTTCAGAGCACAGTAGAGAGGTTAATGGATTGCATAACTCAACTCTATAATGAGGTGGACGAGTGAAGGGTAGGAACAGGACCTCATCACAGCAGTCAAAGCATCTGCCTTCACCATCTGCATAACTTCAAGATAAGTGAATGTATTTGATGGTCTGTTACTCTTAAGTTTTTGTACAATTTTTAATTTACAGTTATTTTCAAGATACTTATTTGTGTATATTATAATTTTTTATATTACCATTTAGGATAATGTTTACTTTATATTTATCAATCAATTTCATATTATTTACATAAATTAAATGTACAAAAAAATTATAAGATTATCAACAGAAAACTCAGATAGGAAGTGAGAAATGGAGGATGAAATTTATCATAGTTAAATTCCACAACGGAAATACAATATTTCGTCCCTAATTAGCGATGAAGTGATATATTCTGTCAATATATTGCTAAGTTGTCAATGGGATAATATATTCCGTTGGTAAAAATTTAGTGACGGATAATATTTTCTGTCAATAAATTTAGTGACGAAATGTTATATATCTGTCAATAAATTTAGCGACGGACCTACAACTTGCTGTCGATAAATTCACCGACAGAATATTATGATTCCATCGGCAACTTAGCAACGAAATATTCTAACTTTGTCGATAGATTTACCTAAATTTACTGATGAAAATACAAAATTTTGCCTCTAAATTTACCGACTAATGTACAAATTTCTGTTGCTCAATTTGCGACAGATTCCTTATATCCATCGCTAAAGTTTACCTATGACCGTTTCTCCAAAAACTCTTTCTGTTAGTAATTTTCATCACCAAATTTGTTTCCCAACAAAAAATCTATATTTCCCGTCAGTAATTTATGTCACTAAAATATATTTTCTTGATGTGTTCTCAATTTATGTATAGACCATATGAGGGTCGGTTGACTACAACAAAGAGGATCATGTGCTAAGTAAAAGGAACCTTAAGTTATGGATTGATATACATGCATGGAATGCTTTTCCTTTATGTAGTTTTATAAATGCAAATTGGGCTGGTGATTTGAAAGACAAATGCTCCACAACAAATTATTATTTTTCTATAGGGATAAATATCTTGGTATAACAAGAAATAATCTACTTTAGCTCTTTTAAATTGTGAGGCGACATATGTAGTAGCTATTATGGCCACTTAGTGGTGTACTTGGCTTAAAAGTCTTATTGAAGAAATTGTTTCTACTCTTAATTACTCGATTCCAATTATTGTGATAATGAAAATGCAATAAAACTTGCCAATGGTAAGAGGCGTGTTCTTAGAAACAACAAAACCTTGAGGGGTCGCGAGTTCGATTCCCAAAGAGGACAATACTGATTAATGGTTGGATGCCGCGGTATAACCCGCAAACACAAGCCGGGGTATAACCCCCAAATACCTACGGGTGGGGTGTGGGGTCCAACAAATTTTGACTTGAAGAGTTTCAAATTTTGACTTGAATGTGAGAATATGTGTAGGGATGAA
The DNA here is from genome assembly GCA_027479065.1 of Erythroxylum brevipes. Lineage (NCBI taxonomy): Eukaryota > Viridiplantae > Streptophyta > Magnoliopsida > Malpighiales > Erythroxylaceae > Erythroxylum > Erythroxylum brevipes. Next base: position 18,726,963 of record JANIHY010000002.1, read on the forward strand.
TAGTAGCTCTAGAATGGCATTTTTGTGATCTTAAACTTTAAGAATTTTTTTGGGTTGAATTAGGCATATTTTGCTCAATTGGTCTTCATGAAAGTTGTAGCTTTTAGCTTTCTATCGCCATAAAATATTATTTTTCGACATTGGAGTTGATAGTTATGAGTGATTGAAATGTGGATATGGTTTAGGTGATAATTAACAATATTTAACAGGGCAGCCACAATCATGTGAGAATTTGACCCTTTTAGAGGTAGAAGTTGCTTCTAAGTTCTTCATGAGAATTGTAGAATGTATTCTGATCATTCCATTGATATAAAACATGGAATTTTTGGACAATGAGATAGGAAGTTATGATTTTTAGAAATTGGGATACTGTTTAGGATGACACTTATTTGGGCAGTACATGCATCGTACATATTCCTTATACACACATGTACATAAATGAATGCTTATAATTGTGCAAAATTATTAATGTGTATGCAACTTATTGCATAAATGGGTTGTGCAGGTTAAAAATCCGCAGTCAGGCGTTTCCAGAATTTGGAAACAAATGCTAATCTAGAGCGTACTATGAGTAGACCGAGATAGTCTCATTTCATTATGTGTTCTGTTTGAATTTGTATCGATTGACTGCTGAATGTTCATATAAATGGTGATGGATTGTGATTTGATTGTGGATTCCGGACAGAAGGTTCGATGACTGTGTATTGGGAGAGTTGTAATATTGATGTGCTACTTGAATGTGAATTGGATGAATTATGTGTATTTAATGTAATTGAAAAATGTGTTTTGAGTGTGCATTATATGATTGATAAGTACCGGACTACGGTCCGATGACAAATGTCTTTTGAATGTGCATTGCATATGTATGAGATATATTTCTCAACTCTACTGTTGAATGCCGGACTACGGTTCGATGACATGTGAAAGTGAGTGAATGGGATTGATGAATTTCATTGCATAAGTGTATGAAATATAATGACTGTTGTGACCAGAGTAGCCACCGATCAGAGCTTAAAGCTCAACGAGTGGAAATGAGTTTCAAGCTCAAAAGTGAATCAGAGCCTCAGGTTCAACGTTTAATGAGCCCTGTATCCACCAAATGAATAAGGGACAGTTATTAATGAGCCCTACATGGGACAGTTTAGGCACTCGGTCACAACAAAATAACAAATAAAAAGTGAATCTCATGTGCATTGCATATGCATAATATGACTGATTAAGTGTATCGAATGTGAAATAATGTGAATGTGAAATAGAGTGAGATGTGTAAATTATGTGTTGTGTGACTGGGTGAGCCATCGATGATGGTCACTTACTGAGTTCGTAAAACTCACCCAAAATTTGCTATTATTTTTCAGGACTCAGAAGAATACCCCGTTAGGCAATGGGAGTATATCTATTGAATATGAGAGAAAGAAGAGGTTGGGATTAGTTCGCATCTGTATTGTGTTTGTTTATTTTCGTACTGAATTGTATTTTTCGTAAATCATTTTATTTTGTGTATTTGCATATATTATTTGTGTATAACTTTCCGATTGGAAAAAAAGGGTTTTGCAAAAGAAATTGATTAAAGTGTAATATGTTTTGTTTTTGGATTGGCTAATCGAACTTCTGGTATGTGAAAAACAAAATTGGCAACTACTGTAAATGAAAATGTTTTTGAATAAAAGTAGGCCCAAAGTTACGATTATTGATTTTCACGTATGCTTGAAAAAAAGTTTTATATTGAGTTTTTGACGAATTAAATGATGTAGCACACCACCCTCGCGGGGCACGGACTCGGATATCACCATCGATGTCAGGTTCAGGTCATGCGGGAGTGGGGTGTTACAGAATTGGCCTTCAAGGTCTTCATGAAAGTTGTAGATTTGGAAGTCCTTTTTCCAATAGTCAAAAAAAGAAGTCAATCTGACATCTGTAGTGAGAGTTATAGCAATTGCTCCAAGACATGTACAATACGGTAAAGATATGAATATGTTGGATTCTTTTGACCATAACTTCTTCTCTAAACCTCCAAATGACTTGATTCTTAAACCATTAGATTCCTAAGACATTGATATACATCTGCACCAATAATCATAGTTATCTGGGATGAATGGGAGAAGATTGACTGCAAAGATTGGGACGGGTGTAGTGAGTGTGCTCTTAAGCAATATGAACTGTTGTTATTCCACTGAATATACTTCGGTATTTTGATCATTTCTGGAGCCCTACTAATCCAAATGAGATTATTTTTGTTTTTTGGTAAACTGGAGACATAGGGATACAAATCTCAGGAGAAGCTTAATCTTGATTCAGTTTCTAAGGTGTCCAATTATTTGATGGAAGTTGTATATAGAAAACTATTTTGATTAAGAACAGTCCAAAAATACTTGAGGTATATCTTCCATATTACTTAACCAAATTGAGTGATTTTAGAATCAATGGAAATATAAGACTTAGGGGAACACTTTTCTAGAAGAGAGTATGACCAAATTACCTCAGTTTTATCTTCTGATTATATGTGAACAATAAACCCAAAAGGGTGTTTTGGAAAGTCTGAAAGTAAGCCAGTGAGTAATGAATTGAGTTTTCAATAGTTCTAATAAGGCACAATACTAAGTGTTAGTTATACTTAGAAGAGTTTTGGTATGAGGATAGTGTTGTGAAGAATTTTTTTGAAGTGATACCCAAGATTATCATGGACATGCATTGTACATAATTCATTTCATACATGTACAATATTGAATACTCTTAATGGTGCAAATTGTGATATCGTGTATGCTATTTGTTATAGAGGAGCAACTGGAATGTCAACTTCTAGATGTTGTCGGATCTTCTAGGCATTAGCTTTGGGAGCAACCTGTGAGTCAACCTAGATGATTCCTAGGATTGATTTGCTTTGAATTATTTGGGGTGTTAGCTTCCAATTATAAATTGTTTGTGATTTGATTTGAATTCTGGACTTAAAGTCCGAGGAGTTTGTTATGTGAATATGGGTATTAGAAGTGCTTTGTTTTGATATGAAATCCTGTATGATGTGTGAATTCTCAACAAAAGTTGAATTCCAGACTTAGGTCTGATGATAATGAGTTTCTGATTAAATATCGCATGTGATTATCTGATATGACGTAATCCGTATGTGGTGCATTTCATAAAATGCATGTTTAGATAAAGGTGTTGTGACTTGAGTGGCTAATGAAGTGCTTCCACGTAGAGCTTTACTCCGTGATATATATTTTGTGTACAGAGCTATGCTTTATGATTCTGTTCCGACTGAGCCCTATGGGCCAGTAATTGTGTATAAGTATGTGATGAGCACTCGATCACAATAATAACAACGAATGTGAGTCTCATGAATATAACATTATAAGATTGAATCCATTGAATGAATATTTGTGAAATATGTGATATGTGTGTTTGATCCAGTGAACTTATCAATAATGGTTAACTCATTGAGTTCGCAAAACTCATCAAAATTGCAACGTTGTCTTTTCAGGACAGAGGGGCGATTCATTTCCCTGAGGGACTCCACTATTGTGTAGATTGTGTTTTGGTGAGTGAGGTCATGGCTCAAAGGTCGGTTAGTTGGGACTCTTGGATGGTTTATATAAATTTGATACACTTACTCTTTTTATGTAGGACTTTTGTATTAGGTTTTTGATGATGTACATAAGGAAAACGTGATAGACATAATGGAATCATCGATTTTGTGAAAGGAAATGAGGAACGAGTGGTTTAAAAAATATATATATTGTGATTTTCTTATAATTCCTTATAAGTGAATATTGATACGATGTCATATGAAGTGAATGTAGTGTTCGAACGTAGCTCACCCTTAACGTAGGATATATACCGAAATGACCTCCGGGCGTCTTTATGTGTATCCTGCAATAAGGAGGCGCTACACTTTGAGTATGTTTGTATTTATCTTTTAGTTGAGTTGTTGGATTGTATGTATGCGTATAACTAGTGTGTTAAATGTTAGGGCTGGGTGCTGGTTTCGCTAGGTTTCATCATAACGACGTCAAAAGTTTGCCGTGGTGAATCTTCCCTGAGAGCTACTTTCACTTAGTCAGAAAGCTTCATTGTGACGAAGGATAGACTTTTGCCATGGTGTATTTTTCTTGAGAGGAGTTGGTGTCTATCTACAACTTTGTCACGACGAAGGAATGACTTTCGTTGTGGTTTATTTTTCCCAAAGGGTCCTAGGCAGTGCACATAAGGTTTTGCCGCGGTGAAGTCCGTTAGAGCTGACGCTGCTAGTCTCCTTAAAATTTTGAGTTCCCAACCTCTTCCTCTCACGACCGTCTCGTATAATAGCCTCGAAATACATATCGCGACTTGGGGTCCAGCACACGATCATGCATGGTAGATGATCGTGACCTAAATGGTTTGTTTATCTTGCCACGATCATGACAGAGACCTATGTAATGTTCATCTTCTCTTGTCATGATTGTGCTTGGTGCATGATCGTGCCATGCTTGCATGCATCTAAAATATCCTCTTTTCTTTACATTTTTGTTTCCATACACTCATAAACAAATCAAGCACTTTTTGAAACATAAAATTAAGATCAAATTCTTTCTCTAAACCAACCAAATACTTAGAAATCATACAAACACTAACAATAACACAATTCTAAGCCTATACACATAATAATCATCCAAGAAACACTTAAAAGCACACTTAAACACCTAGAAAAAACATATGATAATCTACACCTATCAACATCCCCACTCGTCCCTAAGAAAAACTTAAAACACAAACAATCAAAATACATAAACACACAATCATGCAACAATACAATAATGGTGCACAGGTATAAACAGTTGTAGTACATGAAAAAATGTACATCAAATAGATAGGTATAATGGCAAAGCAAATTTTTTATCAGGTAGAAAAAAAAAACTTAATCCAAACACATGCATAAATTAGAACATTTACATATAAATAGTAAAACCAGAAGCAATATTTATTATAAATCTAAAGATTGCTTTCGATGAAAAAAATTATAATGTTGCAGCAATAAAGACCATAAAATTAATAAAAAAAGATCCAACAAAAAGATCAAGACACTTCATAACATATCTCATTAGAGGCAACATATTTATTTACTTAAATGGGAACCTAATAGAAGATCCTCTAGGAACCAACTTTTGATTACAATCCAAGCTTCTTTCTCTTCCATAAATGATTACAGTGACTTTAAAAACCTCGCAAATAAATTTAACCACCTTCCATCCAACTTATGTAGTTTTTCAACTGATAAATACATAACTTGATTTGAATATGCAAGGTTAAGTAAGAAAATTATTCACAGCTTTGAACCATTCAAAATCGTAGATTGTAAAGAAATTTCCTAATAAAAGCACACAGGTTTTATAACTCATTTTCACCATATGCTATGAATTCTTTTCTTGAGCATTCTCCAATAAAATCAAAATAGAATAGGGACGAGTGTCAACAAATTAAGAAAATATCAACAACACTAAATTCAAGAAACATATGTTCCTTGAAACAAATTACAATAAATGGTGACCAAGTGAATTCAAATTTCTTAATGTTTCGCCATCTAGTTCTGATAATAGTATATATAAAGTTAAAAAAATGTTAAACAATACCACCTATTGTAATCACTTTAACCAGAAATACTATAAGAAGCATAACACGTCATTAATAAATTACACCCTTAGATTAAGATTGCAACAATTTTCAAGCATGAAAAGCAACTACAAGACAAAATTAGGTTTAAGAAATGAATTCATCAACTATATGGATGTATAAGGACAAGTTCACCCTCATAACCACCCATTCCTCCTGAGCTTAAGTCACAAACTTCTACCAAGTAGATGTAAACAAATCTACATCTACTTGGTTTTTGTATCATTTAGTTTTTGTTTTAATTAATTAATCTTTAATTTAACTTAAATTAATTTTTAAATAAATGAGTTGAAAAAAATTAAGCCACGTGTATGTAAAAAATCATGTATTTTGCTACATCAATGACATTAATAAAAAAACTTAACGTTTGGATATTTTCGTAACGAATTAAAAGTTGGGACATTTTAGCGTCACTTTTAAAGATCGGGCTAGTATTGCAAAATTGAATAAAATTTGTCATTTATTTTATAATTAACCCTTGAAAATATACTACACCTATTCACCTATTCCCAGCAGACCTATTAACGGCTCAAAATTCCCACCGGACTCCAAGCATTAGTCTTGCGTCTTCAGTCTAAGTACGTCGGAGATTGAGGTGAAAGAGCACATCATGTTTCCCGGAAGTAATGTAGCAACATCCGAAGTCGTTGATTCCTAATATATCTTTGAATTGCAGCTCAGTCTTGCAGTCTTCACCCATAAATTTCTTCAGACTTTATAAATGATGACCCTTAGAGAGCACTCCTAGACCTTGACGATGACGATCGAATTTTCGCCTTTACTTCCAGGTTTCATAGAATTAATGTATCTTTTCTTCCTAGACTTTGACGATGACGATCGAATTTTCGCCTTTACTTCCAGGTTTCATAGAATGTATCTTTTGTTTCTCATGGTTACCATTGTGCCCTCATTTCAAACTCGATCTTTCCAGATTTGAGTTTTTATTATATGATCGATCAATTATTATAAAAGACAGGAATAGGATATAAACTAACATAATTGATGTAACTATAGCTTACTTTTAAATATTTCTTGTAGAAGTATTATCACATCGCTGCATTTGCTTCATACTAATAAAAAATATAGATCAAATTTCCTTCTACTCGTGCAAAATAATTAAAAAAAACAACATGCAAACGAAATGTCATTCCATTTGATATTTACTTTTGCATCTTTTACTTTCACAAAACTGAAAGCTTTTCCACATCATCATTATTAAAGATTTTACCTAGCTAGATGTACATTTATCGCGTAGAATAGGACCTAAACATGACATCTTTCTTTTATTTAATATGATTTGAACTCACATCTGAAATCATTTTATCATCAAAACTATGATTTTCTAAAAAATACCACACAATTGGACGCATGAAAATATTACGTCAGTTATACATAAAATAAAATAGGCCACCAACGGACCATAAATGGAGGCGTCATATTTCACTTAACTTAACTTGTTCCAACTCTGTTTGTGTCCTAAAATGACATCATATTTTACTTAACTTGTTCCAACTTTCTTTCTGTCCTAAAACGTATTGTGTTCCAACTTTGTTTCTGTCCCAAAACGTGTTTTTATAGACATGTTTATACATAAAAACAGTATTGTTTTGGTACAAAAACAGAAACTGAGTTAGAATGGTACAAAATCTAAACTGAGGATCTTGGCTCACAGATTTCTGAAGTATTAAATTATAGAAATAGAAGCTTAACGCATAAGCTTCCAGTTGCGTAGCTTCTTCGAGAAGGTCGAGAAGACACGGCCGATATCGGCTGATGACAACTGTCACATTTACGCGAGCCTGTTCCTCTAGGGTGACTCCTTTTTTGGTTACGCTGCAACCGCCAGCCTGTACCCAAGTACATTAATCTTTTGCGCTTATCCAGCTCTCCCTATGAGGTGCTGACTGTGAATTTACTTGTCATCCAAGCAAACACCATATAAAAGTCATTAATTATTGGTCAATATCATGGGTTTAATGAACTGAAAGGGATTCGAATTGAACAAATGAATGAATCGTAACGTAATGAGTAATGAAATGATAATTTGCGTTTGATACTAAAAGTCATGTGAAATCCAGGGAAAATCATTGTTAAAATGAGGCTATCAATTACTAGATGTGTCAAATTAAGGAGGATGGATGGATTCTGGAGCAAATACATGCAATGTTTGGGGGCATTCATTAACCAGTCCATATCATAAATAATAGGAGTGTAAATGAGAGGGATACCTTGCTTCGCATGAGAAGTCTACGTGAAGAAATGGATTAGTAGCTAGCACATACCAAATACCAAATTTGATATAGATGGGAGTTTGGTGTAACATTTAGTCCTATACATACCTCATACCCCTTTTGTTGTTATCATCTTTGTTGGTTCATGTTACATAGCTTTAGACACACTCTAGGTTGACATTAGAGCTAAAACATTTCTTCAGACATTTCTCTCTTTCTCTCACTCAAGTGGTGAAATGTCCAAGCAGAGAATAAACTAGTTGCCCCATCCCCACTCTACATCAACTTTCTTCTTTTTCTCAAAACGTTAATCTTTAGAAACTCTTGTTTTTTTTTTCCTTGATTAACTTTCCTAAATTAAGCTTCTGAAGTACTAAATTAAACTGTATGTTTAAAGTTTAGAGACCCAGAAGGCAAAACCATAGAATTAAGGAGACTCCATTTTCTTTCTCTTCTTTATCTATGTTTCTCTCTTTCTGTGTCTCTGAAGGAAAAGGCAACAATTGGTAGTAAACTACATATCGCTTTGTTTTCATTCATTTTTGGCTTCTGGGCTTGATCTTGTTAGAGCCTTAAGCCAGCAAGCAGAGAAACCAAGTGTACTTGTTATGGGCATAAGAGCTAAGGCAGAGAGATGACATGGTGCAGTAATAATTCAGTAGTAGACGAAAGAGCCATTCAGTTGGTCGCAGCTTCACAAGAAACTACTATTCTTGAATCCAAAAGCGATGAAACCCGGAGCGTTACATGCCCTTCTTGTGGCCATAATATCCCATTTCAGGATCAGGTATGCATTCGTATTTTGACACTCTATATAATACCGAATTCTGGTTCTTCTTATCTCCTATTACTTTGTTCTTAAACCTTTTTTTTTTTGGTTATTGGACGAATCATATTCATAATACAGGCTGGTATTCACGACCTACCTGGATTACCAGCAGGGGTGAAGTTCGATCCTACCGATCAGGAAATACTTGAACATTTAGAGGCGAAGGTAATTTCGGATATGCGTAAAATTCATCCTCTGATTGATGAATTCATTCCCACAATAGAGGGCGAGAACGGAATTTGCTATACGCATCCGGAGAAGCTACCAGGTTCGAATTCTCTGGTTTTCTTACACTTGAGACTTTTGGCTTTAGCTGTAGTACTTAATTAGATGCATGACCAAATTTGCAATTAGTTATGGGCTAATTCTGGTTAATTAGATTCTACTTCAGGTGTTAGATATACATTCTTCTTTATCGTTTTCAGACTCTTTAAGATGTATTTTTAAGCACAAGCGGGTGTTATAAGTCTTTCTTAACCAACAAGCTATAATTAATTCAGATGATGTTACAAGTAAACCTCTATATATAATTTCGGCAATTGCTACAACATTAATGTGACAAAGTTATAGCATTTTGTGATTCCTTTCTACTTGGTATTGGCAATCAAATCCTTAATTGGCACAAACATCTATTGCATGGTATAACATCAATCGCTTTTTTTTATAAAAGAAAATTCATTGATTGCAATTCGGGAGCTCTTTCCCTTCACTTGTATTATTTCACTTATTTCTGGAACTGAAGCCAAGTGTAAGATCGAGCGGCGATCTAACTTTGGTTCCCATGATCCTTTCCCATAGAAGAATTATCAAGCTTGAGATTCGGGGTTGCTGGTGTTGCATGCACATGGACAATACAAAAAATAATTACTCATTCTTATTCTTAATAAGTGTCGTTTTAGATACATTTTAATTATTCAAAATAAGTGTCATTCTTAACTTTGTATGTATGTTTATAATTTTTCTTCCAAAATTAACCTTTCATTTTTTTCTCTTCTTAATTATACAGATAACAATTTCAAGATAAAATTAACCTTTCATTACTCTCTCATCTTAATTAATAAGAGTATATCTATAATTTCATTAACTTTCTTAATAAGCGTGTATTTTTCTAAAATGACACTTATTATGATTCAGAGAGAGTAACATAATTATCAACGACTTTTTGATAAGACAAATTGCCCTGAATTTGTTATTGCCAATTTATCAGTACCATTCAGGATTCTAATTAATAAGTAAAGACTGGTGACTACAACTACAATAATATAATAAGATTAAATTATTGTCTATTGTGGTTTATTGGTGGAGGATGCGGAGGATATCCAACATTTGCATCCTTTATTAGGATTTAGAATTTGCGTATATCCTTTTACACTTTTCACAAGAACATACTTAAGAGTGAAGTATTGCGCTGGTTGTATAATTTATTTTTAACCTGTAATAATTCTAGTCTCACTGATCATTTTAATTAACATGGTCTAAATCTCTGCTAGCGTAAACAAGTCCATGCATGTTTACTTATGCATTTGTTCTTTTTATGTTGACTTAATCGACTACAAAGTTCAAAAATTATATAAGATTGAAAACTTTGATGTAGGAGTGAGCACCGACGGCCAAATCCGGCACTTCTTTCATCGACCATCAAAGGCATACACAACTGGAACTCGAAAGCGCAGAAAGGTGCACACAGAGGATGACGGAAGTGAAACTCGATGGCACAAGACAGGCAAGACGAGGCCAGTATTTGTTGGTGGGACGGTGAAAGGATTCAAAAAGATTTTAGTTCTATACACCAACTATGGCAGGCAAAGGAAGCCTGAAAAGACAAACTGGGTGATGCACCAATACCATCGTGGAAACAATGAAGAAGAAAAAGATGGAGAGTTGGTAGTTTCAAAGGTCTTCTACCAAACTCAGCCTAGACAATGTGGTTCAAACATCAAGGATTCGTTTGACACAAAATTAAATGGAATAAGAAGTGGGCATGGCAGTAACATATCTAAGCACACAACTCTTGTTCATGATTATTATACTACGCCTTCATTCATCTCTTACAGTCAAGGGTCTAATCATAGAGAAAGCACTCCTCAATTAATTCCAAATTTGGTTGCCCAAGGGGAGGGGTCTTCCTTATTTCGACTAGCTGCGGATACCAAAGGAAAGCTTCAGAGGAAATAACAAAAGGCCAAGAACTTTTGGTAGAGCGCCAATATTTAATGACAAGGACTCAAGGACTCATTTGGTTTGGTTACTATTGTTGTTGTTATGGTGTTATAGTCGATATAATTTATTAGAGGAGTATTCAGATTTTGGAGAAAGAAAAGAGGAATAATGGAAGGAATAAGGTGGATTGGCTTCTTTAAGGACAGAGGACAGGGTCGTTCCTATCGTTTTATAGGCCCGGGGTGAAATAAATAAAAAAAAGACCTTAATAAATTGAACGAAATAAAAGAAAGGCCCTAATAAATCGACAGTATGCTTAATTTACATGTTTATATGAAACATAAATGACTTAATTTATAAGTGTACATACTGAACCAAATATTAAACACTACAAGAAAAATGTGGATTAGCGACGGAAATTTAGCGACGGAACATATACCGTTGGTAATTAGCGACGGAACG
>JANIHY010000002.1:18781263-18793372 GCA_027479065.1 Erythroxylum brevipes
AAGATTAATTATTTTATTAATTATATCCTTTATGATTAACAATATTTTATTAAAAAGGAGGATTGAAAGGAAAATCAGAATTTAAAATTTATTTGATTTGTCAGATAATTTAATGTTAACATGAATGTCGCCATATTTTCTTGAGTTCCTCAAGTTTTTAAGGCTTCTTCAGACAAATTATGCAAATTTACTATGCACGAGGGCGCTGTTTTAATTAACTCAAAAGTCACTATTGTGCTTTTGCATGAGGGTGCTTTTTTACTCAACTCAAAAGTCACCTCGTGCATATACACGACGGTGCAATTCAACTTCTTTTTGTCCACCAACATCTAAACTTGATAACTTTTGACTTAGAATTTTAAAATTTGCAAACTTTATATCAATGAAAAGCTAAAAGAAAAATCAACAATTTTCATGAAGATAATTATATCAAAATCTGCCTACATCGGAACAGTAAATTTATGAAATTTTCGGATGGAAATTGTATCCTCTTGCAATTCTTGAAAAGAAATTTTCGAGCTTTCATTTTTCAAAATCCAACACTTCAATTTTTAATCTGCTCCATTTCACTTAATTCATTCACCACAAATTTAGATCATAAAAAATGTAAATTTAATCAAGTTTCACCGAAATAACAAAAAAAAAACATAAATCAATAATACAAGGAAAAGTGTGCATCATTAGAGTCGCATATAAAAAGCCACCTAAATAAATGAATTTTAAAGTGACGCGATTGAGACCTGCCAAAATTTTACCGAAGGGATGGCTCCTTATTACATCCAAGAAGGCATTACTCATTTCATTTTAAATCAACGTTAAGTACCTTAAATTAAAAACAATGGAGGCATTAAATGCGAAGTATTTGGTATAGTCGTCTAGATAAAGAAAGACTACATTTATACTCAACTTGAAACTGACGAGAATCAGATATTAATATCTCCTTAAATTTGTATGACTAACAAGTACTACATAAAAACAATGTCTCTAAACAAAGAGAAATAAATTTTTGTACATGGAACCATTTGCAAAAATAACTCTTTCTTTCCACAGGTAATTGTTTAAGCATATCCTACTCCAAAATGGACTTTGGATATATAACAAAGTACAAAAGTTTTTGACAAACCAGTTACTAAGATCAACATGTTTATTAAACCAGTAATCTGGCTTACATTGAATGCCCGCTACACCATATTTTTCAGTACCAATAGCAAACACGCAAACAACTATAGCAAGAAGATTCACTTCCTTTTGCTGTTCCAGCATATCTTGCACAGAAATGATGAAACTTGAAGGACAAAGTTGGCATGTTTTAAAATATTCAGATAATTAACAAGAGTTGCAAGCTAGCAGAATTGGTAACCCAAACATGGCAAAGATTGCAATTGCAGAATATCCAACCAACTGAACCATATCTACATATCAAGGAAAGCATTTTCAATAAAAAGTAGAGTAGCCAACAAGGGCAATGTCCTTGTGTTAAATAATCTACATATAGGTATATGTATACATTCACATATGCTGCTACTCCTGCCAATACACAAGGGCAACTAAAAAGAATTTAAACCAACGTCCAGATTTCAACAATAACCAACTTATATAGTACCGTTCCGTAAAAAGCCAACTCTAAGCATGGTTTAAAAGGAATTGATTATGCGTATGGAAAGGCAAATCTTAATATAAAAATGTCTGCAAGAGCCCAAAACACTGCTTTCAATAAATCTTTTATAACATTTTGCACAGTACACATTGTTGTTCTACAAAACGCCACAAAAAATTAAGTTATATTGCTACCAATCTGTGATATATGAGTAAACATATAACTCCAACCCTTAAACCTTTGTACATCTGATTTAGGTCAAGCCCAATGACAAAACATTCATTGACACACTTCACTAGGAAAAAATAAGGTCCTAGTTCTGCAAAGCGCCAAAGGACAGCCGAATTAGGTTCAACTACTTGCAACTTTTTGTTGACATTGCTGTACTATTTAGTCATTTCCTGAATCTAAAGAACACTCGTACAAAGGACAGGAAAACGAGAGAGCAACACTGACTACATGTCTACACATTTACGCTTAAACAGTGCAAAAGTTATCTTCTCATTTCTTACAACAAGCTAAGGATCAAAACATCATCAGATTTGTTGCTGTCCCAACTATAAAAGGTTCCATCAATAATCGAGTTAAGAAATAAAAGACAACACCCAAAGTTATTGATATAGGGAGAGCTGGTAAAGCCCGATGGTAAACTGACAACAAGATAAGGGTGCAACCAAGCCCGGAAATAATTGCAAGGTAACAAGCATATACTGTCATCAGGTCATACATGGCAGCCCTACCCACAAGAACACTGTAGAAAACAAAGTCTCCGAGACCAAGCTTAATACCTCGACTGGCACCCATATCAGAGCCATCCCTCCTAATTTGTTGGCTCTCATCCCCTAAATCGAGCATGTCAACAAGAGGAGACCTTTCCTCATGCATCACAATTTCAGAGTCTCGGTTCCCAACTACTGTTGAGAACTCTGATGAGTCACTATTAGATGATCGCCCCCGCGAAATCTCCACCAGAGGGGACCTCTCTATTTCATCTCTATTCAAAACACCATCCACATTTCCAAGATTCCTCAGCTCAATACCAGAATATTCAGTGTTAGATTCATTTTCACCTTCTCTTCCATCCACAACACTCCCTGATGCTGTTTGCATCTCCAATGACCCAGTTTGAATAGCCACCCCAGCCAGTAGTTCAAAACTTCGAACCTGACTCTCCCCATTTATAGAAACTGCGGGGCGAGCCTCATATACCAATGCTGGAAGCTCCTCATCACGACTTTGAGCTAACTCCACCAACAATTTAAGTGGACCACCAGGTGCCAAAACTGCGACCAAATCATAAATGGCAAGTGCAACCAGTAAAATCCATGTAGTCCATTCTGGTAACTTCGTAAACCAAGCGGCTACACATACACCCAAAGCAACCATATATCCTTGCCTCAGAACAATTGGTATTGCACTTGAAAACACAGACAGTACACCAACAATTGTAAAGTTAAACAGCAGGATGAAGCAGGTAATCGAATCAATTGGTATTGAAAAGTGCTGAATTATCGACAAAAAGATGGAGCCGCCCATTGAACCTAGAAAGGAAAAGGAAACAAATAAGGAAACGAGAAAGCATCACGAAGTATAAGACAAAACATAAACTATCAGATGCAGAGGAAGAAGAGTAGTCAATCCAGCAATTAGACCATGATGCGAAATTGATAAAACCCACATTCACAAATCTGGGCAAGACAAGAGACAGTAAACATATAATTGAGTGAATAGGCATGTGGTTTCCGCTACATAGCCAACAAGGTGTGAACTTGGGAGAATAAATACAAGTCATAGAGAAATGTAGGAAGAGACGATAATAGTAACAAATGGTAGAAAGGAGTGTGCCAGATGCAGAGGACAGTCAGAGATGGTGTTCCCGCAATTTATACTTCCCAATCCGTAAACATATCAACCGCTACAAAATTAGGGTAATAACAGTACGGCGAAACTACCTAGCACGAAAAAGGCAGAGAAGCGCATATAATTCTTCAAGAAGTTGGTACAGTTATAGTAATACAGGAGCACCAGAACGAAAGTGACGACAGCAATAAGGATAACGAAGACCAACGCATTAAGCAGGGCTCCCTCGAGCTTCTGCGTCGCAGAATCAGAGGGATTCTCGAGGTAAACAAGGTTAGCGGCGGTTTGGATCGGCGGGGCTGAGGTAGCGGCGGAAGAGAAAGGATTGGACGGAGAGAGGGAGTAGACGATGAGGACAACGAGAAGCATACAGATTGAGACCGGAGACATCACCCCGATTATCTCCGTGCCGATGGTCTCGAGAATGCTGGACTCCATGGGTAGGTTTTGGGTTTAGGTTTCGATGAGGAATTACGTCGAACCGGTGGTCGCTGATTACATTTACGGTCAAGAAACGCAATGCCTCACCCTCACGGAAAAATTGGTACGTAAGAGCCACTTACTGCATTGCTGTTCCGCCAAAGTCTCTCTTTCCTCTTTTTCTCTTTTGCTGAGTGAGATAATTTGTGATTTAAAGTTTAAAAATGAAAATAAAAATTTTATCTGCAAGTTTGCTCTGCCCCATTAGGTTTCATTTCGTATTGGTTTTCCAATTGCTAAGAAAATCCCAATGCGTACATCCAATTCCAAAGCTCATATCATTGTCAAATTAATACATGTACACACAAATGTTAAAACATTCAGAAAAGCTCCATTATTTATCTTCAATCTGCCGAGCTTTTCCGGGCGTAAGGAAGCGGTACGATAAATAACAAGAAAAACTCAATTCTGCAAAACATCAAATTTAAGCGTATGAAACAAACAGCAAACCAGCCAATCCGGCGTTTTCATCTGAAGATTACACAACATTTGTTCCATGTACCAGATAAAATACAAGGCCCGTAAGGCCTTACAGTTGTATGGCCTTGTGAATTGGTAGAAACTAGCTTTTCTTTTCACAAAGAATGCAAGTACAATAACCACCAGAATAAGAAATTCCAAAAGCAACAGGGAGACCAGTAATGGTAACAATGTTAAGATTAAGCCCACCAAATGACTAGAAACAATTAGTTCCAGGGAAAATTTCTACAACGAACCCCAAATGATATATAGCTACTTCTGATTGCTGAATCCTATGCAAATGGATTCCCTCCGATGGAAGGGACAGGTTCATGAGTCTGAACACTCCTGTTTTCAAAAGCAACTCCTTAGATCAAGTGAAATCGAATGCCAATACAATAACAACAACAGAAGAAATTAACCACCTCAAAACTTACGCTAACTGAGGATTCTGTGCTTGGCCTGCTATATACGCTAAACCACCTAAGAGAATAAGATGGGATGAGCAGATTATCAAATGGAAGGATAATATTTCAACAGCTTTTCTTAAGCATTCAACTAGAAGCTTTATCTGATAACAAGGTCCCCAGAACTTCAGGTTTGGCTCTAGAAAATATTCAAGGAGAAACTACCTTGCGGTATACTTGGAGCATAAGATGTCATCGTTTCTTGAGGAAACCATGGTTGTGTAACATCACCAAGTAGAGTAGCAGGTAAACGGGAAGTAGGTAGGACATTTTGCAAAGAGCTCATGTCGAAGAACTGCAAAAGTTCACAAAGTTGAAATCGAGTGAAGCCATAGGTGAAGAAGCAAAGGTTACTAAAATAACAATTCTTTCTCCAATACTAGTAACTTGGTAGCTACTAAAACATGCTCAGTTTATAATTTTCCAGTCTTCTTTTTTTATGTGAGTTTGGCAGCATTTTTCTTTATTAATGATGCCAAGAACCAGCTAAGCAAGCCACCGTTCACACTTACCCTTAATATGAAAATTTCTCTCTCCACTTCTCCCGCAACCAAAATATCAGTTTCCAACAATACTATAACCTAGAATCTCATAAAAGAAAAAGCATAGAACTGAAAACATCCTTCCATGCATGTGCAACATCAGCATATGCAAAAAAGTGCAGAATAAATTCCGAAACTGAAAGAAAGGTCTTTCCCGTTGAAATGCCATGTTAATGTCAGGGACTGGAATCATCACATATTGATATTGACCTAATCGTGTATTTATGAGCTAATAAACAAGAATGAAATGCCTCCAGCTCCACATAGAGCTGCTTGGGTACAGTGGAACGATGTAGTCCGGTTCATAATGGTGCAAAATTAATCTCAATGGAAGTGTAGATGCATTCTAAGAGAAAGTCTCGCCCATTTTGGTCAGTAGATCATGATAAAAAGTGAAATGGAGTTATTTTAGACTAAGCAACAGTAAGCTATGAGCCACAGAAGATTCACAGCATGAGCTATTTTAGACTAAGCTACGAGTAAGCCACAAGCCACAGAAGATTCACACTATCTCACACAAACAATTGAGATAAAAGGTACCAGCTGCCGATCCAGTAAGAGCTACAACTGCAACATACCATTTCACTTGGCTCTAGCTCAGAATCATATGGAAGATCAAAAGGGTTAGTCGACCTATGATCAGTTGTGTGTAATTTTGTCTCCTCCTGTCAAAAGAACAAGGATGCAAGCTGATTATTGAAGAGGCTAAAACATTAGTCATACAATCATCAGGAGAGAAGGGTTCAAACAATTGAAGGATTAATTGGGGGTGTAAATTATGGTCACAATACATCATCCAATGATTTGTTAGGAGCAGGTACTCCATTCAAAGCAGGCCCCAGAACCTCATCGTTAGCAGTGGACTGCCAAGAAAAGGACATAAACAAGATCAGATGCAAGCCTAGAGAAAAATAGAAGCATAATGAAGAACTGCTATAAATCCAACCTCTAAAACTGTTGAGCCCAAATACTCATCACCAGTCAATAAAGGATTGTATCCTGAAATATGCAGCCCACTACTTTGTTTCATACCATCAGCAGGAAGATGTGAAACTGAATCGCCAAAAGCATTCCAGATCTGCACCTATAAGTAAAATCTTCGTCAATAAAATGAAGCAACTTAAGTCCATAAAACCAACATAGCATCCATATGTTGCATGCATGCCAAAAGGGTGAAAGAAGGTTCAGAAAAGACAAGCTTAGAACTTCGAACCTGAGTGGTAGAAGCATTACTGGGAGCTCCAACATTGTTCAAATTTTCAGGCCATGGATTAGGTCCAGATAAGAAACTCTGAGAACTAAAATTTTGAAATTCTGGCCACTGCATACTTGCAGTTGTCGATGAAACTTGGTCAAACTTTATTGAAGAGCCTAAGCTGGAAGCTACATCTGAAGATCTACAATTTTCAGCCCCTGCTTTAGATGCTGCAGAAGTATTATCAAATGTTGCCCAACCTTGATTTGTAGAGACCAATTGTTCTAATGATGTTTCATGTGAAGTAGCAACTGACTGTTGAAGGGTACTACCATCAAAGTAATCTAAAGATGCAGATGGTGGAATCTGGGATGTTTGGGATGAATTCATAGATGGAGCTACATTCGTCTGTGGCATGTTGAACAGATCTACTGTTGGAGTCAAAGGTGTGGTTGGAACTTGAAACAAATCAATAGCTGGAGTGGGAAAAGAGTCTGATTTTGGAACAACTGGTGCACTAAAAAGGTCCAAGTTACCATGACTCACTGAAGCAGAAGAGGGAGAAAAAGTAAACGTCTTCTCCAAGTGAGCAGTTGTAGCTAGTGATCCTGGGACAACATCAGCTAAACTACCTGAATTATATGATTTAAGAGAAGTCGCGTTACTGTCAAAAGATGATGAGCTCGCCAAAGATGTTGTTCTCTGAACAAAGAAATAATTTTTTATGAGTTAATACGGTATTTTAAGAATACCATGGATAGGAATACCAAATTAACATGATAAAATAACATGTACAAATATTAATTTTTTTGAAGTTTATAATCAAGATTTTTTATGCATCAGCACTATAATTTATTTTAGACATCAAAGAAAAGTAGGCCAGAGGGTTGTGTACTTCTAGAGAATAACTAAAGAGGGTTTAGTTTTCCAAAAAGATCCTCCCAGCCGTAAAAGATGCTTGCAATGAGATCACATTTACCACCAGAAACAACCTGACATTCATTTTGGGAGTATGAGAAAGTGCATCAAACACTGACAAATGATTGCACAACCTTGTCAAATTTTCCACATGCTTTCCAACTTCACAATCCATGGGTTAAGTGTTCACCTATTCTATGCAAAACCAAAGCATTTACCACCAAACCTCACAAGCAACAAAGTTTTTCATAATCAGAATGCAGAACTGGATTATGAAAATAAGTGAAAAATCAATTCCTGCCAACAATTTCAAAGCTGTGCTTGAGATTCTAAATCAAGATATCAATATCCATATTGAAAATCTCTAGAGTTACAAGTTTAAACATTCTATCCACACATTAAAGATCAAATAGATGTCTTGTATTGCTCATCTAGTTTGATAAAAGTGGTTTTATAAAGCCCTTCCAGTTTGGATTACATGAAAGGGCTTCTTTTACAGTTTTCCCGTTGCAAAAAAACAAAAAAAAAATCAAGAAATGGGGGTATACTAGGATGCGAGTAGAGAATTGCACTGAGGAAGAGCTCAAATTGGCAATAGAGAATTCAGAGAATCATGCCAGTCAGCAATCCAATGAGGAGAAACTAAGCGCAGATTAAAAATAAACTGGATTTGGTTATATAGCTTTAATATCAACTGCAGATGAAGAATCCTCATTGATACTATAGATGCTGTGTGGATTGATGTCCTTCCCATTGAAATCCAGGCAAAAAATTTGAGAATCAAGTTCATCAAGACTTCTTTAGAAAAATCTGACAGCCATCTAAACTATTGTACGTCTAATGTAAGAACAAGAAGAATTCTGACTTAATAAAGATTAGCCACCAAATTTGGCAACACTGAAAACAATACTAAAAACAAGGCCACTTGTTAAGAGGTACTCACTGAGGATTCACAATCCTTGCTCCATCTGTATCTCTTTTGTTTTTTTGTTTTTTGTTTTTTGTTTTTTGTTTTTTGTTTTTTGTTTCTCTTTGAAACAAGCAGTTCACCCAATATTTATGTATTAAGCCTAAAAGAAACTGGAGCAACAAGAAACAAGATTTCATGCATCAGAGCTTGCAAAAATTGAAGTACGTAAGTGTTCCAAAATGAAGCATATGCATGGCAGAGGCTCCAGGTTTCGTTTCATGCTGACTTGGTGAAGTAAGGTTGGACTAAGCAATTTCACACTGAAACCAAGCTATCCCAAAGAACTGTAAAGCAATCTACACGTTTCATGCAAGCAAATACTCTATGGTGTCATGTCTTCTATAAAGCAGTCCACATCAATAAAAAGCTTATGAGAAGTTTGACCTGAGGGCGAGGTATCCCAACTTGATCTCTTTTAGTGTTTGCCTCTGAAAATAAGTTTGCTGTCTGAAGCTGTACATGATCACCTAGAATATCCATAGAAGGGTGATATGGCGGACTGCTTAATCCAATTTCTTTCAGAAAGTTTGGAGATTCTGGTCCAGATCTAAGTGGATCACCTCCACTAGAAGCCGAGTAGTCTGAAACTCTAGAAATAGAGCCCTCATTTGCAAACCTGTCCTCAACCACTCTTTCACCTACGTGATTAGGACTGGAAATAAAGCTAGACACTTTTCCAACATAAACCCCTCGATCTGAACCAGGTTTACGGGTGAGCACAGCGCCATGTTTTCCATATCGCCGGTCTTCATATTGGAAGTCATAAGGAGGACTTTGAGAATATGAATGGTAGGAGCTTGCCCGTCTTGTCTCATCTGCATGACCTCCAAGCCCCTATCAAATTGTTAAAGAATACCATCCATTAATCAAAAAAATGAAGAATTAGGTAAGGAACTAGGTAAACCATCAATAAAATATGATTGATTCATGCTGTTCACAAATATGTGATGTTTTTTGTGAATTCAGAAGTTCTGGCAAAGGGACAGGTTACATCCATACTAAGCTCACACCTGTCCCATGCAGTGGCACTCAGCAGTGCCCAGAAAAGCAATAGATACCAACAGAAGCTGAATAAAATTGATCTAATAGAAATATCAAGTTAAATAGAAACAAAAGGCAAGCTTGCAACCACTTTTAAATCACAATTTTTCAGATAAGAAAATCAATCAACTTTAAAACCATTCTTCATGGAAATTAACAATTGATAGTAACATTACCTGAGAATCACTTGGGGGCATATCAAGGGTCTTTCCAACAGCATATCTCTTTTCAACGTACACATTCTTTATGAATTCTCTCACTCTTTCAACATTGCTGCAACATAAGAGGAAAATATAAAAAGTCACTTGTTTGGCCAGTAAAAACTCGGAAAAATGCAAAAAGAATCACTTCTCCTGTACCTGTTATCAGGCAATCTTTGTCTTTGATAGTCCCATCCCTTCAAATATATATCCCTAGCTCGCTAAACAAAAATGCATATCGTAAGCAAAAAAGTAATAGCTCTATGGTTATCAGAAACTAACAGAATTTTTGTAATATTTTACCTGATTACCACCGTTTTGAAGTGCTTCAACTTCTTGGGATGTAAACTTAGACATGGACACTGACTTCACGCGATGAGTGAACTCACGACTATGAGTAGGAAAACAGTTTGGGAGGTTAAAACAAGAAAACAAGAGGAATTCATCATGACAAGCAAAAACAAGTTAAAAGAAGCAAGACATTTTTGCAGTCAAATCTAAGAGATACAGCCACATTAAGAATTAAGGACTAAGGAAGTCAAATCCACAACAGCAACCAATTCCAGAAGTTACAGAAGAAACATCTTGTCACTGCAGCTGCTTACTCCAGTTTTCAATTACTCGCACCAATTAAAAGGCTTCTTCGAAAAGTCAATAGTGTAAGTGTAGACAGAAACGTCTAAAATGGCTTAAGAGATATCTTTTGTGAAATTTTTGACTCAGATCAGCATAATCATTTTATTTTAGTCTGAACATTAATTCCATCCCTACCTGTACAAGGATACATGACAGAATAGGGATAATAACAGAAAAAAAGGGAACAAAACTTTTCAGAACAAATCAGAAAAAAAATACTCACTGTATGCCGCTGCAAGTCATGCAAATGAAAGTCCAGAAATTAGTACAAACATACTGCGGACCCTGCAGAAACAAATATCCCTAGATCAGTCACTAATCATACATTTCCTCGAGCCCAAAAAAGCCTTTTCAGCAACATCAAATTCTAAAACTGGACGCTTAAAAACTGAAAAATGTGCCAAGTCGCCTTTCTTCAGGTCCCAATTCTAACTAAACGACGGATCCGAGTACCCAAAAAAGAAGCCCTAAACTCTTAAATGAGTGAGCGAGTGAGTGAACAAATCAACTAAAGCCATGAGTTAAAACTTGACAGCACAAAGATGTTACGAACTGGAACAGTCAAATTCAATCTACTAGGAGTAACAGCAGAGGGAGTGTGTTTACCAAGCTATTACAGTTAATACATCGACGATTTGGAGGAAGCTTCATGAGGCCTCTTATTATCTTCTCGTTGCGCTCTTCTTCCCTTCTACTCCCCATCTGCCTCTCTCAAAAATTCAAAACCCTAAAACACCAATTTGAACTTCTATCTCTCTCTGAGTAATTCCTTCCCTTCTTCTTCTCCCAATAAACAGAAGAGAAAAAGAAAATAATTAGCACGAGAGAAAAAGAAACGTGAGGAGAGAAGAACGTTAAGGGCTTGTTTGGGATCGTTGAATTCAGTAGCTAAACGAACCGGAAAGCGAAAGCTATTGAAATCGAAAGCTTTGGACCACAAACGTACACTGTGCCTAGCTTTCTCTGTCCTTTTCTTATTTTTCATTCCAAGAATTTGTTTTTTTCTGTTTAAGAAATAAATTTCAAATTAATTTATACGTTACCTTTCAAATATTTTTTTATAAAATTCGAATCAATTAACTACGTAGTACGTAGCAGTTATTTATTTGGAGATGTTCATTTAATGAGTAATTGTTGTATCAATTAAATCGACAACGGTTGTTTTCGTGCGATGCGTCATACAATGGTATTGGGCGCTCGAGTGTCGGCTCTGACTGTGGTTGACAGTTGACACTTGAGGAGCTGGCAGCTGCGGACGGAAGGAATTGCTAACCAAAAATCGAGAATCTTGGCATAGTTTGCATGTACGAATGTATAAGAAAGTTACTCTTATTATACAGATCACATCGATCGATTATCTTATGTCCTCTTTTTATATTTGCATAGTTAACGTTATGCAAGTAATCCAAAGTTTATTGAACGATACTAAAGGATATGTTAAGTTTTTTCTTATTTGCCAAAAGCTTAAAATTTAAGTCAACAAAATCTTGATCAACAAAAAAGATTCAAGTTATCAGCTCTTTAATATAGTTGCTGGTTTGTGCAAACAATTTAATTCAACTATTTATATATATATAATAAAAAACAGATCCATAAATTTACCAACCGTATTTTGATTAATAGTTGTAGATTTAATATGAATAACAAAATGATTACAAAAACAATTTAATTCAACTATATATAATTACAAAAACAATTTAATTGAGATCTATAATAAAAATAAAAAATAAACACTCTTTTAGTT
>JANIHY010000002.1:18805095-18816691 GCA_027479065.1 Erythroxylum brevipes
TGCATACACAATGCATTTGCTCATTACACAATAACCATAAATAAATTACCCACATTATAACTCTTGAAAATCCAAATGCAATGGTTCCCTTCCTTTTGCTCTTGAATAGCCTCTTGATTTCCTAAAACAACCAACCAAATTTCCATAAATTCCAATTCCATTGGAAATTCCCTTAATCTCAATAAAATGCAATAAACCCTAATCAAATTCCAATCTAACCTATTCATGGTTCCTATAGGTTAGAAAACTCCAAACTTAGCTTAGAAACCCAAAAACCCTATGGATTTCACCATCTTCTTCTTCCTCCAACCATTTACAACACAAACCCCTTTCTCTCTCTAGAATTTCTTCATTCTCACCCAACAACCCTTTTCTTCAATAATCAAGATGGAAAGATGAAGAACTTACCTTGAAAGCCTTGATTCTTCCTCTTCCCCACGAATTTTCCTCCTTTTTCCTAGCCTTTTTCGATTTGTCTTCTTCCTCTTCTCTTCTCCCTCACGTTCTCTCTCTTCTCCTTTTGGCCATTCACGACACCTCCCTCTTCTCTTCTAATTTTTGCCTATTTATTTAGTCTTTTTCCCATTTTACCCTTCATTAACCTTGTCTTTCCCATTATGCCCTCCTTTTGTCTTTACAAATAACATCTTATACTTCTAACTTCTTAACTAATTATCATAGAACAATTGAGGGAATTTGCTAACACTTCCTTCTAGAAAAATGTTCATCATTGTCTTAATTTCATAACGCCACCAAAATCATTCAATTTGGAGCACTACATCAAAAGTTATGCTCAAAATATTTCAGACTTGTCTTATGCTAACACATTTCCCAGCACATTATTTCTATCCTAAAATTAACATTCTTAAAGACAAAATTGAAACTCAATTTCTTCATAACAGTTGTAGCCCTATTTTTCTAGTTTAATCCAAATCAAAAATTGTCTCATTTGGGCAATTTTTGGAACAGTTGGGCAAAAAGCAGCATGACAAGGTTCTCTTCACTGATAGTCAGAGTGTCATACAGCTGGTAAATAACCCAGTGTATCATTTTAAAACTAAGCACATCCGACACAGGTATCATTTCACTCGCAGTCTAATGGAAGAAGGTGATATGTGCTTGAAGAAGATTGATGGTGTTAAAAATCCAACAGACGTGTTGACTAAAGGTGTTGATGCTAGAAAACTAGGGTTGTGCAAGGCCTCAGTTGGTCTTCTACCATAGCGTAGGAGATGTTGTGGCTAGGTGAGTTTGTTGGGTACATTGGCCTAGAGAATGAAGATGGTTGGGTTGACTGGATCAGTCTCCAAGTGGGAGAATTGTTGAGATATGGAGCCTAATAATATATTTAGAGGGCAGTTATGTCTTGTGTATTCTCTTGTACATATAAATACGTTCTATTCTCCTAGTGTACTAATGTCAAAAATATTCACAATAAAATAAAACTCTAGCCATCCGGGGTTGTAGCAAAAAAAACATTGGTGAACCACATAAATCTGTGTGTGTTTGTTATTTCCACACTTGTTCTTTGATTATTATGATTGATCGTTCATAACATTATGCTAGCTTTAAATCATGTAGATTCATTCTAAGATTAGCGGCTTTGGTGTAATTAATATCCTCATTCTTTTTTAAGGCTAACTAGATGAAGAAATGTGAATTCTTTCATAGAGGATAAGGACTTAAGAACTGTGCATAGTTCTCTGGTTAGTACTCCACAAATTAAGCTCACATTATTTTGTATCGAGGAGTTACCTGAGTGAGTTCAAACATATTATGTATATCAGTATAAGCACTGAAATTAGCCCAACATTTGATACCATGAGGTAAGATCTGTAAAGGGAATGCCTCGCAATAAACCTCTATGCCAATTAATATAAATGGACCATTATACTATTTAAACTTAAGGTTTCTCCATCATTATTTAAGAGGATTATAATAAAAATTATGAGCCCATCATATCTAGTTTCTTGATCTAGATTGAAAACATTTTACTATATTTCAAGATCATGAAGATCATAAAGCACTATTTTAAGCCTTTTTGGATCTTACTAAGCAATACGAGATCATACTCTGGACCAAAAAAGTCAAATTGGATTAACCCAAATATAATTTCTAGGTATGGAATTTCATGAAGGATTTTATCAGCTTGACCAATATATTGCAAGTGAGTTATTGCATTTTCTTGATGAAAATCTCAGCTTAAAGCAAATTCAATAATTGCTTGAAATTATCAATTATCTCAGAGATTTTATTCCATATGTAGGTAATTATACAAGCTTCTTATCAAGATTGTTGAGAAAAAATCTACTACCATGGGGAGAAGAATAGACCAAAGCTATCCAATATTTAAAACAAGCGAGTCAGCATCCACCTCTTTTAAAAATTCCTGATAAGGGACAACATATCCTTAAGACAAATGAAGAAGTTGATAGGAGATGTCATTATTATAGTCAAGTAGTGGCTAATTCAGAGAATTAGAGAAGTACTACCATACAATCTACCAGGAGAATTTGGCAGTAAAGAAAGACATTAAAAATTTTAATTTCCATCTCAACCCATATCATTTTATGCTCGAAATGGACAACAATTCTTTTCCATAGATCCTTAAACCAAAAAAGAAAAGATTTTCCCTAACTGTTAATTACTTCAATGGAAATATTAGTATTTTTCTATAAATTTACAATCCACTGCATCAAAGGTTATCACAATCTCCCTCTCTTTGTCAAAATGAAAAGATCTTTTCCAACTTATCACTCGAACTCCTTTTGAAAATTTAGAAGAGATTGTTGTTCTCTTCAAAAAAATCCTTTTCTATTTTCTCCACCTTGTCCTTACTACCCTAAAATTCAACCAGATTCCCACCATTTGGATATTTGTACTCCCTATTGTATTGTGCACCATTTGTATGACTCGCTGATAGAACTAACCAAGTGGCAGGTTTGAGTTATATTTGCCAATTATGCATATCTTATTGCCCTGTCTCCTCAATATATATACTATCATATGGCCAATACTATTAATAAAAATTCCCTGCTGTGGACCTTTTTAGAATGGTTTCGACCATTGATCAAATGACACATTCTGTTAGGCCAAATACTTAATAAGTATTAACTATAGAGTATTCCTTTGGAAAAACAACAAGTCCAGTCCTTCTTTATATAGGATGATTGAAAAGAGTAATGTGTACACTATAAACCATTTTCTTTTTCTTTATTACAAAGGAAAGAGTACAAAACAATCTAGCGCATATAGCGGAAGTACAAAACCCCACGCACGTCGTGGTGGAGGAGCTCTTGGATAGCCAGTGGAGGCTCCCGGAGTATGTGCATGCCCGAACTTAAGAAAATTGCACAAGTCGCTAGCCTATCGACACACTAGTTCCCCTCACGCACAACATGTTGAAGATCAACCTCCCAATCCCAGTGTAAGAGCTCTCGGATACCTGCAACCAACAAAAAATCCTCCGTCAGAATACGCTGGGATGAGGAAAGAATGTTAATGACCTCTAAAGACTCGACTTCCACAACTAAGCGACGATATCCGAAATCCCAAGCCAAAGTGAGACTGGAAAAGACCCCTGGAGTTCTGCAGTTAGTGGAGAACTGCGGCCTAGATGATGTTGGAACCCTTCACACCATTGCCCATGCCGATCTCGAATTAAGCCACCGGCCGAAGTCCGGTCGGACCTGACCCTTACTACACCATTCGAATTTAATTTCACCCAACCCTCCAATGGCTTAGTCCAACCTACGTGACTCCCCACAGGCAGGTTGAGGTCCGGGAACACACAATTTTTCATGCTCCGAGCTCGAGAAATCCACTCGACATAGTCCAAAACCACTCAAGTACTAACCTCCGGCCAAACAAAGCCTTGCTTGAACAACTTTTGTTTCGCCAGTTCTATAAGCACCAACAAGCTACCCCATAGATAAGAGACCATTCGACCTATTGAATGGGTAACATGTTGAGGAGGTTGGACAGAACCTAAGATCCCTCGTCCTATTGGAAGAAGACCCGACTAAGCACCTCCCGAGAAAACTGTCGCCAAAAGGTTTGCACCCGCGAGCGGTCACGTACGACATGCAGTGAGGTCTCTTCCTGCCTACAGCAATGGCAGCTGTTATCCGTGGTGATATGACGGTTGACTCGCTGCCGATTCGTTAGAAGTTTTCGTTGGGCCAACAACCACAGGAAGGACCGTATCTACTGTGACCCAGTCCATTTCCAAATAATCTCCCACAGTTTGTGATGCGGGGCGACACCAGGACGTTCCTGTAACTCATAAGCTGACGCCACCGTGAATCTCCCATGGGTGGTGGGCCCCCAAATTAATTTATCGTCCAAACCCTCCTCGATCGTGGGCCAAATGGCAGCTAGGTCTAAACAGACCGTAGAAGAAAGATACTGGTGGAACTCGCGCCGGAGCCAGATGCCTCACCAGTCAGTGAAGTCAGCCATCGTGGCGTATAGGGTAGGTTCAGGGATGTCCGTGGTAGCCAGGTGGACAAGTGGGCCCCAACTCGCCACCTAGTTATCGAGTTAAAATAAAATGTGGCAGCCATTCCCCAGAACCCATCTGTTGCCTCTACAAACAATCGGCCAGATCGCCGACAGGCCTCACCAGACCACAAAGGCCCGTGACCTAGCAATGGTTTGGGGCAAATGATGAGTATCCAATCGGTATTTACCTCGGAGAACTTGAACCTAAAGGGCTGAGGGAATAGTCAGAAAAGCCCATCCTAATTTAGCAAGTAACGCGTCATTGGTAGGGTGGAGGTGTTTGATGCCTAATCCCCCTGCAGACTTTGCTTGGTAGATAATATCCCAGTTGACCAGGTGGAGTCTCCACTGAGAGGTGGTCGAACCCCAAATAAAATCACGCATGAGTTTTTTGAGATGATCACAAAGTTGACGCGAGAGACGGACCGTTTGCATCGAGAAAATAGGAAGGGTAGAGATGACCGACTGGGCTAAAGTAACCCGGTCAACTAGCGATAGCGTTAGCGCATGCCAGCCCGTGAGCTTATTTTAGGCCATATCTAGAATATGTTGGAAGGTGTGCCTGAATGTGCGCTCATAGATCAAAGAGACCCCTAGATACCAGCCCAGATTGTTCGTACAGCTAATCTGAAGATCGTGATTGAGTCGCCTCGCGAACTCACGAGGTACGTTTTTCGAGAAAAAGATCTGAGTCTTCTTGGTGCTTACTTTCTGTCCTAATGCCAAGCAAAATGTCTGTAAGTTGCGGGCGATCACGTGGGTCGGTGATTCTATAGATTCAGCAAAAAGGACCAAGTCATCGACAAAGAAAAGATAGAATATGGGAGGCCCCGTCCGACTAAATCTAACGGGCTTCCAATTGCCACAGTCCACCTCCTGCGAGATAAGGTGCCCAAGGCGCTCCATGCAGAGGAAAAATAGGTACAAAGAAAGCGGGTCTCCCTGGTGGACATCTTTAGACGGTCGAAAGGAATCCATGACGGTGCCTTGCCAGGCCACTTGAAAAGACACAGTCATGACACAATTCATGATGACGTGGATGAGGGATGCAGGAAGCCCAACTGCGATGAGCGTGTCCTGGATAAAAGCCCAATGAAGCCTATCATACGCTTTTTTCAGGTCAACTTTTAAGGCTAGAAAGCCTTTCCTGCCCGTCTTAGTCTGCATAGAGCAAATCACCTCTTAGGCAATGATAATGTTGTCGGCAATTCGCCGCCCAGGAATGAAGCTACATTAGTTCTCAACGACGAGCTGAGGCATATGCGATTTCAACCTATTAACGATAACTTTAGTGATAGCCTTGTAGAGTACCGTACATAGGCTAATAGGTCGAAACTGAGAGATTTGTTGGGGAACTGGGACTTTGGGAAGAAGGATCAGAAGGGTTTGATTCAGATCCGATTTCTAATGATCCTGACTAAAGATATTTTGGACAAACGCCACGACTTCAGGGTCAATAGTCTGCCACTGATTCTAGAAAAAGAGCGCATTAAACACATCGACCCCCGCTGCTTTGTTCGAGTTCATAGCGAATATTGCACTCTTGATTTCATGGGCATGTACTGGCAACTCCAGGCCCTGAATTTGAGTGGTCGAGAGAGTCGGGGCAACTCTGAAGTAAGAAAGCGGGAGTTATTCCCCAACGTCCTTAGTGTAGAGCTGTGCATAGAAGGTGTGGACATGATGACTTAGAAGATCTGGGTTCGTAATCCGATTGCCAGCGAAGTCAGTGAGACAGACAGTTCGCAACTTCTTGCGCTTAGAGAGGGTGACAAAGTGGTAGTACTTTGTATTACAATCCTCTTTCGAAAGCCATTGACACTGAGTTTTTTGGTGCCAAAGCAATTCCTCCTCACTGAGGACTTGCATAAGATCACTGCTCAATTTGTCTTCCAGTTCCAGCAGCAGGTCGGTAGGATCGTCAGACATAGCTCGTTGAATCCCCCATAATCGGGCCATCAATCGGCGTTTACGATGCATAATATTGCCAAACGCTGAGTGTGCCAATGTTGAAGATGGCTAGAGAATCGAATTTAAGATTTACTCATAGTCTCTTCAACGGGAAGCCAATGCTGTGCCGCCAAATCTGGAAACGTCGAATGAGAGACCCAAGCATTCTGGAAATTGAAGTACTGGGGGCCGTAACAGATAGAGTTGAAACAGCATAGGTTGATGATCCGAACCAAGGCAAGGGAGCTGCTGATTGAGCGAGTGGGGATACGTGTGAATCCAAGTAGTCGAACTGAAAACTCGATCCAGCCGAGCATGAACAGTACCTCGCCTCCAAATAAATCTCGAGCCCACAAAACCCAAGTCATACTGATGGACACAATCCTTGAACCGGGTGTTAAGTACTCTCAAGGTATAGGGCCCCACCCCATTTATCCGAACGTTCCAGTTTGGCATTAAAACCTCCTCCCACCAACCAGGGCCAAGTACGGAATCCCCCCAGCCAAGTTAAGAGAGGCCAAAGTTGGGCTTGCGAGGACTACTGTGGACTAGCATAGACCGCGTTAAAATCAAAAGAACCATGTTCTGAGGTAATGGTGGTATGAAGAAACTGTCGATGAGCCATAATAACAAAAAATATCATAGTCCTCCGTCTAAAGGAGCCAAATGCCACCCGAAACCCATTCACCTCAACTCAAAAGGAAAAATCAAACCCGAGAGAAAGAATGACAGCCTGAGCGCGCTCTTTACTGATCCTAGTTTCCATCAAGACTAGAATGCCCGGCTTATACATACGCAAGTAATTAAGCAGAATGGTCTGAAAACGCGACCCTCCTACCCCATGACAATTCTATAGAAGAATTGACATAAGGAAACGAAGGGTATCGAAACCTAAGGCAAGGCATCACCTGGGCCTCCATCCTGGGTTTCCCGGGTTTCTACGTCCTGAGGGGTCGAAGCCATCAACTCGTCCAGACGCTGGATCGGTAAATCTATCGGTAGACTCATTTCTGGGATTAAGTCTGGAGGAACGTTGGGAGGTGATATAGAAACATCTCTCCTAACCCCATACTCGATCCCAGAGGCCTCGACTCCCTCCATCAGGTGGGAGTGTGCGGCATCATCCGGAGGCTGTTCCAGAACCATGATCTGGTCCCATACCATTTTAGTATGCGACTGGAGTTCAAGTGCTAAGTGTTTGGCCATGGCCGTAGGTTGGAGTTGGACTAGAGTCGCCACCAGTTCCCGCTTCCCGCTATCGTAGACCCTTCCCACACGGGTTGGGTGTGTCAATCCGATCTCTTTACCTTTGGATTGGGCTGTAGAATTACTAGTAGCACCCTTAGACAGGATGAGGTCAGCCTGGTTCCTACTTAGTTCATTTGTAACTAAAGTTGACAACTCCACACGTTTACCACTGCCCGAAAACATAAAGGGATGGGACATTACCGCAGAAGGGGTCACGTCGTATGAAGGCTACTCAACATTCTCCAGCACGTTGAAACATGAGCCACCACGAGCTGTAGTTGCATCTCTTGTCCCCGCACGGTTTGGAGCGTGGCTGCATGAACCTCCTGGGACCACAGTCGACATCGTACGCAGCGTTCCTCCAGCTCGCGTGCGTGTGGTGCTGCTCCCTCCTGGGCGTTTTGGGTTAGTTCTGGGCACAGGCCTGTGGACGGGAATCCATGGACTCCCGCTATTGGTTGCATCTGTCGAGGTCCCTGCATCAGCCAACCTTGCCTGGTGATGCCTCGTGGCCACAGAAATTTCCTCCCTGTTTGGTTCCTGGGTTGGGGTTGAGGAAGTTGCCATCTTCGAACATGCTCCAGTTGCATGGCCGGTGAACTCACAGCCATAACATACCAAGAGGAGGCCCTCATATTCAACCAACAATGTCTCACTATCCAAGTCCACGCTTGTGCGAAGTGGAACGCTGAGATCAAGCTCGATTGCTAGACGCACAAAACGTCCATGTTGCACAGTAGTGGTTGCTTTGTCAATTTTCACTAGGCTGCCCACCATGTTCCCTAAAGCTTGGAGTATCTTGGGGTGGTAGCGCGCAATAGGGAGGTTCGTAAACCTTACCCACACCACCGCTTGAGAAGCCTGTGCCTGCGTCGGCTGGAATGACAGGAGCCATCGTTGGACAGCCAGCATTTGCCCGAATATCACCCAGGGGCTGCTGATTAATACCTTGATATAATCAGCCTCCTCCTTAAATTTAACTAAGCAGAAATCGCAATCCATGTCCACCACCTTCAACTGACCTCACGGATGCCACAGGCCTTGGAGTCGGTTGCTGAGTGTGCGAAACCCTATCCAACGCCCTAGGAGCTTGACAACCACCGCCTGCTCCCATTGGTGATCTGGTCGAGCTTTGAAGGCTTGGGACAGCCATAGATGTGGGCCTCGCCCCCCACTTTGGACGTAATATCCCCCCTTCCACGACTACATGCTTCTCGTCTGTCCAAGTTAAAATCGGAGCATGATCAATCACAGCAGAACGCCCGTCGCACTATACGTCGACTTTGGAATAGAAATTGCATCATCTCGTTTCCGAGTCCGACCTTTCTTGGTCGACTGACCCTCGGGGTCCATGGAGGCCATGATCTTCGGAAAATAGTACCCAGTACTCAAAAGAAGTGCTCAATAGATCACTAATTGAAACCCCACAAAAACTGTGCATCGTCGTCTGCAAGAAGAAATTGTTATACTATTTTATGTCCATGTCACTTAAAGATTTGAGTCTAAGAAAAGCACCTAAGATAATGATTATTGGGTATTATAGATTGGATCTCAAATGGGTCAAAGACCCTTTCCCTTTCTCTTCCTACAATGAACCATCATGATGGTTGGTGAACCAACATGATGGTTAGTGATTGAGTATTTAAGTGTTAGAAACACTTATGAATAGATATCTCAATAATTTCTAAACCATTGGTGAATCACATTAAGGAAAAGAAGCAGAAATAGGAATAAATCAACGTCTGACAAAACATAAACGATCATAAATACAGGTACACAAATAATAATTCAATTCGATGATTGCTTACAGAAAACGCCACCTTTCCTCTCTCAAGAATCGCTTTCACACTATAAACCATTTTCAACTTTGAAAAACCTCCATTGACTGGCCCAAAAATCAAAGAAACTTAATGCGTGATCTTTTCCAAATCTTTGACCATCTCAACCATCATTTGAAAACTAGGAAACCAAACACTTGCACCTCTTTAGGTCTCTGTTTTCAAACCCGGACCGGACCGGCCGGTGGTCCGGTCCGGTTTATCCTTCAAAATCGGCTATCAATTGACCCAGTTTAAACTGGTCAAGACCGGTTTGACAATTTTTTTAATTTTTGAATTTTTAAAATTTTTTAATATTATATATAATTAAATATAATTATTGCATAATTATTACGTCACACCGGTTCGAACGGTGATTGAACCGATCGAACCGGTCAAACCGGTGACCAATAAGGTCATCGATTCGTTGACCGATCTGAGTTTCAGAACATTACTTTAGGTCCTTATCATCGAGATTTTACTTTATCTGAACGCATTGCATGTAGCGATGGATATTGGTCTTCAGTTAATCGATTTGCTCATATGGGTTTTAATGTTATAGGAGGAGAATTATCATATTCTCCTGTATTTGAGCCCAAAAGGATTTTTGAGAATGGAGAGAACTCAATAACCAAGCCTAACCACAAAGACCTTCTAGATTATTCAAAATGATGCTCAATTTAGTTCATGCAATTTAGTTAATGTCAATTTATTATCTTAAATGAAACTACTAGCATATCAGACTTTACTTACTAATTAGAGTATTAACTCATTCTTTAATGAAATTTACTTACAACTTATTATAATTATATAATGGGTTAATTATTAAATCAATTTTAAATTTTACAATTATAACTCAAATTTTAAAAAATAGTAATAAATTACACAAAATTTAAATTTTTAGTAAAAATAATTTTTAGTTTTTAAGGGTGAAATCACAGTTGAGAGATGTTTGTACAAAGGATATGGATGAGACCTAAGCAACTTACCCGAGTCAGAAGCTACATTCATGGGGGACAGAAACTCAAACCGTACATTGAAATCAAATTGCCCAAACTATATGCCACGCCATATGTGCCCAATGTTTAATCTGATTGACTGTTAACACATAACAAAGAAGGCACAAGCAGTGTAATTGAGCTCCTGGGAGACTTAAACCCACCTCAGAGAAGTATTTTCAAAGGGCATTTCCCAATTTCCCAGTTTTGCAAACTTACAGAGTAGTTATAAGAACTCCAAAGTTGTGCCTTTATATATACAACAGATCCCTAGCCACTATACTGAGAATATTTCCATGAAAACGATCAAAAGAACAAATTAATCACACCAGCTTCTTCATCTGATGCATTAATTTGAATAAACAAAGAGGTAGTACATATTATTATGGAATTTATTAGTACGTGTTAGCTTTTTGCCAATATGTGAACATTAGAACTAAGGTCCAAAAATCTTGCCATGATGAGAAGAAAATGACAATCTGAAATTCTATTCACAAATGTAAGTCTTCATCCAATCAAAATAATTCTTCAATGCTCTATTATTATTTCAGTAGTCTTGTTCTCAATAAGAAAGGATGACTAAAATATATTATCTAACTTATCAATTATATAATTAAAAAAAACTTATCAGTTATGTGAAAATGTATTAATTAACATGATTTATCATGTCCGTATTATTAGTGACTTATCATGTTAATATCATTAATAGAAGATTTAAAAATAAATTATTTTTTGTTAACAAATAAAAATTAAATATATTAAAGTTCAAATCAATTTATCAATTATAATGTAATTAGTAAATTATTTATATAAATTAAAATTAATTAAAAATGACAAAAAATATATGAGCTAATTAGTCAATAATACTAAATATTAATTAATATATTAATTAAATTATTTTTAAATCAATTATAATTTAATTAATTAATGAATTATATTATATTATAAATATCAATAGTAAAATCAAAATTAGCTAATTAGTTAATTAATGATATTATAAAGAACAAAAAAATTGAATGGTGTTAAATATATTATAATTAATATTAATTAGTAATATACATATTTGTTATGATATCTATA
>JANIHY010000002.1:18863830-18892761 GCA_027479065.1 Erythroxylum brevipes
CATTCATATATGTGATGCACATGTGACTCTTTCCATTTATTACGGTGTTGTGACCGTGCGCCTGAAATACGTTGGGCTTATAGCCCTGATCATCGAGCTGAGACTCAGAATTACGTTGGGCTTGAAGCCCTGATCATCCAGCTGAGGCTCGGAATTACGTTGGGCTCGAGGCCCTGTTGCATTGAGCATTAAGCTCTGAAAATCGTTGGCTGCTCCGGTCACAACTGTCATTATCTGTACAGGCCTTTATGCATGAATGCATATGTCTCAATTTGCATTTAACTAATTGATTTCAATTTATCACATTTAACACTTCTATATCAAATACCAAATATTTCAGACACCTATGGTCCGAAATCAATCAAAAGCAATCACACATAATCCTCCATTTCTCCACATGGCATAAGTGCATAAAATTAAACACATAAAGGTTGAGGAACCAACTAGGTTACTCACCTGTACTTCCGAGCTACAGCCTGGAACTCCCAGCAAAATCCGTGGAATTGTTACATCGATGCCTCTAAAATAATCAAATAATTATCCAATTACTAATGCACAGTCAAAATAATTCGATGATGCACATGCCTTAATTAAAAGATGTACGATGCATATTCATGACTTTCCCGGTGCTATTTCCCATTTTCTACTTTCTTTTGCCACATTCTAACCTTTTACTCAATTTCTCAATATTGACTCACTTCCAATTCAATAACATATTACGGAACTCCATCAATTCCATTTCTAATATTCAGCCAATTTATCAAGTCATTCTCGCTAGGGTATTACCTCAAAATCAATATCACTATTCTCTATATCGAATTCATCCTTTATGCTCAGTTCCTAAAATTCCCAGTAGCATTGAATTTATTTTCAAAGTCTCACACTATACTCCCAATTATTAAGAACAATCCTAAGGTTGCAATACAATCACATTTTTAACTTTCTTTCTATAATTGAGATCCCAAAAACCTAAATTCAAACTCTCATTATTTTCCTCAATTGTAGACTTCTTTCTCTAGATCATAACGAATCAAACATCACCTCAATTGGAGGTCTACACCGTTAGTTATGCCTAAAAAATCAAATTAAATCAAATCAGAAAACTATCCCTCGCCGCGGCGTCTTGGAGGCGCTTGCCGCGACGTGTAATGACGCTTGCCGCTGCGAACGCTTTCCTTAGGGCTTGCCGCGACTCATGGGAGAGGACTCGTCGCGGCGTGGAAAACTCAAGCTCACCGCGATGTCGAAAGGAGCTCGCCGTTGCGTGAAACGTTTTGAGCTCGCCGCCACGTCTTCCTTCCCGCTCGCCGTGACGAATTAAATGTTGATTCGCCGCAGCGAGGCTTCGCGCATGCCGCGACGTGCGAGTCACAGGTCGTCTTCTCCAATCAGTTTTTCGCCATTTCTCTCTCTAAATCAAGTAATAACTTAACTAACACTACCCCAATATTTCATAATTAAACCCATGAATGCATTAAACTCACTAAAAACAACATATACAAAAATCACTTACCAAATCAAGCTTTAAATCTTCAACTCTTCCGAAAATTCTCCAATTCTTTTAACACTTACGGGCTCCCTTTCAAAACCTCAAAATCTTCATCTTCCTTAGGGTTAAAGCTTAGCTTTGCAAGTAAAGAAGGAGCAAGCAAGCTAGAAATGAAAATCTCACAGGGAGGAAGAACAAAGCTCAATCGGTGGTAGAGAAACGCAAGCCCTAGGAAGGAGGAGGAAGCTTCTCCAAGCTTTCAAAACTAAGGCATTTAAAGGTTCAACGATTGAGTCTCTTATCTTAGTCCTCCCCACACATGTAATTCTCTTCCTATTTACGCAATCATTTCCTGTCCAATTCTTCTCCAAATTTTAATGGCTTGACAAATTAGTCTCTAAAATGATCTATCTAAATTTTTCCATTGCCATTTACCAGTTATTCTAGCACCATATAGTCAATCAGTCCGTCACCCGAAAAATTTCCGGTCCAGACTTTTTCTCCCGAATTTTCCAAAAAAATTCCGAAGAGTCACTATCAATTGGCAATTACTCTAGAACATTTCCAATTCAATATTCAAACTCAGTTATTCCAAAATTTCCAATAAATCATAATCAAATCTAATTATCTCACAATTTCACAATTCATATCAGTATCACAATTAAAAGCCGAAAAAATGTCATGAATGTATGTACCTACATATGCATGTGCAAAAGACTCATTCCTCTAAAATTAGAGGCCAAATGAATGTTCAGTCAATAATATGCGGTAAAAATCCTATCTCGGCCCAATTTACCAATATAACCTTCCCATCGATGACGGGATATTATAGAGACAGTGCACTGACTCAATCTTAAGGAACCTAACCAAACCCATATAACACATATTCATGCTTGAAAAAAACAAATTGCCCGAAGGCATATTTCGAAACTGAACTTTTCATTTCATCTCAAATTCAACATAATATCGATCATTTACAAGATCACACAAGTTACAAACAAAAACTCATATAACAATTCTTAATTTTCCCAACAAGGATTACACACTTTATAACATTTCAAAAACATTCAACCATCATGTCACACCAGTTCACATCTTAAATTTTCAATCAAGTAAACACAATGAACTCAAACGAGTATTAAATCATTCAAAAGTCCATTGAATAAACAATTCAAATCATTTGAGAAACGATAACTTATAAACATGTTTACTTTCTTGATTTTTCCAAAACTTACAATTAGCTTATAATTCGATAAATAAACACGTTACCCACCTCATATTCATGCTTGAAGCTTGATTAGAGTTTCAATTTCTCCAATCCTTTCTTTAATTTGCCCTAATTCATACCATAAACCCTCATTAAATCAACACCCAAAATTGATCCAATTAAAACATGTAAACTCCAAAATTGAACCTAGAATTCACAAACCCAAACCAATCTTGTGCCAAATAAACCAAAATCTCACTAAAAGATCAAAGATTAAAGATTGACTCTTACCTTCATCTTCTCCATTTTCGAATTTCTCTTAGCTTGGAAGGAAACTCTTGACTTCTTCCATATTTTCCCTTTGGAAACAACCTAAAAGCACCCTTGGAAGCTCACAAAATCAGAACCCTAGCCCTTCTTCTTCTTCCTTCACCGAATCTCCTCCTTTCTCTCTTCTTTCTTCCCTTTCTTTCTTTCCTTTCTCAAAACATGTAGGACATAACATTCTACTCACACATTTTCTAGTAATTCTCTTCCTTACAAAAATTGACATTCTTAAAGGCTAAATTGAAACTCGATTTCTCCATAAACATTATAGCCTTATTTATATAGTTTAATCCAAATCAAGAATCACCTCATTTGGATAACTAGAGCAAAAGTTAGGGCCAAAATACTTTCATATGTTCCTAATCCAAGACTGAATACTAATCTGAACTTTAATCGAATCACCACTGATCTCGAATTTCTCAAAGTACTGTACTATGTTCATAAAATTTCCCGACTCACTTTGATTTAAACAATCTTTCTCAATTAAATCTCTAAAATTTATAATTTCCCATAAAAATGTAATTAATTGTCTTAGTAATCCAACGCTTCAAAAAATAAGTCAATCGGATGTCGGACGGAAAAGATATAAGCAAAAATTGAACAAAGGTCAGATTAGAAGAAAAACAAGCAAACAGAAACGACGTCGCATGGGAACAAATCATAAACGAGATGACGTCGCACTCAAGGAAACGGTAGCGCACTGAAAAGGAGAAATACAACACGACGTAGAAGAGGAGGAAGGAACTGAAACTCAATAGATTAAACTAAACCATAACACGTATACTCTTCGCAATCATGAAACATATACGTCTTACCCTGTAGGGTTAATCCATTTGGCCCTTTCAAAGCATGAACTTACTCTTTAAATAGGGACCAAAAATTGATCCAGACTCAAATTACTTCTTCAAACATGTAGCTCTTAGTCTCTAGTTCATTTAGAAACAAGAAACGACTCAATCGGAGGTATATAACTCAAGATATGCTTAAAAATTCAAAGTATGTTCATAATCTGATCAAGCACTCCACATCGACCCCTCATTTCTCTTACCCCATACTTGTTTATTCTGACTCCAAATGTTATAAAATTTCATTTATAGGTAGAACAACATGTTATTAATCTAACGTCTCAAGAATCACCTCAATCGGAGGTCGTACGAAGGAGTTATGGCCCGACAAACTCAACATGTTCATATCCTGATTTCTACTGAACATACTTTGGCACAAACGGCATAACTCTCACTATAGATGTCTGATTGACTTCGTTCTTAGACCATTAGAAATTAGACATCTAGGGATACTACTTTCTTGAAGAACATAATTTGCAATTCTGTCGTTATGGGGATCAAATTACACAGACCGTGTAAAAATCACACGGTCAGCCCATGTAACCTTCGGGTGGAATGGTGTTACTACGCCCAAATCACACGGTCTGTGTGAAATTCACACGGGCAGACCGTGTAACCTACGAGTATATCAAAATTTTCACCCTCCAAGACCCCCTCCAAAGGGTCCTAAACCCATCCTAACTTCTCCTTTACTCATAGTTTACCAAAAATCAACTTTTTCTAGTCCGATATCACTTCACAAACTCTAAAGGTTCGGGAATTTCTATCACCACGACATCCTAGCTTGTAATGAGTATAAATCTCAACTCCGATCTCAACAACTTGCATACTTGGTATCGTTGGAAAGATAAATGAACAAGCTACAACTTCAAAGAAGGCAACTTTGGCTAATTCTATTTCAATTATTCTAGAATTTCCCTTGAATTAGCATACTCCCTTTTATCCTCATGCAAAACTTAACATTCATCCCAACTTCACCTCTTTTATTTCAACCTCATTTAAACAATTCAATTTGTCATTGGAATTCATCCAACACTCAACCTCAATTCATATGATTCCTTACATTCACTAGCATCTTGTCATTCACTAAGTTCCTCTCTTGCTTTTCCATAATATCTTACATATATAACCATGGTTCATGCTTAAGGTTTCTCCACTCATCATCCATACATAATCTACATTCCAATCTCATAATCATCCATATACCAATTTACAATTCAAAGCCATACATAAACCCATATTTCATTTTCATATTTCTAATTTTCACTAAAAGTTTGGGGTCCAACATTGACTAACCTATCTGGCTTGCCAAGTTCTTAATCCTAGAACTTATTTCTTACTAGAATTGTATCTCTTCCTATTGTAATCTCAAAGTCTTAGCAACACAAACATTAACTAAGTCTTCCAGTGAAGTGCCTGAGTTTTGTTGGTTTTTTTAATATTGGACACTAGACTCTGTATCTTGTAAAAATTGCCTTACATCCTACTAGAATTCCTGTAACTCTATTGAAGTTGAATATTGTTAGTAGTCATAATATTAAGCAAATCTTCCAGATATGTACCTGAGTCATGCTAAGAAGCTTCTAGTCTATATGGGAATTATTGTGTGTCCTACATATTAGTAAGAAAGTAATTCTCTTGATTATCCCACCCATAACTAAAGTTAGTATAATCAATCCAATTTGAGCTATAAGATTGGGAATATAAGTTATAAAGGAAACTACTTACTTCCATGTAAATTTTTTATTTTTTATACAAACACAAAACAAAAAATAAAAAGATTAAGAAATAAATGAAAATAAACTAATTATAAACAAATATATATATAACACTAATTAAAATTGAGCACAAAAACTAAAACATTGCACTCCTTAGCAACAAAGCCAAAATTGAAGTGCACATCATAACACTAGTCAAAATAAACTAAATGTTGGGGCCCTGCCCTTACGAGTCACGTGCCCGATGTCCTAAGTGCCATCTGGACATGCATCCCACAAGGGTGGCATGCCCACACCAGTCAATCATAAAAAATGAACTCATTTCTCCTATTTCCGAACATATTTTCAAAACACTCAAATTAACATTTCAATTTTACTTCTTTAGAACATTTTTTCCTCATTATCTTAAGTTTCAAATGACATTAAAATCATTCAATTTGGTGAAAAAAATATAAAAGTTATAGTCACACAATTTCAGACTATTATTGTACTGAAACAGTACACTATTCTCAAATTATATACAAAAATTGAAAGTCTTAGAGTCTAAAATAAAATTCAATCCCTTCAGAGGATTTGTAGCTCTATGTCTTTAGTTTATTTAGAAATAAGAATAATCTCATTTGGAGCTCTACTGATCAAGATATCATCAAAATACTGAAGCATATTTAGTAAAATGTCCAGTTCATCCTCTTCCAATTGATACCCTCACTTTGATTTGATTAATCTTTTTAGAATCAATGTAAAAAGATATAAATTTTTATAGAGAGATAGAGAAATATGTTACGAATTCAATGCTTTAAACATCAAGTCATTTGTAGGTCAGAAGACAAAGTTATGGTCTAAATAGGGGAACATGTTTAGGCTTGGGAGGGAAGGACCTGTGGGTCGCGATTGTGCACTGCGCGCACGGCCGCGAAGTCACGATCGTGACTTGCCTCCTCTTTCTTTTGTTCTTCTTCCTCAGACCTGTTTGGTAAAAGGGGCATAAATTTAACAAAAAATATTGGATTAATATCATTCAAAGACCGTTTTGAAGAAAATTTCTAAACCTACAACTTCTATGCAGACCTCAAAAATAATTCTTGCCTCTATAAAGGTCAAATTTTCAAAATAATGTAGCTATCTTGGATATCCATCCTAAACAGCATCACCAAATTCTAAAGATCATATCTCTCAACTCCAATGTTCAAAATTGGATTATATATCATTGGAAAGCTAGAAAAATAATCTACAACTTTCAAAATATAACTTTGTCCAAATTAACCTATACGAATACAGTATTTCCCTTGAAGCTAGAACACAAATTCTCACCCTTATGGAAAACTTGAAAATGCAATGCACAATTTTGGAATTGTCATGGGAAAAACACAATCATATCTCATTAACATAAAAAGATAAGAGTTTTTACAAAGCTTTAATGGTCATTTCAAGTCACAATACATCAATATCTCAGAACGCCAAAATACAAAAAGATACATGAACTGTAATATGCTCAAAATGCAACTAAAGCCTTGTAGTTACAAATCTAACTTAAAACACAAAAGATGCAAATTTTAGAGTGATGCCTCGATTCTCTTTCACTCGATCTCTTGCTCATCACTTGGATATGGAAAGGAATGGGGGTGAGCTTAAAGCTCGTGAGTAACAGTTTATAATGGAAAAATAAGCAAAACCTTTGAAATGCTCATTTGCCAATACAAGTTCTAATTAAATACATCAAAGTATCATTCTCAAATTCATA
Source organism: Erythroxylum brevipes (assembly GCA_027479065.1). Taxonomy (NCBI): domain Eukaryota; kingdom Viridiplantae; phylum Streptophyta; class Magnoliopsida; order Malpighiales; family Erythroxylaceae; genus Erythroxylum; species Erythroxylum brevipes. The sequence continues at coordinate 18,871,158 of JANIHY010000002.1, forward strand.
ACTAAAATTCACAAATTTCAAATCATGAATGCATCAAACTTGTCTACATCACATAAGCACATAAGCACATCAAAATGGTTTTGGTAAATCCATAAACATGACGAACTACACGTTTCCACATAATGGTCTTGTGTAGTCATAAACTTGGCATACTAACGCAATCCCACATAGTGGTTTTGTATAGACATAAACTTGAGGGTGTCCATGAAGGAGCTCCGTGCTACTAGTGAGCAGGCAGGAGAAGCCTTTAACTTGATCAACGTCCACGTGACATTCTTGAATGGACTAAACTAAATCCACATAACATGTAATTCATGAATGAAAACCGTTTGTCTAAATGAAACATTCTTGGAAACTTGCTTTTCATGAACATGAGATATTTCGAAAACCATTTCTAAATACAAGATTTCATAAACATGTATCTTTTCACAAAAATTCATTTTCAAAGTCTTTCGCAATTCATCAACATAATTCATATATCAAACATATATCAAATTCTCAATTCATTCAAGAAGCAAATAAATGCAACATTTATGATGCAATTGAAATCATTAAACTTCCTTGATTCTAAGAAAACATTTATTGGATTATTTATTCTATTATAAACATATACCTACCTTGAATTCCTTGCTTTAGAAATTGGCTTAAGGATGTCTTTCCTCTTGCTCCTCTTGTCTCTCTTGATCCCCTCCTTGATTTCCTTCATAAAAGACAAAATTCCCATTTAATAGGAATTCAAATTTGAGAACCCATGAAGCAAATTTACTAAAATTTGACTCTAGATTGCCTAAGCCCATGTATTTCCTAAAATTCATGAACCAAAACCCCTTCCATATATCCAAAGTATAAAAATCAAACTTACCTTGAATCCTCACCAATTTGTGCGATTATTGGCTCTAAAGCAAGCTCTTCCCTTCCTCTCTTTTTATCCCTCTTGAGCAACCTCAAACTCTCTCTTTAAGACTAAGAAAAGATGAAACCTAGCTCAAAACTCCATTCTTTGTCAACTTCACTGAAACCCTCTTTCTCACCTTTTCATTTCCGTATATCACTTCTTCCTTTACCTATTTTCATTTTTCTTCTTCTCCAACACAAGACTACACCTTTCCTTTCCAGTTTTACCCTTAATGAATGAGAAAAGTCCACCTTGCCCTTCCTTTAACGTAACATCCCATCACCGAAGGGTAAAATAGGAATTTGGGACGGGTTATGAGTGCATAAACTTATCTCAGCATGATCATGCATAATATGGCCTCCATATATACATGAATAGAAATTTTTACATATGCACATGATTGTACATGCATTTATGACATTTCCCGGCATATGTGTCTATAAATGTGATTATATGATTTTGTGCTTGAAAATTTAATTGGAGTAGATTTTTGTGTATTTTATATTTTTGGAGAATTTTAGAAATTTTTCTAGAAAATTTCGGGGAAAATTTTCAGACCGAAAAAATCACCAAGCGGCGGACTGATTGATTTTCGGTACTAAAAATGACTGTCCAATGGCACTGGAAGATTAGATACATGATTTTAAGATTTATTTTTTGAGCAATTGGAATTTTGGGACAAAATTTGGAGTAGAAATTAAATTATTATTGGAGAGGAAAGAAATGAGTGGTTAAAAACCAGACAAGTGGCAAGTGACACTTGTCACTTGCCTACTATGTCTTATACTTTGTGTTTAATTAAAAGCCCACTCCCTCATTCTCGATGCTTTCCTTGTGTGAAGACCAAACTCTTTGTTCTTTTCTTTTCTCTCATCCGTAGCTCTCCATTTCTTCTTCTTTTTCGTTGGTCTTTGTCTCCTTCTTGATAATTGCTACTCATCTCCACCCCCACAAGAACCTCTCCTATGTCACTTGCTTTCTCCTCCCTTGTTCAAAAAAAAAAAAACAAAAGAAAAAAATCCAAACCTAGCCTTGAAGGATGATGATCGTTTATGGTAGGAAAAATTAGGAAGTTTGTGGGAAGTTTGAAAGATTGGAAGACTGGAGCTTAAATAGGTAAGTATTGTGTTTTATGTTAGTTAAATGCATTAATTGTGATTTATTATGCATTAATTTCATGAAGTTTGTGTTTTGATTGTATGGGTATAAGTTTATGTTTGTGTAAGGATGAATGATATAGTATGTGGAGTATGTGAATTAAGTGTTTTGGCTTAAGTTTGAGGATATTAGATGGGATTTTATTAAAGAAAAAAAATTGTGTGTGTGTGCTGCCATTTTGTGGCTATTTGTTCAAGTGAATGGCTTGATGAAATTGTGGCTGATTTCTTGACTAAATTGGGTGCTTATTGGTGTAGAAATAGTATTGGAATGATAGGAGTAGAGTTAGGTGTAAAAGCTGAAAAATGGAATGTGAGTATGTTTCAATGTTTGGGTCATAACTTTTGATATGATTATGCTATTGAGTTGGGATTTGGCTTGAATTAAACTTGAGAAGTTTGGATAGAATTCTTATGAAGGAAGTTCTGTCCAATTGTGGCTTTAAGGGTTCTGAATTTTGCCTTGAAAGTGGGCAATATGTGCTGGGTGAATAGTGTTGTTTCTAACATTGAATGATTTGTGACCAGAAATTTTGGGGAATTTTTCTAGGCTAAAGTAGAAAGATTTTAGGAAATTGGTCTTCATAAAAGTTGAAGATTTTCTTGTTAGATTTCTATCTCCACTAAGTACGATATTTTTCGATTTTTAGGTTGAAAGTTATGGCTTGATTACTTTCAAATGGTAATTTATGTATTAATGTGTTTTGTGTGTAAACGTCCCTAAGTGTATAGGTTTTGTGGTTACTGTGTTCTGAAGCCAATTCTGAACTGTTATGGTTTAAATTAGCTCAAGTGATCTGATAGAAAGTTGTAGAGGAATGTCTAAGCTTTGTAATGATGTATAATATGCTATTTTTGGATGTAAGACTTGTAAGTTAAGGATTTTGAAAGTTTGGATATGGTTTAGGTGACATATTGATTTAACAATCTTTAACAGGGCAGCCACAATCAAGGGAGAATTTTACCTAGTTAGAGGTGGATTTTGCTTCTAAGCATGAGAATTGTAGCATGTTTTCTAATCTTTTCATTGATATAAAGCATAGAATTTTCGGACAATGGGATAGGAAGCTACGGATTTGAGAAGATTGTGGTACTGTTAGGATGACATTTGCAGAGCAGAAACTATGATTGAGATTTTGACCCATTTAGAGGTTGAATTTGCTTTCAAGTTGTTCATAAAAGTTATAGGTGGCATTTTTATCTTTCCATTGATATAAAGTATAGAATTTTTGGCTAAGGGGATAAGAAGTTATGACTTTAGAAGAATGTTGCACTGTTTTGGAAATTTGTGATTTGGCAGAAACTTTGATTGCATTTTTGACATCCTTAGGGGTGAAATTGGTTTGTGAGTCCTTCATGGAACTTGTAGAGTTTTTTGTGATCTTTCCAATGAGACCTTATTTGTCACATTTAGATACTTGTGTGAAAATTTAGGTTTTGTGAAAGAAGAGAAGGAAATGGGTGCAAATGTGATTTTCTTTGAATTGTAGCTTTTTGTTCTAATTTGACCCTTTTGCCATTCTTTTGTGTATAATTTTGTCGTCCAATCTCCGATTGACCTGATTCTTGAGGCATCGGATTTGTGAAATATTTAATTTCATTTATATGTGAAATTGGAAATTTTTTAAGATGAAATTGACATGGATTAATTAGGTCAAAGTGAGGGGACTGGGTAATTATTTTTCTGGTCCGTGTTTTATTAATAATTGGATCTATAGAGGTCCGAATTGTGTGATTTTTGTATCTATGAGTTTCTAAAATTAAGAGGAAACTTTGTTGATGAGAATTTTTAGAATAATGCCAGGAATGTCATGACCATGCATTGTACACAGTTTAATTGCTACATGTGCATTATTAAATATTTTTTATTGTACATTTGGTAATGTTTGTATATTTTGGCTGTTATAGAGGCGCATTTGGAATGTCAACCCACAGAAGTTGCCGAGACTTCCAAGCATTAGCTTGGAAGCTATTGGTGAGTAACCTAGACGGTTCCTCAATTATTACTTGTTTATAATTCTATGGTGAATAATGGTGGGGATTGCGTTCTGATTGTGGATTCTGAACAAAAGGTCCGATGTATTAGGGAGCTATGTCATAGAAGTGCTGTTTGTTTGTTAACTTGTGATCTACTTGCTTTTGATGTAATAAATTTTGGCATATGTGTTGATTGTGATTGTGACATATATATTGCTTCATTGTTACATGTTCAGTCCCTGTTTGAATGCATGATCAGTTAATGACAGCTGTGACCGGAGTAGCCATCGAGAGCTAAAAGCTCAACGTATTTGGGCTTTAAGTCCACAGTGATTTAGAGCCTTAGGCTCAATGATTAATGCACCTATATTGGGACAGTTTAGGCACTCGGTCACAAAACCGTAATAAATTGAAAAAGTGTCACATATGCATTTGATTTAATCTTTTTGATTATGCTTATGTGATGACAATCATGTGGTACTTTTGAATGTGAAATAATGAAATAAATATGATGTGTTTGATACTAGTCGGACTACGGTCCAAGAATATGTGAAATTAAGTGAAAGTGATTGCTGCACCACATGACATAAGTGCATGAAATATAATGGTTGTTGAGACCAGAGTTGCCACCGATCAGAACTTTAAGCTCAACAAGTGAAAATGAGCTTCAAGCTCATAAGTGATTCAGAGCCTCAGGCTCAACGTTTAATGAGCCCTGTATCCACCAACGGATAAGGGACAATTATTAATAAGCCCTACAAGGGACAGTTTAGGCACTCGGTCACAGCAAAATAATAAATAAAAAGTGAGTCTCATATGCATGTATCGAATATGAATAATGTGGATGTGAAATTCTGTAAATGTGTGAATGTGAAATATTGTGAATGTGCATTATGAAATAAAGTGAGATGTATGATTATCGTGTTATGTGATTGGGTGCACAATCGATGACGGTCACTCACTGAGTTTGCAAAACTCACCCAAAATTTGTAATTATTTTTCAGGACTCAGAAGAATATCCCATTAGGCAACGGGCGTATAACATCAGCATGTGAGTGAGAGAAGAGGTCGGGATCAATTCGCGTCTGCATTAGTGTCTGATAAAATTGTATTTTCTGAATTTTTGTACAAATGATTAGGTCAATTTATAAAATCAACGGATTGAATTAATTTGTATTTATGAAAAGGCCCCCCATGGTCATTGTATTTATCGATGATTTATGCATGGTAATGATTTCCCGCATAGTGTATGCTTGTGTTTTGAAAAAAAAATATGTTGAGTTTTAACTGAGTGAGGTAGCACGCCACCCTCGCAGGACACAGACTCGGATATCACCATCGATGTCGGGTTCGAGTCATGCAGGAGTGGGGTGTTACATTTATGATGTATTACTGGTGCCAAAAAAAGATGGAACTTGGAGGATGTGTGAGGACTGCAGAGCTGTGAATAAAATCACTATAAAGTATCGTTATCCTATTCCTAGGTTAGATGATATACATGATGAATTGTATGGTGCATGTATCTTTACAAAGATTGATTTGAAAAGTGGATACCACCAGATTAGAATGAAACCAAGAGATGAATGAAAAACTGCTTTTAAAAATAAATATGGGTTGTATGAGTGGTTAGCCATTCCATTTGGTTTAACTAATGCGCCCATCACTTTTATGAGGTTGATGAATCCTGACTTGCGTGCATTTCTTGGTAAATTTGTGGTTGTTTACTTTGATGACATCTTGATATATAGCACTAATCTTGGTGAGCATGTCATGCATGTGAGGTACGTCTTAGATGTATTGAGACAGGAGAAACTGTATGTAGCATCCCACTCCCGCAAGACCCGAACCTGATATCGATGGTGATATCCGAGCCCGTGCCTCACTAGGGTGGTATGCTAGAGCGGTCAAATCAGTTTAAAACTTGGAAAGCCATTTTTCTTTTTGAACCAAATCGAGTGTGCAGATATTAGTAAACAATTTTGGGCTCGCGATACGGAAACATTTTCAATGCAAATACTATTTCAGTACTCAAATCAGTTCATATACATATATTCATAGCCAAATTGGTTACTCACCTGTACTTCCGAGCTACAGCCTGAAAGTCCCAGCATAATCCGTGGATTATCGATCCATCGGAGCCTCTATAACAATCAAATAATTCCATTCATTACAAAATGCACAGTCAAAATAATTTGATGATGCACATGCCTTGCATAAAAGATGTACTATGCCTATTCATAACGTTCCCGGTACTATGTCCCATTTTCCACTTTCTTTTTTCAAATTCTAACTTTCCACTCAATTGATCAATATTGGCTCATTTCGATTCAATAACATATTACGGAGCTCCCCAATTTCAATTCTAATATTCAGTCAATTTATCAAGCCATTTTCACTATGGTATTACCTCAAAATCAATATCACAATTCTCTAGATCGAATTCAATCTTTATGCTCAGTTATACACTCCAATAGCCTTTCTTTACATTTAGAAACCTCACTATTATACCTCAATTACTTAAAACAATCCTTGGGTTGTAATACAATCACATTCTTAACTTTCTTTCACTAATTGCAATCCTCCAAATTTAAATTCAAACTTTCATTCTTCGCATCAATTGTAGACCTCTTTCTCTAGATCATAATGAATCAGACATCACCTCAATTGGAGGTCTACATCAATAACTATGCCTCAAAAACCAAAATGAATCACTTCATAAAACTATCTCTTGCCGCGACCTCAAGTCGTTCGCCGCGGCGTCCAACCTTTATGAGCTCGCCGCGACATCTTCCTTCCTGCTTGCCATGACGAATTAAATGTTAATTCGCCACGGCGAGGCTTCGTGCACGCCGCGACGTGCGAGTCGCAGGCTGTCTTCTCCAATCCATTTTTCTCCATTTCTCTCTCTAAAATCAGTCTTAACACACTCATAACTACCCAAACTTTTCACAATTAACCCCATGCATGCATTTAACACAATAATAAACAACATATAACCAATTACTTACCAAATCAAGCTCAAAATCTCAATCTTCAAATTTCCTCCGATTCCTTTCCCTTCTCTCAACACCAACGGTGAACCCTCTAAACTCATCAAATCTTCTTCTTCTCTCAAGGGTTCTAGTCAATTTTCAACCTCAAAGAAGGAGCAAGCAAGGATCTCAAAGGGAGATCGAAAATCGCCCAAGGAGAAGAGGAAGCAATCGAGCCCTAGGAAGGAAGGCTTTCCTTTCTTCTCCTCTTATAACCTTAGGCATTTTAAAGATTAATAACTTAATACCTCTTGTCTTTTTCCTCTCAAACATTTAAATCTCTTTCTCTTTTTAATTCATTTTCAGTCCAATTCGTCTCCGAATTTCAATGGCTCGACATAAACAATTCCTAAAATCATATTTCTAAATTCCCATTGCCATTAATCAATCATTTCGGTACTATACAGTCAATTGGTTCGCCACTCGGAACAATTCCGGTCTGGACATTTTCTCCCGAATTTTCAGAAAATTTTCGAAGAGTCACTACCAATTAGCAATTACTCTAAAACATTTCCTATTAAATTTTCAATCCCAATTATTCCACAATTCTCCATAATTCAAAAGCAAACCTAATTATTCACAATTTCACAATTCATAACCGTATCACAATTAAATGCCGGGAAAAAGTCATGAATGCATGTACCTATCAGTGCACGTGCCAAATGACTCAATCCTCTACAATTAGAGGCCAAATGAATGTTCAGTTGATATTATGCGATAAAATCCTATTCCGTCCCAATTTACCAATATAACCTTCCCATCGGTGACAGGATGTTACAGAATGTTTGTGTCTAAAGTTAAATTTGTTTCATGAAGTTAAAGCCATTGCCTCATTATTGAATTATGTGTTTTGTGTTTTTGTGTTGTTTTTCGTTTGTTTGCTTGAGGACAACCAAGGTTAAAGTATGAGGATGTTGATAAGTGTAAATTTTATCGTGTTTTAAGGCATAGTTTGATATGTGTTTAACCGTTAATTCGATCATTTAGTATATGTTTATGTTAGAATTGTGTTAGTTTGTTAATTATTTATGTTTAAAGTGTTTTATGGGTTAATACAAGCTTTTGAGCTTAAATATTATGTTTTTGAGGTATTTTGATGTGTTTGCTAGTATTTTAGGGTCAGTATCGAAGAACGGAGGAGTTTTAGAAGACATCAAGCCACAATCGTGAAAGAAAGCTCAAATGTGGGCCACGATCGTAACTTGTGCCAGGCAGACGTGTTCGCTTATGAACTTCACGTTTTGAGGTTTTTTTTTTGGACCTTTCAGACCTCGAAAAGACCCTAGGGTTACCCAAAACATAAAAGACTATTTAAAGAACATTAAAAAGAGAATAGAGGAGCTTTTTGCATCAATCACACTTACAACCTTAAAGAGTTAATACCCCGAGAGAGAAAGAAGAAGAAGGAAGAGGAAGACAAAGATGACTAGATGTGCTTCTTGGATTAGGAGATTTCCAGACATCACTGCCTTCCATCATCTATTCTAAGTCATTATTTCCTTTTCATTTCAATTTTATTTATGTATAGAATTGAGATGGATAGTATGATGATAGAAGTTGGAATATTGATGATGTTCTGAACTCTCCTTCGGGATTTAATTTTGATTTAATGATAATTTTTTATTGTGTTTATTAGATGAATATCATGATTTGATTACATTCTTGCATAATTCGATGATAAATTGAGAGGGTAAACTGAATGAAAAATAATTAAATTGGATTAACAAGAGTTAGGCAATTTAATAGAAACCGTGTTAAATCATATTGGTAATTGTGCGGAGAGAGATCTCGTGTGATGTTTCGATAGTTTATTAAAGTGCTTCAGATCTAATTAGGGTTTTGGATAATTTTTGAATTGAGAGATTGCAAATTCCATAATCTGATTAGGGTTTATAATTTAGGGTTTAATGGTTATAACTCAAGAGAAAGTAATCAGCCCTAGGATAAGTTAGAACTGACACTCCATTGACACATAATCGGCTAGTGTTAGGATTAATGATAAGTAAAATCCTCTTTCTCATAAATTGGTAAATTCCTTAGGTTGATTTGATTGGTTGAACTCGATTCTCGTAATTAATTTTTGTTGTATTTTTATTTCAGTTTTATAGTTTTTCTAGCCTTAGATTTTAGGATTAGAATACTTTTCTTTCTCGTGGGATCGTCACCTTTAATACTACATTACGAACTGTGTGTTTGCTAAATATTGAGGGTTTATAAGATTAAAACTTACATTGATCATACACTATTATCCTTGCACCACAAAATGAATAGCCCTTTTACCGAACACTTGTTGATTTCAATTTTGTCAAACACGGTTTGACACATGAATTTATGTAATAGCAAGTATTCAGGACTACGAATTATGTTATTATGGGCATTTTTAAGGTCGAAGTTATCCAACACAGTTAGTTGGGTCCAATAACGATAAGCATGGAATTCATAGTGTTGATCCACGATGGTCGATTAAAGGAATCCACCAATTTCACATAAAGTTTCAATATTTAACTCATACAATCGACCCCACAACTAAATCCATAATTCTCTGGGGTTACCTTGCTCAAATTAGATGGATATGAAGAATTCAAGGATGAGTTCTTCATAAACGACAAAGTTAAAATGCATAAACTTTTCCCATTGAATTCTGCTGGCTAAGTTTGCAACCTTTTCTCCCAATCCAATTCTTTCTAATATTTTAAAGTCTAAATATTGATGCATAACAATATTTTTAAGGCTAAGGGTTTCAAAATGGTTACCTTCCTCTTCCAAGTAAATCGAAAAGGGTGCTCCATAATCCCGCACTCGGTTTCATTGTCCACATCTCAACATTTGTGCTTTTCCCTTTCCTTAAATGCGCTTAGCCGTTAACTTAATTCTCGGTCCCATTTGGAATGAGAGATGTGAAGAATTTAGAGAGATAAAGAAATTTTTGGAGAGAAGTGAGATGATTTGAGAGTTTATTTGTTAGAGAGGGAGTAAAGAGAGTGTTGTGGCTGAGAAAATGAGAGTAAGGGTGAATATATAGGCTAGGGGAAGAAAGGAGGGGTAAATTTGAAAAAAATGGCTTGAAAGTTCTACATGTCTATTTTGTCTTGCCGCTGGTCGTGATTGTGACCCAAAAGCGATTTTCAGGGTCACAATCATAACAAAATGTCCAAAATAGGGTCACGATTGTGACACTGAGAATTTTTCACTCTTTTTTCCATTTTTGTTTCTTTGTGTCACTCTCTAATTCTTCCCTACCTTATATTTTCATCATCACCTCATTGTCTTGCCTTTCATACCCTTCCAATCCTTTATTGAGAAGAAATAACTAATTCTAAAATTCCAAAGAGAAATCTAACTAATAAATGTGCTAATTTATGACCATTAGCTTAACCTCGCATCTTTGGAAGCACTTTTAATTTCTCGAAAAGAAAGATATTATTTCCTTTTCCTTCATGACCACTCCACTAAGATACAGTTTGCGGTAATGCTCATTCATTTTAAAGGTTTTTTTGTTTGCATTATCCAATTTGAAGGCTCCATGGGTGAACACTTGGGTGACCGTAAATGGTCCAGTCCATTATGATATATGTTTTCCTAGGAACAGCTTCAAGCTCGAATTGTACAACAAAACTACATCTCCCACTTTGAATTCCTTATGCTTAAGATGAAAGTCGTGCCATCTCTTCACATTCTCCTTATAAAGTTTGGCGTTTTCGTACACATTGTAATGAAACTCTTCAAGTTCATTTAGTTGCAGAATTCATTTCTCACCCCTTTGCTTCCAATCAAAATTTAAAACCTTAATTGCGTAATATGTTTTATGCTCTAATTTCACAAGAAAATGACAAGCTTTACGATGGACAAGTCAGAAGGGTGTCATTCCGATTGGCGTTTAAAAGTGGTTCAATAAGCCTATAAGACATCATCTAGCTTTAATGCCCAGTCCTTCCTAGAACTATTCATCATCTTTTCTAAAATTTATTTCAATTCTTGGTTCACAACTTCCACTTTTCCACTCGTTTGTGGGTAATAAGAAGGGGCAACTCAATGGTGGACTTCGTATCCTTTTAGGAGAGCATCAAAAGATCTATTACAAAAATATGTTTCCCGTTACTTATTATCATTCTTGGAACTCCAAATCGATTGAAGAACTGTTTGATAAATTTCTATAAAACTTGCCCATCATTAGATGGAGATGCGACAGCTTCGGTCTAGCAAGATATGTAGTCCACTTCCACTAGAATGTATGTTTTTCCCACGGAGGATAAGAAAGGACCTATAAAGTCAATGCCCCACACATCGAAGACTTTGATTTCTAAGATGTTAGATAAAGACATCTCATCTCTTTTAGAGATGTTTCCCACTCTTTAACAACGATCATATTGTGCCACGAAAGATTGAGCATCCTTAAACAGATGTGGCCAATACAATCCACACTCGAGTATTCAAGCAGCCATCTTGTTTGCTCCATAATGACCAACATATTGTGATTTGTGACATTGTGTTAGTATGTCCAAATTCTTGTCCTCCATCATAGATTGTCATATTAGCCCATCAGCATAAGTATAATATAGGATTGGCTCGTCTCATAAATATCAAGTGCACTTATGAAAAAATCATTTTTTTGTTGATATGAAAGGTCATAAGGAATCTTACCAATAGCAACAAAATTTCTGATTTTCACGAGCCATGGTGTCACCATGCTATTGAGTAGCATCAAGATCTCATCAAGGAATTTTTTGTTAATGTCATCACTTAGCTCGCATTCCCCTCCTTTCAAATGTGATAAGTTATTCGAGACCACATTCTACACTCCCTTCTTATCTCTAACTTATATGTCAAACCCTTGTAAGAGTAGCATCTATCAAATAAGCCTTGGTTTCACGTCTATCTTAACTAAAAGATATTTTAACATAGCATGATTGGTAAATAAGATCACTTTAGAACCTAAGAGATACGACTAAAACTTATCGCATGCATACACCACTGTGAGTAATTCCTTTTTAGTGGTGGTGTAGTTAAGTTAGGGTCTCATATGTGTTTTGCTTGTATATTACACCACATGCAACATTTGTCCTTCCCTTGGCCCAATACGCAACCTAACGTTGCACATGATTTTGAATGAGATTGTCCAATCAGGTGATGTTAAGATCGGTGTTGATGTTAGTGCCTCTTTTAATTGTTTGAATGCAGATAAAAGTTATCATCAAAAAGGAAAGGCACATCCTTGACTAACAAGTTTGTTAAGGGTCTTGCAATTTATGAGAAATCCTTGATAAAGTGATAGTAAAACCCAGCATGGCTTAAGAATGCTCATATGCCCTTGACATTGATTGGAGGTGGGAGTTTCTCTATAACCTTGGAGGTGGGAGTTTCTCTATAACCTCCATTTTCACTATGTCTACTTCAAATCCTTGATGCAAATTTTTTTGCCCGAGTATTATCCCCTCTCACACCATAAAGTGGCACTTCTCTTAATTCAACACTAAATGTGATTCTTCACATCTTTGGAGTACCTTATCCAAATTTGTTAGACACTTTTCAAAAGAGTCTCCAAAGATAGAAAAAAAAAATCATCTATGAAAACTTCCATTATATCTTCAATCATGTCCGCAAAAATAGACATCATACACCTTTGAAATTTAGCTAGGCCATTGCATAACCTGAAAGGCATCCTTCTATATGCAAATGTACCATAATGACATATGAACGTGGTCTTTTCTTAGTCTTTGGGGTAGATGAATATTTGATTGGACCCCGAGTAACCATCTAAGAAGTAGTAGAATGAGTGACTAGCCACTCTTTCTATCATTTGATCTATGAATAGGAGAGAGAAATGGTTCTTTTTAGTCGCTTTGTTGAGATTGTGATAGTTTATGCACACTCTCCATCCCTTGACGATTCTCGTTGAAATTAACTGTCCATTTTCACTCTCCATTATGGTCATTCCATCCTTGGTATTGACAGCACATCGTAATGCTATTCAAAATAAAAACTATACTACTACTATGGCAGTGGTGAGTCTAGGTCAATCCCGCAGAGGGTGTATGCAAAGTTTATGAAATAAAATTAATCAGTATTTAAGTTTAACGGGGGGTGGAGGATGTTGGTTTTAGAAAGAAGAAAATAAAATGAAACTAACTAATAAAACAAATTAAAAAAGCATGTGAGAAATGATAAAAGTGGAGAATTTAATAGGGACCCGATTCTTTAGTTTAATCTCAACATATACCCTAATTAAACATATTTCATTGATTGGTTATTCTTAAACCTCTCCTAGCAACTATTAATCGTGAGTTAATAATTAACTGATTTTCCTTAGGTTTTGTTTAAACAAGAAATGATTGTTAATTAAACCTAACTACTAAATACCTAGGATACGATCTTTAGATTTAATTAGGCAGTAGCATTACGAATTAGGAAAATTGATTAATCAAGACAACAACTACATATGATGTGTCATTTAACCTAGGTCATATTATCCCTAATGATTACGAATCATTAGCCGCTACACATAAATTTTAACTTAACAATTACGGATTATATCGAAATTCTAGCAATGGGTTTGTAAATAAATTTTCATAACACCCAATGGCTTCATACACAAATAACCAACAATAACAAAAATCTGATTATCCATACACATCCCAAATCCATATGCCTAGGATAACACAATCAATTTAATAGGAGAGAAAGAAATAATAAAAATATGAAATACATTTAACTTGGATCGTCGACATCGAAGCCACCTCCGAACGGGTGTTAGGAAAGCTAGCCCTCCATAGGTCTATCCCAAGAAAATGCTTCACCCCCATTCAATGTCCTAGCCGAAACTCCCTTGTGTCCTACACCTCTTCTTTTTATTCGCTACTGCTCTCCACTCTCACTGTTCTCTCACGCAAGCCTACTCTCTCTTCTCTCTGTACTGTGTGTTGATGTGGCAATTTATCTTATATCCACGCTACTATTCACATTCCTCTTCTTTTACTGTGTGTTTTGAGTAAAATGCAGACCATGCATTTAGGCATTGAACGTAGACACGTTGTGCGTAGGTGTTGCTTGCGTTTAACACACAATGCCCTCATACATAGATGTTGTCTGTGCTTAATGCAGACATTTACCCTATATTTGCAATGTCGTTTTGACCCTTTTGCCCTGCACCAACTGCTACAGTTTCATGCTTAATTTGTTTATGTTTTCTACTCCATTATATTGACATTTTTGCATAGCAAAAACATGCACGTGCATTGCTTTCTATGATTCTTCTTTTTTTTGTTCCATTTTTCTTTTCCTCCTCTTATCTTCTAATTTTTTTCTTCTTACTCCATGAAGACAAGTGAAAATTAATCTTTGAAAAATGGCCCATATATCGTGCTTTCGACTCACTTTAACTTCTTTGCTTCTGAATTTTGCCTAAAATCACATATGAGTCAAACGGAGTATCTTAAATAATTTCATGTCATTAATCGCTAGGTGTTACGAAATAATTAAATAATCAATTAAGCTCCTATTAAGTATACATTGTACTGGGCTGACCTATTCGCTATCGGATATAGGGTATCTGATACTCACATCTAAAGCTTTACTGCCTCCTTTTTGAAAAATTCCTTTATATGAGGGTTCAACTTACATTGGCATTCCCTCACTGCTTTACTTCCTTCTTCGAGGTTTATCCAATGCATGGAAACATTTGGGCTTATACCTTAAATGTCGTATGTTTGCTACCCTATAGCCTTTATCCACTCCCTAACAATCTCTACCACCTTACTCTTTTATTCCCTATCTAGTTGATTAGAAATGATGATGGGTAAAGTTTGACCTTCACCTAGAAAGGTATATATGAGATGTGTGGGTAAAGGTTTAAGCTCTAGGGTTGGTGGTTTCTCTATAGAGAGTGGTATGGGTGCGTGCTTCGATTCGTACTAACATTTCTTGATGGGTCTGAACACCCGACTCCTCCATTTTAACATCTTCTTCAAACCCAGATTCGTTCACCTTCTCAGCTTCCTTGTTTGTCTCCATTTCTATTGATTTAACTTCTGCAAAGTAGCTTTCTACTTGTTGTTACATACTTCCATACATAATATCAATCTTCATGCAAGTGTTGCTTTCCTTCGGATTCTTTGAAGCCTTGTTCATATCGAACTCCACTTTATCTTAACCAATCTGAATTTTCAATTTACCTTTATGAATATCAATTAATGCTTTTTCCTATGTTCATGAAAGGTTATACAAGAATTAGTGGACAGTTCTTATCTTAAATCAAGAACAATAAGTCTACAGGAATAATGAAATTGACCAATTGCATCAAAATATCTTTCACCACTCTAAACGGGCTTTTAATAGATTGATTAGCCAGTTAGATTATTATCAAAGTTGGTTTGACCTCACTGAGCCCCAATTTCTTAAATATCGACAAAGGCATAAGATTAATGCTTACTCTTAAATCGCATAAGTACTTTCCAAATTAAAATTCACTAACCACACAAGGTATTGTGAAACTCTCTAGATCCTTCAGTTTGGAAGGCATTTGATTGGTGACTATGGAACTATAGTTGCTAGTTAAGGTTACCTTTGGTTCTCTTCCTAAGTATGCTTCTTTGATAATATGTCCTTAAAAAATTTAGCATATTTAGGCATGTGTTCCAAAGCCTCAACAAACGAAAGATTTATTAGCAAAGTCTTCAATTTCTCTACAAACTTCACAAATTGTGCATCTAATTTGCTCTCATAGAGTTATTGGGGGTATGAAAGTTTGGGTGGATATGGCGGAGGAGCAAGGTACGGAGGGTATTTACTCATATTCACGTCTTTCTCCTTTTCCTTGTCTTTCTTTATAGAGTGGGGTGCACTTGTTGGCTCTGTGAGTTGTTCAAAATCTTTCCCACTTCACAATGTAATTGCTTATAATTGCTATGTTGGGTTTGATTATGTATTGTTTAGTAGGCTTCCCACACTTCGTGCAGACAATGCATTCACCAATTAGCTCATTTGAATTTCTAAATTATGGATGGAAGATGCATGATTTTTGGTTACTTGCTCGAATCTTCCTTCTAGCCTTTTATGAGCATCTTCCATATTTTTGAGTTTTTCTAAGATTTTTTCTAACTTAACATTTGTGGCATATGATTTCTCCTATTGGAATTTAGGTGGCCATTAAGGTTAGAATTGACCTCCTGTATTATTTGCCAAGAAAAGTTCAGGTGGTTCTTCCATGCTAGATTATACGTGTTTGAGTAGGGATTATTCCCCCCTCCTCAACCAAATTGTGCTCCCATATAATTGAGCTACTCTAGTTCGTTGTTTTGAATTAGAAAGCAATCGATGGTATCATGATTGTCTTGTCCACACAACTCACATCTCTGCTGAATTGCTTTGACAGAAGTTGAAGAGGAGGCTTTCATATTATTAAGCCGTCAATTTTGGCTTGCATTTTCGTTATTGAGTCAACAACTATAGCTCTCTTTTTCACTCTGAGAGTTGTATGTTGTCTATTTCTGTCCATCGTCTAAAGACAACTATTACTTGCCATCTCCTCCAACAATTCCTCCACTTCCTCAACCGTCTTCCTCATTAAAAATCATCCACATGCTACATCTATGATCTCATATGGATGGAGTAACTCTATTATAAAAGGTTTGCAGCAGGAATTCCTTAGGTAAATTATATTGAGGGCACCTCCTTTGCAAATTGTTATACCTTTCTCATGCTTCGTAAAGCGGCTCCCTATCATTTTGTTAGAAATTTGTGATTTCCTTTATCAACTTTGTAGTCTTCATAAGAGGGAAGTATTTATCCAGGAACACAAGCACCAATTGCTCCCAATTTGTGACATTTGTGGTACTTAGCGAATGATACCATGTCTTAGCTCTATCCCTTAGTGTGAAAGGAAAGAGCCTCATAATAACATCTTCTGACATTCCATGATATCAAAAAGTATCGCATATTTCTAGAAATTTAACTATATGAGTTTTAGGATCCTCATTAGTTAATCCGTAGAATTGCACATTTGTTTTCAGTATGTTTAGTAAGGCATGCTTAATCTCAAACGAAGCTACTTGAATCAGTGGTCGAGTCGTACCTTGATTCGTAGCATTGAACCCTTATCTTATGAAATCTATAAGGGTCATGGCTAGTTTGCTTGATTGGATTCTTAATGAAATTCTTCCACCATTGGTTTTTCAAATTCTTCTTTTTAGCATCTTACTTGTTGAATTGCTCATTCCAAATGGGTGATGTCAAGTGCTAAGGTTTCAATGATCCGACTTGAACTCTAAGTAACTCTTGTGTTCATGCAACTGCACGGACATAAGAGAGGCGAAAATTCCATAAAAGAATCCAACTAATCTTAACTAATTCCCCAACAGCATCGCCGAAAACTTATTGAACAAGTTTTAATTTTATAAAACCCTCAATGTTTCGTAAGTGCACGGGTCATAAATGTAGTAGTTGAGGCATCGGTCCCACAAGGAATTAGTGAACTAACTGAATCCTAACTTTCTCTAAGGTTTAAAAGTTGTAATTAAAATGAAAACAAAATGAACAGAAAATTAAGTAATTGAATATAAATTGATTAAGAACTAATTTCTAATTTAATGCAATGAAATTAAAATTGAACACAACCAATTGATAATCGGAAAATCAAAAAAGAAAGATTAATCAATTATGAGAAAAGGGATTTATCCTATCATCAAATGCTAACTTGATTACTTTTGAGTTAATCAATATTGGTCTTAGAATTATGAAGGGTGGATTATTCTCTCTCAAGCTCTAATCATTAAACCCTAATTGAATTGAATTACTGAAATTACAATCTCTCAATTAATAAAAACAACCTATATTCCAATTAGATCTTGAGCACTTTAATAGAAAATCGGGTCCTCACACGAGATCTCTCTTTGTATAAATTACCAATTTGATTATTTGTGTGATCTATTAGTTTGTTAACTCTCATTACCCAACCTAATCGTTTTACTATCAGTTCACTCTTTCAATTTGTTACCGAAGCATGCAAATACGACAAACAATCATAATACCCAATACATTAACATCAAAAGTAATTAAATTAACATTTATTGAAAAACAAATACAAAAAAGAGTTTAAAACATCCTTAAACAAAAATTCATCATCCTCATATCCTTCTTATACATCAAATTAAAGAAACAACAAGATGAATTGAGAAAGTTAACTTGGAATGGACTAGGAGGGTCGTAGTAGCAACAACTCCTTCTTCTTCTCTCCTCTACTCTCCTCTTCTTTAGTTATTTCCAAAAGTGACAAATGGAGACTCCCTTGATTAGGTCCTTTTCTTTTTCCTTTTAAAGTGTTTTTGTCTTTTAGGGTAAAAACTAGGTTTTACTCAGGCCAACAAGTCCAAAATGACCCTAACAAAATAGAAATGGAAGCAAATCACCATGTCTATATCGTGCCTGCTGCGATCTTAAAAAGTATATCATGATTGTGGGCTTTGAAAATGAGTTTTTGTCACAATCGTGGCCTACCTTCCATGATTGTAACCCATGCTGTTTGACTTTTTTCACGATTGTGATAAGGGTGTCATGATTGTGACCATAACTAGGTTGCTTATAATGTCATGATTGTGACCTGAGTTTTCCTCCAAGCTTTCTCTAAACTTCTCCAATCTTTCTTACCTGATCTCAAACACTAATAAACACATCAAAACACCTCAAACACACAAGATTAAAGCCTAATAACATGCTCTGAACCATGTAACATTCAAAAACACTAACACAGTTCTAAACCTAAACATGCACAAATCATCTAATTAATAACTAAAAACATACTAAATTACCACCAAAACATAATGTAACCTATAACTATCACTAGTCCATTTGAGTCATAACCTTTGTGTTTTATGTTATAGCCATTTTATAAGCAAAATTCTCTTCTTAAACATCTTTAACTAATTATAAATTTCAATAGGACACTTGGACAAAATTTCTTGCAATTTTAAGAATGGGAATATAGGAATCAAATAAGTATGAGATGTGAATATTTTGTCATCATTACTACCTTATATTATAGTTCAAATTATTTTTTATTCATATATTTGTTCATAAAAATTAAAAAAAAAAACAAAGAATGATAGTAAGAAAACTCAATGTGTAGTACATTTTTCTTTACACGAAGTACTTAACCATTCCCAAGGGAGTTAAACATCATAGTACCAATATATAAGTTCTTACTAATATTTATGGTTTTAACTCTTTTTTGTTTTTGATTTCTACCTTTAACTATAGCACCATTACAACCTAAAATAAACCATTTTGACTTATAAATGTGCTTACTCTAAATGGTGGAGATTTGGTATAAAAACAAGCATATGGTAGAATATTTGTATTAGAGGATTTAGTGAGAATCACTGAACCATTAAAAATATGAATAGAATGAATGATAACTATGAGGAATATCACTGAAACTTCAAACATGCTTTAGAACAAGATTGAGTTAATTAATCCTTATACATATTTCCTTATGAAGTTTGATTATGATATGTGTTATTATTTCAATCTTAAATGGTTGTTTATTTTCAACATGATTTAAAAGATGATTAAAAGATAAGTGTGGAGAATTTGATAAGACCATTAAAGATAATAGTTTTAAACCTTAATTCCCTTTTGTTATGATTCTATCTTAAAGATTTACTTATCTTTTGAATTTAGATATTGGTGGCATATCTAAAACTTTTAAAAAAAGGCCACATAAATAAGGTGCAGTCAAAGTGATAAAACTATAACAGTATTTTTGATGATTAGGCCTAGACATGTTCAAAGGAAATCCCAACTTTTATATTTGAAATTTGCAATTAAAATGTTTTAAAATTTGTTTGAACCTTATCTTAAAGTTTGGATGACAATTAGTGTAATTATGGTCTTTTAGAGCCAAAGAATCACAATAAAAAGATTCCAACATTAACCAAACATATGGGCAAAGTGGCTACAAATAGGACTTAAGTGAAGGAGGAAAGGCATCCAAGCTTTCCATTTTTATTTTCCAGCTTTTCAGGAAACTCTCTTGTCTTCTCAAAGATGCTATTGTAGTTTCTCTTCAATAGATGTTAATAGTAGCTATAACTATTATTGGCTAACTTTCTTTATCTTAGTTGAAAGGAGATGATGCTCTTGGAACTTTATAGATTGAGAGATAATTGGGTCTTATTGCGAAGTATTTTATCTTTTCATATATTGAATTGTTCTTCTATGCTTTTGTTTTTATAATTATTTTGATTTATTCCTAAAGTTCACGATTAGCTTATTAATTGAAATAATCAACTGCTAGATTAAATATTGAATAAGTAAAAGTTCAATTCTTTTAATCTTTAAGGTGACTAGAATTTTTAATTTACTGTATTAAAATTATTAACTTGTAAGAAGGGCATTCAACTAAGATTGAATGCAACTACGAATATTGTATTATTTTCCTTTGATGGTCTTTCTTTTTTAAAACAATTGTTTAATTAAATTTTAGATCACTTTTAAAGTTGTTAAACAATAAGAGGTAATTGCATTACATGTTTTTGATTTACAAATCTTACGAAAAGACATTTATATAATATTACATTGAATATATGATTAAAGAAATTTTTTATTGATTGTCAATTGTGGTTTTTTAAAAAAAGTATCGATTGTGGTTTTAATAGTGAAAGTAGTTGTAAACCAAGGTTTGTTCTACTGATAATTCTCTTTTTATTATTTTTAAATTTTAATTTATTTTTATCGCAAAAATCACAACCTTTATTTTGTTAAATATTTCTTATGTAATGGTTAATTAACTAGAATTCCTTGTAAGAATGATTCATACTTTCCTATACTACATTTTTATTGTGTAGGAATTTACGATTTAGTATGGGTACAAATGACAACAATACCAATAAATTTTAACTTTACTTTAACCATGTCTCAAAAAATATAATCATATAAATTTGATATAACAACTCTCTCTTTATTCATATTAAAATTACCTTTCATACATTTTTCATATAAATAATAACCATAGTTAATATAAGAAAAATATTCTTTAATTCTTGTATATATATAAAAACTAAGAATAATATAAAATACTTAAAGTGTTACAACTGATTACATCCAAACATCATATAATAAGAATAAAATAGGTATATAAGTATAACAATAAGAGTTCATGCAAAGGAACACATCAAAGCATAAGTGAAACCTGAAACCAAAATAATTCTATTTAAAAGCTTATATTTATATTGCACATATAGAACTTAATATATACATTAAATATAAGTGAAATTAAAAGAAAAGAGAAAATAAATGTAACATCCCGTTACTGCTAGCAAGGGTATTATGGGAATATTTGGTTTTACCGATAGGATTTCACTGCATTCACTGACTGAGCATGTTACTGGCCTCTAATTATAAGAGGAATAGGTTTATTGCATATGCATTGATTCATAAGTATGTGCATTCATGATTTTTCGGGATTTGATTGTGAGCATGAACTGACTGGACTGACTGGATTGAGAGTTAATTGAGAAATTAGAGTAATTGAGTTCAATTGACTGATTTAATAC
>JANIHY010000002.1:18912532-18924798 GCA_027479065.1 Erythroxylum brevipes
GTAATAAGTTGATGATTTTATATTGCAAAACTACTGGAGAAGAAAGTCAAGATCTTACTTTGTCAGAGACTTGGATACGACTATTTTTATACTTAAATGTGATTTTATGTGTATTTTTTTAATTTTATAGAAAGGATCTTGTCATGTAGAAGATACTAAAATGTATGGTATATTCACCAATTCAACACAAATGAGACTACTTAAATACAAGATGTTTATCTTTTAATGTCAAACTAAGCAATTGATTTTGGATAAAATGAGAAAATTTTAGAACTTTACAATTGAACGCATAGTAATATTGTGTGTTATTTAGCGTATATGACTACTCACTATTCCTTTTGTTAACTCTTTTATGCACAAAAAAAAAAAGAAGAAGAATGAACCTTTAAGAAGAGAGAATAATTTACGGAGAATGGCTGTTTCAAAATTTAAATTAAATTAATGTTTTTAAGATTAAGCATAAAAATTAAGAACAAAAAACACTTTTGTTTATGAAATTGATTATCAACATCCGAAATTGAGTAAAAGGGTCATTACGTAACCTTTTAAAATAATTTTTACAAAAAAATTATTTCTGTATTTTGAAATTATAATTTTATAATCACAAAAAATATAACTGAGACTGTGATTCCAAAATTATAATTTTATAACCACTTAGATCAACTAATAAATTAAATAAAAAAAGTCACCAGACCAAAACGGCGTCACTTATTGGCGTCACTTAACTGGTTTTCGAGTTCATTGAATAATCAATTTCCCCCAATCTCTCTTCACGACAGGCGCTATCCTCCATACCCAAATCCCCAGTCAACAGCTTCTCAATTTCTAGGGTTTTTTAATTTTCTTTGATCTCTCAATTACACCCCCACCCCCCAGTCCTCAATTCTCCTTCAAGTCTCTCTTCTTTCCAGGTAAACTCGTTTTCAAGCTCCGGTTTCTACTTCTTTCGGTTCGCACATCTCTAGTTTTTTGTTTATTTATACACTTGTTTCTTTTTCACTGTCATGAACCTAATTCTTTGCACTTGTTGACAGCCCTTGACCACTGTTTCGTGACGTAGAGAACTGTGTAAGAATTAAGAAACACTCTTTTTCAATTGATTGGATTTGGTTGGCTTTTTTAAACCTAAGAATATTAGGTATCTTGTTCTGTGTTTAGTTGGTTTAGGACCTGAATGGAGCTCAATACAATCTTCAAGTTATCTACCTGTTTACAACCTATCGCTTGGTGATGTGTAATTCTTATCAAGTTTCAAGTAGACTTTTTGTTACTTCTTCGAATCCTCCTCGCCTGCATGCCTAAGTGCTGGGATATGGTTTTCTTGAGATTTCTTTTCTGATTTTCCACTCTTTGGATGCGATGGAGCGATTACATAGTTATTTACTTATTTGCAGCGTGAGATGAGCATTTAGCTGATTTTATTTTTCGTTCTTTGCATCTTGTTCACGTTGTGGTGGACTTCAATTGACATGTGTTTATGCGTAATATGCAAATTCTGATACTGAAACGGAAGCCTGTACGTAATGGGATGTAATGTTGGTAGTAAAATAATCGACTTTATTGCTAGGCCTAGGATTAAGCTCATCAGTAAAGTAGTGTTAGAAATACTAATAGTTAATTAACGTCTTGACTAATTCAGAAAATTATCGTTAGTTCTATTTTATCAATGTAGTAAACTCACGTTTTGGTATGAATGAAAATGTCTTCATCTCTCTGTTCCAATCTTCCAAATTCTTCTATCAACTTCTATGTTCTTCCAAATTCTTCTATCAACTTCTATGTTGGATTGTACTTTTAGTTGATAAAATGTTTGGTAGTTTTATTCTGCAGTTGCTGAAGTACAGCTGAAAAAGCTAGAGGGCTAAGTGATGCTTATATGAGGTACGTCTTCAATCTGGATCCATAAGTGGGAAATAGGCTGCTGAGCTTCACTGAAAATACAAGAGCCAGCTGAAGAATGTTTCTTGTGAATGAGTCCCAAGCATACATATATTCCAAAGTGTTCTCTCTAAGTATGAGTATTTTTAACTGGGCTTATCAAATAATTCTGAACTGCTTTGCACAGTAATTAATTTTTAATGAAAAAAGTGTTTGAATATTATGGTTTATTTTTATCCTTGTCTGCATTTCTCTTTGTTTCTTTGTCTGTTGAAATTTGGAATGTAGTTAGTCAGCTTTATGTTTTAATCCACTGTCTTTCATTGACTTATGAGTTTAGGGTTTCACTGGGTTGCTAATAAACCAGGCTAAGATTAGTCCATATTGTGTTGAGTTGGGCCTCAGCTTGGTGTTGACTTGAGTTCTTTATTGTGGTTCAGCCAACTCTATGATGTTCTAATCAATTCATTGGCTTGATTGGCTTATATCCCAAACAAGGTCGAAGCTGAGTTTTCTAACATAAAACTGATATTAGGTGGTTGAATTAAATTGCATTTAAATTTCAATTATACATTATTTTATGTATTTTGATGTGTTTGAAATCTCAGTTATGCTATTGAAGAACTCTACTTGTTTGAATTTCCCTTTACTTGTATACTTAGTGACAGTCAAGCTTGAGTCAGTGAACTGAAGCTTAAATGTCATTTGAATTCTAAAAATTGTGTTGCATTGCTCTACTTGTCTAGTACTCAGAGTGAAGTTTGAACTACTTGACATGCTGGACTGTATGTGTGAATACTTGCTTCTATGGACTGGTCTGGCCTTTTATGAAATTAACAAATTAAGTATTTCGAGTGTTGAGCTTTACTTAAGTGTTAATTTTGAATATATACAACTTGAAGATAACAGTTCCCTTCCCTTAATGGGTCTGCAGGACATGTTAAAATTGGTAATCCGGCAGGATGAGCACCGATATTTTTGATGGACAGGTCCTATCTGAGAAGCTTGGAAAACTCAACAACTCACAACAGAGCATTGAATGTATCCTTTGTTCTGAGAATCTTATTCTTTGAGATCATATATAGTTCTAATAAACTGAATCTTAGAAGTCCACATCCTAGTCTTGAAGTCCCCATCTTATTGGTCTGCATTTCTCAGCATCCTAACACTTTCTCTCAATGGAGACTTGAGCAATTTCAAGGTTTCCTGGTTAGATGTCCTTTAGAAAGCAACAATTACAAAAGTTAGGGTCCTTTTGAGGAGAGTTTTAGTTTAGATACAATGTTGCTAAAATTTTTGACTCCTTTGATTGAAAGGACAAAGCCGCAAATTTATTTTGGAGTTATTGTATCTCCATAAACAATTTTCCCTTCCCGGCTATCCTCTATTTTTAAGGGTTTTCTTGAAGTCTATAGTTTCAAGAGATCCAACCAGTGTGATCTTTTTCTAATTTGGTTCCTTGATCTCTGGTAATTGGTTCTTTGTGTCTATTTCCTTATATTAATTACCTTAAATTATTTAAGGTTCTAAGCAGTCTTCCTATGATGGTGAGGGTGACTACAACCTCTTTCAACTAATGATCACCAAAATTTACTCATACTTCCAATCTAAGTTTACCCATGTATTCTAGTCTTCAAACAGTTTTGAAAACATTCAAAGATAATAAATTTGGTAGATAATGTTAAATAATATGATCACTTATCTGTGTCCAACCATTATTAACCTGTTCTGTATTTCCTTCCCTTATGTTCTTCAAAGTTTCCTGCCACAATGACTTTGAGTGTGTTTCTTTAACAATTGTTCTAGCATTGTCGAGTTGGTGTATCTCTCATCGGAAGAGAGCAAGGCAGGTTGTTGAGACATGGGAAAGTTTTTTCAACTCATCCCAGAGAGAACAACGTATCCCTTTCCTCTATTTGGCTAATGACATATTGCAAAATAGCAGGCGGAAGGGTAGTGAATTTGTTAATGAATTCTGGAAAGTTCTTCCTGCAACACTGAAACATGTTTATGAGAATGGTGATGAGCATGGGAAGAAAGTTGTGACCAGATTGGTAAGTCTTAGCTGTTGAGTAAATTATATGTATTTCATTGATTTCTGTGCTGTGTTTGTAAAACGTGACTTGAAATATTCATCATCATCCACATCAGCTTTCTGATAGAGCCAGGATAGCCAAGCCAACTCAAGTTTACGTTAGGAGGCATAAGAAATGAGCAGAGGGGCAGAAATAAACATACATATATAGTAAATATATATATAGAGACGTGTTCTGTTATTTGGGGGAGGGGGGAGCTGACAACCTCATGATTGGTTGTCAGCCTAACCGAATCTGTACTCCTTAACAGATTCTTAGTATAAATAAGATTTAGTCACGAGGAGAGAGTATGCATATACTGTGGGAGAGTGAGCCATAGGCGGGAGGTACTGGTTCTCGAAATCCAGCATTATTATTTTCATTCAATCAAAGAGCAATACAGAAATTTGTAGATTTCTTCTTACCTTGTTCTGGAAATCTATCACTTTCTTCTTTTTTTTCATCTTTTGTTCCTAATTATTATATGACAAAGAAGTAGCAATGCCCGTACTGGGTAAAAAGTTATGTGGAAAAACTTTTAACAAAAACAGTTTTAGATCTTTAACTTTGTTCATTTGAAGTTGATGAATTGTTGTTCAAAGTTGCTATGAGCTTGTAACTTTTAATAAATTTCTTTTGTTTTTTAATTGCAATCTGGAAAAGTATAGTGAGTCCAATAACATTATAAATTCTGACTTTGTACTACTACAAAGTAGCTTTATAACAGAATGATTTTAATTTGATTGAACAAGGATTTTTCCTGGCTTCTTAGATTTTTGAAATAATTCTGCACTTCACTTTGTTGAGTGGCTTATGCTACAGTTTCTTACTTTTTATAAGGTCTCAATTTTCCTCATAGGTGAAAATTTTATCTTTTATGCGATTGTGAGTCCTGAGAATAGTTTGTTGCTTCATATACCTTTTACATATGGCTGGCATTGGTGTCATTATCAAACAGTTCATTAGGCTGTTAACCTCAATTTTGTATATAACTATTCAGTGGTTTGGGAGAGTATAGATAAATCTACTCAGGATCTTGGTTGATGGTTTACTCATAATGGCCACCTTTGTTCTTGGAGTGTTGAGCTCCCCTTTTCAAACTAATAGTTATGGTCATGGATCTCTTTGATTTGTGCTATTCTGAGCTTCTCTGGGTTGATCTTCTTTAATAAGGATCATTCATGAAACTCTCATGAAGCTTGTCATGAAACACTACTCTTGCACATGATAAGTGGGATGAGCGAGAGTGAAGCAGAATAAAAGTATACTTAAAAATGCTATCTGAATGTCCTTCCTGTTGTGGCCTTTTGGACTCAGGTGTTATCCTCCTCATCATCCTTAATATCTTCTAATTTCTTCTGATGTTTGAATCTTCACAGAAATGCGATACTTTTTGACTTCTCAATTTTGCAGCTGTGCTTTCTCATACGCCTAGCATCTGACTGTCACAGTCAGACCAAGTATTTGTATACTTTATTCTTCTTTTTTGCAATATTTTTACTTTTAGGATTTCAATTTAATGGGTTTGTAGTTGGTGCAGCGTAATGCTGAACTGGTGGACCAGTGTTATTACATAGTTAAGATAAAGATCTTTGTGAAGTCATATATGAGAACTTCTCATTTTTTTTCTCCCCGCTATTCTTGGTGATGTTTCAGGGTTGGCTGAGTCTTCAATTTAATTTGTGGACTGCCTAATAGTCCAATTTTCTTTTGGACTGAACATAAGCTTGGGGACATTTCTAAATTATCTTCCCTTCCTTATAATTAGATTTTGTTTAGAGGAAGTTGTTCTGTCTCTAGGTTTTATAACTAGTTTGTGAGATTTAAGTATAATCCACGATTTGATTATGCTCTAATTGTTTAGCAAGTTTCAGGTTTTCTTGATAGAAATGTGCGATTGTTGAATTCAGTGAACAATTCTTTTCTGCTAATTTTGTATTCCAAGCTTTCTCATTGACTGGCTTCTTGGAGTGCTAGTTTTATTCATGCTAATTTGGGGTTGAAGTTTCTTATGTTTTTCATTTTATTCCAAGTAAGAAGGTATTGTTTTTTATCTTATGGTTGTTCCCCTACATAGGTTGACATATGGGAGGAAAGAAAAGTTTTTGGATCTCGTGGTCACGGTCTTAAGGATGAAATGCTTGGTAAAAATCCTCCTCCTCCATTAGCAAGCAATGGAAAGAGCTCAAATCCCATCAAAATAGTCAAAAGGGATGCACACTCAGTAAGAATTGTAAGCATTTGGCTTTTTGTTGAGGGTATTCCATTTTTAGTTGCCTAAATGGTTTTGCAGTTCTGAGGTGTTTAATATCTTTTTCTGGCCATCTTTACCTCAGAAATTGGCTGCTGGAGGTTTGCCAGAGAAGATCCTAACTTCATTCCAATCCGTGCTTGATGAAGATCTTAATGAGGAAGCTGCTTTGAACAAATGTCATACTGCTGTTTCCCGTGTGGGAAAAATCAGGGAAAGGATGGAAAGTACAGGTTCAGGTAACTGTTTTCTTGCTCTCCATCATGAAAACATGTGTAGTTATCTTATTCTATGTTGAACTGGTAACTATCTATCTACTGTAATGAATATCCTTACTTTCCTTTTCATTTATTTTATAATGCTCTGTGTTCAAGATGCGTTTCTGTAATATTTACTGAATTTCTGGTGACTTGGGCAACTGAATAATGAAGCAAATATCTTCATGTCTCCACCAAAGTCTCGATCCACCTGTTCTAGGAGTCTCCTTAAAATCATTAACTTGTGGAATGTGCAAGTATATTCTGAAATTTGAAGTATGGCTCCTGACTGCTGATATAAAAGTAGGGCAGTATTTGAATTTTTTTTTTTCTGATTGTGGGAAACAGTTGTTATGGATTTCTAGTTAAGGTCAATTGGTTCTGCTGCTTATCAGGCATGCTCACATGTAAAAACTTGCGATGACAATAACAGAAAAATCGATGTGCATGTTTGTGTATGTGTATATAAAGATAAGGAGTGGATGAAGCTGTGGTTTTACTTTAGCCGCAAATGTTCTTATTCACCTTTTCATATGCCATTTCTGGAGCATTAGGTAATCAGCATGATCCTGTGTTGGTGGAGGAGATACAAGAGCAGGAAAAGCTACTTCAGCAATGTGTTGGGCAGCTTCAAAGTGCTGAGGCAACTAGGTGTCTTTTGGTTTCTCAACTTAAAGAGGCACTCCAGGAACAAGTACATAAATCAAATTATGACCTTAAATCCAATCAAAATTTCTGTGTCTTACTTCCCTGTGCTGATTGTATTAACAATTTTTTCAGGAATCTAAGCTGGAAATTATTCGTGCTCAGTTGCAAGTATGTTTTTTATTTATATTTTGAAACTGTCCACATTGATAATGAACCTGTGCTGTTTGTGGTGCAATTTTGAGATTTTACTACTTTCTACTTGATCTTATAAAGATGCCCTAGTGTCATATGAGAAACTATGATGCTTTTTATATAACTTTCATATCCAATAGAGTTGTTTAACATTTGTACTTCTTGGGAAAACACTTATGTGATCACTGTTAAACCTGTTTCAAAATGGTAGAGACTGAAAGCTACTGAACTGACTGAATGTATCTTGAAGTATCAATAGTACTATGCCATTTTGTAGAAATATGAAATGATTTGTAAGGTTATCAGTCTGATATCTTCTTATTTTTATTGTTTGATGCTTTGATACTCTATTAGAATACCCATAAGGGCAAAGTCAATCAAGCCATGATTGGGGTAATAAATGCTTTATCATAAACTCTATGAGAGAATTTCTAATAGATTTGGTTTAAAATTTGCATTACTAAGAGCAAGAATTATATGGAATACGATGTAAATTAATGAGTTTCAAGCCTTGTCTATCAGTTACCTTTTCAGGAGAATTGAAGGGTAAAACCAATGAGGAAATGCAGTGTGATTACTAGCCAATTACTGCTGATTTTTTCAGCATGGGATACTTGGAAAACTTGACACATATTATTCTCCTTTATCTGTTAGCAACTGAAAATGATTACTTATTAAGTAGGTGAAAATTTTTAAGTTTTCTTTTTTCTTGAACCTTTTTATACAAGTTAAAGTTGTTTGTTTTAGAATTTTTATTGATGGACACATCACTAGCATGTGATTACAGCTATCTGAACTGATAACAATGACATATAAGGATTGAACTCACAGATGTAGCAATGATGATTTTAGACATTCTTTTAATTGATTTCCAGTGTCTAGCTATTGAAAACTAGAAAGCTTATTATGGTCTTTTTAGGATTGGAAGAACGCTCAAGTATTTAAATATATGTACTTGGGATAAGTAAATAATCATCGAGATAAGTGAATAATCATCGAATATGGTTTATAACAAAACAACAATTATGATCCTTGAATGCACTATTTTCATCCATAAAGCTCCAATGAATTGGCATTTGAGAAAATTTGGCAATGAGCAAGAGTACAATATGTGACTGATGGATGCATGGATTAATGAGAAAGGTCTCTTGGTTGTAACAGGAAAGAGTAACTATTCATGCCACTAAACTTCATGTCAACCATGTCCACTTGGTCTTAAAAAATAACTTCAATTAAATATTCTTCAAATCTTATCTAATGGCCCCGAAGCATTGTAAACAATAGTAGTCGCATAAAAATGGTCTGAGGTTGAATGAATTGTTGTGCTTGCGTGTATTGAAAATGTTTCACTATGTAACTGCTAAAAGCAGAACTATAATTTGTTGATAGATTCAGAAAAGATGAGATCTTAATAAATGTTCCGGTATCCTTTATGCAATGCGTTTAAATTTCAGAACTTAAATAATGATAGAGTCTGATTGTGGTTTCTTTTAGATCGATATAGTGTGTGCAACTTGCATTTGGTAGGTTATTGATGTCTTGACTATCCTTTGTTCTTCTGTGACGATCTTGGCGTATCTTTTTCCCTTTTGGGTCTATAACTAATCTCATTATGGCCATTTAGGAATTTGACTATCAAGTTAACATCAGGGAAATATTTTCTTGCCACATTTTTCTAGTGCTACCCATACTAGTGCTTCTGAAGCTTTAGTTGTTGTTTTTCTTGATTGTGCGAGAAAATGGTAAATTTTCATATGAAAGGATTTTGTGGCTAGCAGTTACTTTTAATGATTCTCAAGTTTTGTAGTTGAATCTCATAGTCCTGCTTTTCTTCATCTTTATCAAGCATTGACTGTTCCTTGGAGTTAAAGAATAACCTTGTTTGATTTATGCCTGCAAAGATGATGCTTTTTTGCATGCTATAAACTTATGATTTTATGCTGAATGAAATAAATGATTGGGCATGTTGAGAACTTCGACTTCTCAGACCAGATTTTATATTCATCTACATGTTTTTGTTCTTTTTTTTGAAGAATATCCATCCACATGTTTGTTTAAATGGCTTCTTTGGATTATTTTTGCTATAGTTTTTACAAGTGGTGATTACATCTTCACACTGTTTAAAGCAGAAGTTAGGAAAAGGGATCAATATGACAACCCATATTGGTTTCAGATTGAATCCTCATTTAATTTGGTTCAGTCATTGGTTCTCTTAAATGTTTCTTCGTCTTTTCTAGTATATCTAATTGGAAAAAAAGTTCAAGTCATTCTTAGTATTTTTCAACTCACCAACTTTCTACATGGAGATAACAGGCAATCCAAATCACTATGAGATATCTAGTCACCCCTATTCAAAATCTTGGGACCAAAGTTTTCTATCATTGCAAGTTCCTTGTGATTGGTTTTGAATCTTCTAGAACGTCACTAGGTCTATATGCTCAGGGTCAAGCTGGAAGTGGATGTCTTGGCAGTTTTTGTAATAAAACTTACAAGCTAAACAACTTTGTAGTATTTTCTTAATTTGACTTGGTCCTACACGCCAATATCTGTTAATAATATAGCATGGGAGGCTGAAAATTGCAGTCAGCACATATGACAGTTGCGCTTCCCTAGTCAGTTGACCAAATGAACATGCTGAGTAACTTCATGCAGACTTTCTCCTTTATCCTCAACTGATCTCTTCTTCACCCCCTTTTATCATCACATAGACTCAGATTTCAATTGAACTGTTGCAAGAAAATTGGCATTTTTAGGCTATGTTTAGGAACTTTCTGATGACGTATAATAATGATAATAACACCAAACATCCTAGTTGGTGTCTCAGTTACAACGTTAAAATTGGACTGCTTTTTGTTTCAGAGTATGTCCTCTTTGACGTTGTGCATACTTTCAATTTCTTAAGTGTACGAAAAATACTGTCCAGATATTTGATTAAATTGATCTTTCCATTTTTATTTGGCTTATTTAAAATTTAGAATCGGATGAAACATAAGCTTTTAATTGGTATTGCAGGTTGCTCGCAGTCAGATTGAACATGGTGGCAATCTGAGTAACAGATTGATGAATCCCCTTTCTGGCCCCTTGACTACAGCCATCACTCCGGTCTCTACGACAGAAGCCATGAAGATTGTTGAAAACAACATGCCTCCAGTTCCACCAATCACTACCCCTTCTCAGCATCCTCTTACACAACCTATGGTTTCTTTTGCACCAATAAAGGCTACTGATGAGGAAAGCAAGAAGGCAGCCGCAGCAGCTGTTGCTGCTAAGCTTGCTGCATCAACATCTTCTGCACAGATGCTGACATCTGTTCTTTCGTCCCTTGTGGCTGAGGAAGCTGCTTCCATGAGCAGTTTAAAATCAGCTGGATTTGCCACAAACTTGCCTTTATTCTCCCCAGAGAAGAGGCCTAAACTTGAGAAACCAATGCCTGTTTCTGAATCTGGCAATTCCGATGCAGGGAATGCATCTTTTTATGCACCTTTACAACAACAGACGGGAACCTCTGTGCCTCTTGCGCCTCCAACTTCCAGCATCCAATCCACCAACCAGGCACAAACTTCATATAGCACTTTACCCCCATTGCCACCACCACCACCAATATCTGTAGCTAATCCATCAGTGAATCAATATGGTCAGTCTGCTGGCATGATGGTTGGAGCAATTCCATACGGCTATGGAGCTAATGCTCTTCCTCCCCCACCCCCACTACCTCCGCATATGGCAATGGGATTAGCAAGGCCTGCATCTCAGCCACCCCAGCAGTCACAGCCTCAACAGCTGTCCCAGCAGCAACAGCAGCAGCAAACATCTGCGACTGGAGGATATTACAGGCCACCAGGCATTGGATTCTATGGCCAGAACCATCCGCAGGCAACTCCTCCCGTGCCTCGACAATAATCTCCCTGTGGTTTGGGAGGCAGTCTAAGAGGGCATTGTTGACTAATCTTTGTTTTTATTTGCCCAACCATTTGCTCTAGCCATACTTTAACCTGATTACCTTTTCAAAATCTTTTAAGGCTAGAAGATTTCCCCCTGGACTTTGTGTGACCGTGTATATTAATAGATAAGTAGTAGGTATGCTTTTGAAGATTTAAAGTGAAGTTTGTTCGAGGCTCCTTAGGAGATTTGCACAAACGAAAATTTTCCTATATAGTTGGATCTTAATATCACCATGTTCATGTAAAATTATTACTAGAACGTTCAAAATTTGTCTGTGTCAAGGCTATGAGTAGAGAATGCTTGTGAAAACACATTCGGTAGGATTTGCCTATGCTTTCTGTCTCCATGGCTGGGTGGTTTGCAACGCTGGTTGCAAAAATTGAGTGCCGCAAAGCAATCGAAAGCAGTTCTTTGTAATAAAATTTATCTGAAATAAATAAATTGAAGGTGTACTTTTCGCGAATCTATTACTCCCTTTCAAGCCAAAAACTTGGAACATTCTATTTTTACACTTTATTCTCTATTCGGCCTGCCTTAAACTTCGATGTAACGCAAGATTGCAGCAGTATTTACAGGTGGAGACTGGAGTGTAACTTCGCAGGGCAGATGTGGCTTATGAGGGTGGTCTATTTTGGGGAAGGGGATCTTCTGTCCCCCTTCCAAGCCTATTCTGGCTCTGAAATATCTGAGACATCCACTCAAGTAGGTCCCATCTGAGTGGACGGCTCAGATGCTCCGGAGCCAGAATAGGGTCAGAATCTCTGGCCCCCTATTTTGGGGGCTAAGTATTTCTTTATGCCTATGAAATTTGTGATGATTATATTTTATGTACATATTAGTAATCCTTATTTTTTATATGTTAAAAGTATAAATAATAATTTATAAATAAATAGTTGAATTAAAAAATTTGACAATTCAGCAATTTAAAATTAAGTCATATGTTGGATTTAATTTAAATAATTTTATAAATATTATATTATTGTTTTTAACAAATTATTTGAAGAATAATAATTTAAAATTAAG
>JANIHY010000002.1:18924898-18946486 GCA_027479065.1 Erythroxylum brevipes
CAATAAAGTGGTTTGCAAAATCCTAAGTGGGAGCTTAGGTAGAGGACGTAGGTCTTAGCACCGAACCTCTATAAAAAAAATATTTGTTCTTCTTCCCTACTCCTTACATTTAAATTTGTTTAAGTTGTTTGTGTGTGAATTAACTAATGATTTTATTGTAGAATTTTACAAAGAATTTTTAAAGATCTATTCAACCCTCCTTCTAGATCGCTTACAATACTCATAAAGGGATTCTTCGTTGTGTTGCTTTATGCCACATATTTCTTTCTGTATACTCGCTATCTTTGATGTTAGAAAATATTTTTCCTAAAAACAATCTTTTTATCTCAATCCATGTGCTAATGCTCTCAAGGGTAGATCAAATAGTCAAGTCTTTTGTCGCATCCTTTAATAAGAATGAGAAAGGTCTTAACACAATCTGCTCTTTTGCTACCTTTGGAGGTTTCATACTAAGACAGACTACATCAAATTCCTTAAGATGCTTATGAGCATCCTCACTTGCAAAACTATGAAAGTTGGGCAAAGGATAGATTAGGCAAGATTTAAGCTCAAAAGCAACATTTTCGATAAAGTTTGAAAAAATGATGCATAAAAGCCTTTGAGTCAAATCTAGAGTAGGCAACTCTTTTAAAGTTCTTGGATTGACTATAGTTTCCTCAAGTTCAATTCCTTATTGTATTACACGAGTTGTTTTGGTTTCACTATGGAACTTCTACAATACCCTTTCGATTTTTGGATCAAATTATAGAGATTTTCTACGTAGAGATTTTGATACTACCATATACTAAAACTAACAAACGCGTAAAGATTAAGAAACAACTAAAAAAAATGATTGTAAGAAATATATATACAAAACACTAATTGAAATTAAAAGTAAAAATTAAAACATTGCACTTTCCAGTAACAACTCTAAAATTATTGATGTGCTTCACGTTAAAATAGGAATTGTCAATCTTGCAGTAAAGTTTTCGTGTAAAAGATACATGTGCTTATAAAAAATCAGCAGGCATATACAGTATATATATATATATTTTAACTTTTCCAAACGTCTCTGAAGACCATGCGAATTCGGTACAAGCGGTTGAAGCGCTCAATAATGGTGAGGTTGGCCAGAATCTGTGGTTGGGCATATTAAAGCCCTTCTTCGTCGGAATTGGAAAAGCATGCAAGATTTTTCGTGCCCTCATTCTCAGGAGAGCAAAAATATCATGCTGTTCTTTACCTTTCAATAGGGACATGGTTAACATTCCCGGATTCACCACTCACCACCAAGATCAGTTTTTGGATTTTCCAAGTACTGGTCATTATGGAGTAGTTACGTTTGATAACTTTGCTGTAGCATAAATATATGAAACATATAGAACCATATTTGATTACGTTTTCATGGCTTCAAAAATACATACAATGAGATCCTAAAGCAAAGTGATTGGGTCAAATCTGCTTAATTGCAAAAAGAAGGTTGAGCTATCAACTTTTCCACTTGTCCTTGTTCACTTTTCGACAAAATAATTAGAGAATTAGCTCCTTGCAATTACTAGAGTTTTGATCTTCGACGAAGGTCAGAAGTGAGCACTAACTGTTATACAATACAATGAAAGAATCCTACGTCGAAAAAGTAAAGATTGAAGATTCAATTGTTAATGGGGGTGATATGGCTGATGGTGAAGATGATTTTGATCCCAGTGCCCCTCCTCCATTTAAAATTGGTGATATCAGAGCTGCCATTCCTAAGCATTGCTGGGTTAAGGACCCGTGGAGGTCACTCAGCTATGTCTTCAGGGATGTTCTTTTCATATTTTTGTTGGCAGCGGCTGCAGTTTATTTTAATCACTGGTCTTTTTGGCTACTCTATTGGGTTCTTCAGGGGACCATGTTTTGGGCAATCTTTGTTCTCGGCCATGATTGGTAATTGCATCTTAACTTATCTTTTCTCATTGGCTTTAACATTTTGCTTGCCGTTAATTCCAGATGATACAATCTTGGTTTTGCATTCTGCAGTGGACATGGAAGCTTTTCAGACAATCCCATGCTCAATAATATAGTAGGACATATCCTGCATTCTTTAATTCTTGTACCTTACCATGGATGGTGAGCTTTAACTTTTAGCTCTGCCCTTTGACCCTGTTGATGAATTTGTCTTTGAGTTGTTTTTGATACTAAATAATTTAAACTTGAAAATGTGCATGATTTTGCAGGAGAATCAGCCACAGGACTCACCATCAGAATCACGGAAATGTTGAGAATGATGAATCTTGGGTTCCCGTAAGAATTCAACTTTAGCTTCTGTCCCCTTGCTCCAAATGAACAGTTCATAACCCATACACTGGATTCGTTGCTCTATTTCTTTAGATTTTTTGACTGCCTGTTTTTCTTTTTCAGATACCTGAGAAGATCTACAAGAGTTTAGGCTCAAAGACCTGGATTTTGAGATTCTCTCTGCCACTCCCAATGTTTGCATATCCTATATATTTGGTGAGCCTATGCAAATTGGATTACTATTTTCTGATAGCAAACGTAGACGCCATACTCCTCTTTTTGCATGTACTAACTATAAAATAAGTTGAATTTCAGTGGAAAAGAAGTCCAGGAAAAAGTGGTTCACACTTTAGTCCCTACAGTAACCTGTTTGCCCCAAACGAAAGGAAAGCTGTGTTAACTTCAACAGCCTGTTGGACTGTAATGCTTCTTCAACTTGTTTACTCATCCTTTCTTCTTGGTGCCGCCCAAGTAATTAAACTATATGCTCTGCCATACTTGGTGCGTAATTAACTGCGTTCTTTATATCTTAACTACTGCCCTTCTATTGTAACAATATCTTCATGTAATTGTCAGTTGTGGTTAATTAACATGGCAGGGTTTTGTGATGTGGATTGATATAGTAACGTACTTGCACCACCATGGCTATGAGCAGAAACTTCCCTGGTATCGTGGCAAGGTACGCCTAATAAGTACTTATAGAAATGTATGTGTTTTAAGAACTTTAACATCATAAAAAGTATGTAACGCACAGGAATGGAGTTATCTGAGAGGCGGGTTGACAACAGTAGATAGAGATTACGGATGGATAAACAACATCCACCATGATATTGGCACTCATGTTATACATCACCTCTTCCCTCAAATCCCTCACTACCATTTGGTAGAAGCAGTAAGATATTCTATCATTAGTAATGTGTCTGTCTGTATTTTATATTCAGATTATTAACTGCAGTGTATTTCTGATGTTCTATTTCATGGCAGACAAAGGCAGCTAAGCCAGTCCTTGGGAAGTATTACCGTGAACCCAAGAAATCAGGGCCATTCCCATTTCACTTATTAAGCAATCTATTGAATAGCTTCAGAGAAGATCACTATGTGAGCGACACTGGAGATATTGTCTACTATCAGACCGA
Source organism: Erythroxylum brevipes (assembly GCA_027479065.1). NCBI lineage: Eukaryota > Viridiplantae > Streptophyta > Magnoliopsida > Malpighiales > Erythroxylaceae > Erythroxylum > Erythroxylum brevipes. The sequence goes on from JANIHY010000002.1 coordinate 18,928,291, forward strand.
TTATAGGATGAATAAATTACCTACAGCTTTCTAAGGTAAGTCGGAAGAATATATCTCTTTTTTTTCTAGCAATATTTGATTGAATTTTTTTTTAAAAATCTAACTGGTCTAGATTGCCTCAGTGTTCCAAGACAATTGGAGTAGAGACCAGTGGATGCCAGCAGATGCAGGATATTTATTCAAGAATGCAAACACAAAGTGTTTTTTTGCTGGTCGCTGGTCTTATACATATTTGCTTTTTCCATTTCACTTCTTAACAAAGTACAAGAAACCCTATGTGTATCGCGAATAAGTAGAAATTAAGAATCAGATGCCCTTTCACTGTAGATATGTAATTATGTTTTGACTAAAACAAATGAGTACATAAGAAGGAGGGAAATTTTTTAAAAGAACCAATTCTATTAATCTTTCTTAGGTAAAAAAATATAAATTTACTTATAATGTTTTCAGTTAGAAGCTAATGTTTTAGAGTTTAATATTAACCATTTGCAAAACTTTTAAATAATTATTGAATGGACAAATTTTTTTACTGTCCATTATATTAACGTGATATAAAATTATTATTTTTATTAGATATGTATGTGAAACTCAAGTAACTTAAATTAATTTTGCTATAATTATCTTTAATTATGATTAATTTTTAATAACCCTAATTAAAAAGCCAACGTAGCCGGTTTATAAGTCGTTATGCTTTGCGGAGATTTAGGGAGGGTCATCGAAGCCAACTTCTGTTAGACTATTTTATGTCCCATGTAACTTATCGTATTGAGTCCTATGAAACGCACCCAAGATAATGGATATTGGGTATTACCGATTGGGTCTCAAATGGATCACAGACCCTTTTCCTCTCTCTTCCTAATTCCAAATGACGTGTCCTTTGGTCATGGTATATAAGTTGTAAAAACATATGAAGCGTAATCATTCTTAACCATTGAGAAAAACAGAATCGAAAGAAGACGAGAGGAAATAAACTCTTTCAAAGCAATCGACATCTTACAATAAACGATATGGATACGGGTACGCAATAACGAATCGATCCTACTATTAATTGATTTACAATTGGTATCAGAGCCTGATAATTCATGATTTGTTATCGCTGGTCTCGTCTACCGTATATTACTATGATTGTATGTTGTTTGTTTTGATTTTGTTCCGTATTTGATACAGAACAATTGCATGTTTTGATGATTTTCGGTTTAACCGAAAGATAATGGTTAAATCTTTTAAACTTTTATTTAATTAATTTAACTTCCAATTTTAGAACATTATTTTGAAGCCTAAAATGAGATAAAAACCCAACTAACTTAAAAATAGGATGAGGCGTATTCCTCTTTTATGTATAAAATTTTCATTAGTCAACGCATAATACTCTTTTCTTTAGGAGAATATAAGGAGGGTTGCAATGTACATGTCTTTTTTTGTTATATATTTTTACAAAACGACTATTTTTATAATTTAAACCTAAAACTTTAATCACAAACGAGCAACTGATATACCCATCTATAAATAAAAATTTCGTTAGTATTTCTCTCAATTATTCATGGTTGATTTACTTTCTAATATTATGTATATTTTACTACACATTATATAATAAATGTAAAATATTTTATTTTTCATTGGATCTTAAAAAAAAAAACAAATGTTGTATCCGTTCCATTGGATTCCGCGTGGAAGGGAACTGGAAAAACGAAAGAAATTGAATTAATAAGTTAATTAAACAGTAACAGACAAACCAACAAACAGAGACAAGACTGAATTGAAAGTCTCTCAAATCTCTCTCCCTCTGATTCTCTCCTATTCTGCTCTGGAGAAGGCCACTTTAGAGAGATTTAGAGACTCAATTGATCTCCTTTCATTTTTTTTTTTTTATATATATATGTAGCCGTGCTCACACCTAACATAATGTGAGCATTCCATACAAAAAGTATTGGCGTTATATCCAGTTTGCACGTTGTTGAAGCTTTCTTAACAACGGGGGTTTCCTTTTGGCTATTTGAGATTTTCTTTCCCACTCAGCCTTCTTTTCTCGTTTTATATTTGGTACGTTCTTTTTGTTCTTCTTCGTTAAGTTTTGTTCACAATTGGGTAGTCTTTTGAATTCTTCAACGAGATGCTTTTGTGTTTGAAACTTCGTGGGATGACCCAATTTGCGTTTGGTTGTTTTTGATGTTTTCTTTAATTTGTTTCTGTGCCTCTTGAACAACTGGGTATTTAGGGTTTTGACGAATTTCGCTTAAGTTAAAAACCCGGAGAATTCCTTTCAAACGCCCTAACTTTAACGCTAGGTGAACATGTTATAATGATGGCTATTCAATTGTCCTGTATGTTTACAAGCGTGGTGGTGACGCATTGAGTTCAGATATTCTGATCCTCTTTCTGCCCTTGTTCAGTTTAGGGTCTAAATCTAATTGGAATGTCTTGGCCATATGATTCTTTGATGTTGTTATTTTTGCATATGCTTTTGTTGGTTATGAGTTCTACAATGAATTGGGATCATTGATCTGGCAATTGTATTCATACTTTCTATTCGGACAATTTTCTACAGGTTTGACTTTGAGTAATGACGTCAACATTGAGAAGAAGGCTCCATCATGGGGATGTTGATGGGAAAAGGCATGAACACTTTGATTCGTCAGACTTTGATGGTTTAAGTGAACCGTTACTTGGGAACCGTGACAGTGATGCTGTGGCTACAAGTGTGAGTTCATGACTTTTCTTCTGGTTTTCTGCTGATTTCTTTTAAGAAGTAATGTTTCCACATAGCTTATATATTTGTACGTTGGTAGGCCCTTACACTAGAAGATATTTGGAGTGCTGAGCGGAGGAAGGAGGATCTCCATTGGACACTTATATTCTCCCAATTGATTGCTCAGTGGGCACAATGGTTAGGTATGGTACTTTAAATTGGAAAATCTTCTTAAATAGCAGGTAGATTTTTTGATTTTTTGACTTGTTATTACACCTAGATCAGAGACACAGCATCTTTACATGCAGCAGTTACTGGATGGAGATACTAAGATTTTAGGGCTATTTTTGTAAATATTATGTGACTTGGTTTTTTAAAATTTCAAGATGGTAGCTTAATGTCACGATTTGCTTATTAAATTGCTTTAACTGCCGAATTTGTTTTGTGAAGTTATATTGGGAGATGATTCATGTATGCCTTATGAGCTCATGTTGTTCTCACATATATTGCAATATGGATTGCAAATCTGGAACATGTACCTAAATGTAAATACTTTTCAATGATAAGGTATATAGATTGACATTTCTTCTTGTGTTGAACTTGTTGGCTTGTCTTTATATTTATTAATGGTCTGTAAACGTCTTTAAACTGCAGTGCATAAAAAAAAAAAAATTTGAAGAACATAGGTGACGATTATCTTTTTGTTTTTGTTGAATTGGAATTATGTCAATTTAATTGGAAAGTGTGTGCAGCCTAGATTGCAAAGCCAACTGTTATTTTGTAGGATCATATCTTTTCATTATTCAATATTAACCTATATGCCCTGCATGAGTGAAGATACTGTAGTTCTATGATTTCTTTGTATGTAATCACAAAAGTGAATCTGTTTTGCTAACGTTTTGATCTTGACTTTGATAGCAAATATTGTCCTAGGTTCTGGATCGCTTATAGGAAGATTTTTACCTCTCTTCTCCACCGATCAAAATGGAATAAACAAGAAGCTCCTCTTACCATGTCTTAGTCCTTTACAGGTATGGTTTAGTTATCTTTAGTTGATTGCTGGCAGTTGCTGAAAGTTGTCCTGCGTTGTGATTATGAAGACCTTTTTTTCTTTAATTTTTATTTAGTTTGCAACTTTCCATGATGATGTCAAAGAAAACTGTACAATACACTTCTTTCTATCATACATATTTTTCTTAGGCAGAACCTTTATAGTTTCTTTTATTTTGTGTTGCACCTCTCTTGTGCAAGCTATGTTCTTAACGAATTTAAATGGGCAGGAGCTGTAAGGTGAATGTTTGATAGAGATACAGAGAATAACTAACCGGAAATGAACAATGTTATGAAGGCCGCAGCATACATAAATAATTATTGTGTGGAGGCAAACAAGTGTGTTGTATGAGTAAAGGCTAACCTTTTTGGTTAATAATGCTTAACCCAAACATGATCCTCCCAGTCACAAGCATTCTTCTATTTTTTGGGGCGACATATTTCAACTATTACTTTGATTTAAACTCAACCTAATATCTTCACAACATCTGTCTGCTAATCACACCCTAGTCCTGTTCTCCACAGATGTAAGTTTGATCAGCCCCATTTATGAGTTACACTGTTGATATCAAGAAGTTGGTCTTCTGCATGTATCTACTTATGTAATCCTATGTGAAATCAGTAAATTCTTGCACTCAAAACTGTTTTCTGTGTTTTCCAGAGGTGTTATTGTGAAAGGGAATGTAATTTTTATTTACTTTAATTGTCAGTTTTCTTTATTAAAATTTAAATTAAAACTGGTTTATTTTGAGTCATTGTTAAGTTAAGATCCAATATTTACGAGGGTAACATAATGTGTCCTTATCATGTCAGTATTCTCGATTATAAGTTCAATGGTTCAGTTCGGATGAGGAAGGACATTTTCTGGATTCTGAATTTCAGCTTGGAAGTGTGAGGCTTTCTTTGCTAAGATTGATTCCTAAACCCATTAAGTGATTTCTAGGACCCATTGGAGTGGTATCACCACTTTTGTTTATTACAAACACCTTAGAATGGTTTCTAGTTCTTGTTCCAAACTCTTGGGGTGATTCCTGGACCAATTATTGCTTTTTCAAATCCTTAATGTTGTCTTCTATCTACCTAATGTTACAGCATATTCATGAACATTAAATGTTGTTAACATGTTTTGTAGAGATCCTACGTGATATCAAGTCTTTCAACATTGTTATATGTTTCGTTTTGCTCAATATTTTTAGTTCTGAGCATGTTTTGGATTCATAGATTTCTATACACTATTCAAATTGATTGTGAGCATATTGAGCTATGAATTTATTATGCCTTAAATTGGTATCGTTTAAGGAAGAAAGGCTCAGCAATCTGCAGCGAAGGTTGGGGGTACCCTTTGATAGTTCACTTCTAGAGCATCAAGTGAGCTCTCTCTCTCTCTCTCTCTCGTGCACGTGGAACAAGTTTTCTTTTTTGATTGGTTAATGTAACTGTTACACTGGCCTAAGGAATAGATCATTATTTCAATCTGACAATATTAACGAGTTGCCACTTTCTGTTGAGAACTTCTTATTCTTATTGTTAAATACTAAAGTCGCATTCTTCTTTTCCATGATGGAAAAGGTCTAACTTCAATGATGAAGCATTTTTTAGGTTTAAGACATTTATCTGTTGTGAAGTCTACCTGAGATTCATTTTGCACTAGGTTGGGTTTACGTTCCCAGCAAGCATGTGATGGCTTTGTACTTGAAGTTAGGTGTGTTTCAAACTATAGCAATTGATACTTTTTTGTGGGTCTTTCAGGATGCACTTAGGCAATTATGGAGGTTATCTTTCCCTGAGAGGGAGCTCCCATCTCTAAAATCTGAACTTTGGAAGGAGATGGGCTGGCAGGGTTCAGACCCCTCTACTGATTTTCGGTATGTAGAAAATTCTTGTGTATGATATATCTTGAGTTCATTCAATTCACATTAATTCAATCCATGTGAATGAAGGGGTGGAGGATTTATATCATTGGAAAATCTCATCTACTTTGCCATGAAGTATCCGGTTTGTCACTCTTCCTTAGACACCTGCAATTTGTGATGTCAATGTTGTATTATTACCTACGTTTCAGGTGACCATATATTGCCTTACATTGCATCATGCATGGAGCTCCATTTCATGAGTGATGCATGATAAACTATTTTGATCATTACACAACAAATAAAATTTGGCATCTATTTCCTAGTCCTTTAAGATTATACTGTGAGGGAAGTAACGTTGAGATCAGGATTCTTGTTTTCTGACTATTATTATGAAACCGTATCCGATCTAGTCTAGAACCTGGAAATGATGACATTTCAAATCATTTACGTCATTTGAAGGAATTCTATACAAATTGTCTACGAAGAAGTTGAACGCTCTGATGATCTTTTGTTATCTCAACCTATTGGATGGCCTAGTTTCCTATCAATTAAATGAACTCAAATCCCTAAGCTGATTCTGTTTTTACTTTTGCTCAAGCAGCTGATTTAATAAATTATGCCCTGATTTTTGTCTGCTAGCTTACAGAACTCTATGTACTTGCAAATTTATGGTGAGAATTGTAATTATGTTGGCAATTGGACATTGTGGAATCACCATTCTTCAGTTTGTGGCTTGGATTGCAACTCACTTCTATCCCAGTTGACCATCCTGAACAATGGATGAGAGCGTGGGGATTCAGTTTAAAACTATCATGAGTAGTTAATGAATGGGCCGTGCTTGGGATCTTTTCCTGGGCATATGCTGTGGATGCTTTTCTTTATAGTTCATGGGAATATTGAGCTCAAGAGTAAATGATGAAAATTTCCTCAGGAGTGACTTGTTGCGTGTTAGTGTATTTGCTTTCTACTTCTGAGTGCTTCGTTCTCTTTTCAAAACTGTTTATGATTCCTATCAAAACGGACACCTGTCTTGCTTGTTTGCATTGAGGTCTGCAGTTATTCTGTTTTATGTTCTGCTTTCCATCCCCAAACAAATCAAGCATCGTTCTGGGTCACTGTATGGATAATAGGGTTGCTTTTTCTACATACTGCCATATATTGAACTGGTTATTGTTCACAGGAATCATTCCAGCGATTGTTACATAAAAAAGATGGAGAAAGAGCTGATTGGGAGTATCCCTTTGCTGTTGCTGGCATAAACATTTCCTTTATGTTGGCCCAGATGCTGGATCTTCAGACAGGTACAATTCCTATAAAAGGTTTAATGAGCTGAAAATTTATATACATAACCCCAAATTTTATCTGGTGCAATTCATGATCACTTAGCCTTGATAAACATTCCAATATGTGATCACTTATTTGATAACCTTATTATACTCCAACTGATATTAGATTGTTGAGTTCTTAAGAGTTCAATTATTTAATTGTTTCTTTCAGGGAAGCCATCTAGTCAAGCAGGAATTAAATTCTTACAACTGTTGGCTGAAGATGAAATGGCATTTGACAACCTCTTTTGTGTATCCTTTCAAATGATGGATGCTCAATGGCTTGCAAAGCGTGCTTCATATATGGACTTCAATGTAACCTGTTTTGAAAAGCCGAAGTTCTAAAAATTTTAATTTCATGAATGTGATGTGCTCTCATTGGCATCATCTTATAGTCATTTATTGGTTTTTAATTACAGGATGTCTTGAAATCGACGAGGACACAGTTAGAGCGGGAACTTGCCCTTGAAGATGTCTACAGTGTCAAAGACTTACCGGCATATAATCTATTGAGAGGATGATATCACTGCCTTGACTGTAAAAATACATCCTTTTCCTTTCTTTGTTTCTTTTCTGATTACCTTATTATCCTTGTGAAATATAAGGTTCCAAATTTCCAAATATATCTGTGAAGACAAGTCCACAGATCTATCATTAAAATGAATATAATTATACCAATAAAGAAATCACATCTGAGAGGTAATGCTAATCTTTTTTCTTTATGTTGAAATAGGCCAAAATGGGAATAAAGCTATTTCATCGCCCTGATGGTAAGCCGTACTAAAAAAAGCAAGGAGGTCAATTGCCAAACTTTAAGGCGCTTAAACATTGTACATGCAATACTGTATTTTACAAACTATAATGATAATCAGCCAATCAATCTCTCTCGGATAGAAGTTTCATCTGATTCATCTGAAGGTTGCAAGAACCAATGATTAAGCCTTTCTGTTGCTTTATTAACCTATTAAACAAAGGGGAAAAAGTCTCTAGTCATCCAAATTGTGAATTTGCTGCAACTATATACGATTATATTCCATCTTCAAATCAATCGTTTTGTTGGATACATTCGTTTGTGCTTCCAAGGGAAATTTTCTTTACCTGCTGATTCCAATTAGTTCTAAAGGTACAGCCTCTCCCAGAATCAATCCAATCCTGATACCCTACAAAAGAGAATATAATTGTGTTGATAATAAGAATCTCAAATCTAGCTACCATAGAAATGCCCTTCTCACTCGGATTTTATATTCTATTCGGGGTTTTAATTTCGTTCCTTGGAGGTGGTAATTGGAGTCACCAATGGCGGGTAGGAGACAGACAAGCAAATCACCTTTACTTGCAGACGAGCAACATATCCAAGAATTGAGTCCGGCAGGCAGCCCAACCCCATAATAACAACAAATGATGTTGATATATGCTACCAGTTCCTATGGCCACCCCTGCATATCCAAAATGGAAGACAAGAAAACAAAAGAATCGGTTATTTATTTCCGGAAAGCAGTCCTCAAAAGGCATACTTTGTCTAGCATACCTGTGAGTACCGTCTCAAAACTATTGAGTAGAACTGAGAAAGCTAGGACGGGGGAAAGGTTGGATACAGATTCAAGGACCGCCTCTTCATTTGTAAACAGTTGGGCAATCTGATGATCCAGTAATAGACATACAGTGAAAAAGAAAACTCCCAAACACATTGAAGCCCTGAAGTTGACTTTGATATAAAACTTTGCAGCTTTAGCATTTCCTCTTCCTAGTTCATTTGAAACTCGTACGCTGCTCAACAAAGTAACGTAGTCTAAGTCGTTTTCAAGAAGCTCATTTAAAACTTTCAAGTCGTTTTAAAGCAGTACCTGGAGGCAGCTAGGAAGCAAAAACATAGCATAAATTCAAACGTTCTGACATTGAGGCTGCACATTAACAAATCATCAAAAAGGATCAATTTTGATAGACAGATTCCTGCAGGTATGTTACTTGATGATGATCTTACCATATGGACAATGCCGATATTTCAGTTGCTGCACCCTTCGTATACCCTCCGCCAAAAGGATTGTTAAAGCATTGTACCATATCACTAGACTATTCTCGCAAGCAAAATAGTTAAAATGAGGAATAGAATTACATGTGCTTAACGTTTCTAATTATGTTACAAAAAATTGCAAATCAATCAATAACTTTATTTCTATGAAAGGGTTAGATAATGTGACTTCGCCGCATTCATTAGTATAAGAACTTCCAACATTGCTCAAAAACAAACAGAGCTATTCATCTGCTAGTTTGACAGAATATTACAGTGAAGCATACTGTTCTTTTCTCCAGGAGTTCTCAGTTAACTATAAAAGAAACAGAGATACCTTACTACAGATGACCACTGGGAAAAAGAAGTGATTGTATTGAAGAAATACACTCACCAAAGCATCACACCGGAGGATATAGAGAGTTTCACCGCAGGAAGTAAATCAGAAAAGGCAACAAGAGTAAATCCTCTCCATGTGCTGGGACACCAGCGGCCACATATATAAACCAATTCTACAATTATAATCGACCAACTTGATATGTTCAGGGCAGCCATTGCACCAGGAAACCCCCAGCTCAGTTTGCTCACAAAGATCCATGACAATAGCAAGTGAAGTATAAATGAGATGATAGAAACCCACCCAACAACCATGTTCTTCAGCTGAGGCTGTAAGTAATTTTGAATGCTAAATGAGAAGGCAAAGAAGTAGAGATTTGGGATGAACCAGAGTGAGATAGCTCCAGCTTCGTGGGCTATGTCTTTTCCATATCCTAGCAGTCTGAAGATCTGAGATGAGAAGATGAGGACAGGCAACAAAATCGTAGCGGCAGCACAATTGATGATCAATGAACGCTGCAAGTGGATTCCCATGACGTGATATTGTCTAGCTCCATATGCCTGTATGAGTGCATAACTGGGAAGCTCAACTTCACCAACTTGACCGATGAATGCCTGTGTCACCACTAACGTACAGAACTGACTCACTCTGCCTAACATTGTAGGAAACCCAACTTTTCCTATCTTCTTTGTTTCATGCCAAACTCTAGTTTTCATGTCTCCAATATCATCATGCACGGCTGATCCAATTAGCCCTTCTTCCATTGTATACATCACTCACTTCTCTGCTTAAACCTGAAACAAGAAAGTTAAGACTTCATTTCTAGTACTGTGCCTCGTTAAGTGATAGAACAAAGGATAATGCTAATTTGAGGTTAGTAATTGGAAAGAATACATGAAGTCTATTTTAGTCTTTTTGTACAAGTCTATATTTGTAATTACTTGTAATAATTAAGATAAGACTAGGTAGTTATTTTCTGTTTTCTATATATTACATGTAATATCAATTGTAACATACACGATTCGTCCTCTCAAAAACATCAGTTGTTTACAAAATTATTAGTTAGCAGCCTCCAGAAGAGAGAGGAAGAAGCAAAATTTTGTTTGATATTTTACTGTCCTTTTTCTGAGCTGTCGTCAACCTTTTTAAAAACAAAAGAAACAACTTCAAAATAGAAATCTAATAATAACCAACAAAGTTATAACCACCCAAAAAGAATCCAAAATAGAATTCAATCACTGGTCGTCAAATTTGTGAGTTCCAGTTGTGTCCACATTTTCTAGAGTCAGGTAGTCTTGGACCCATACAGGAGGCTTGGTGACCCTTTTGGATTTAGGCCTCAATTTTATACGCTTGCTTCTATCAATTTCCCCTTCCTTTTCGACACTCTTGTCCTCAAGATTGAGTGTGCTCTTCAGTCCATAAACAACTTCTATTTCTTCTGCATCCTCCCAAGAAGTCTCCTCAAGTGGTAGACCATTCCACTGTATCAATACTTGCGTCTTCCATTTGTTGTTCTTCAAAACTTGGCAGCTGTCGATAGCCATTGGAGATACTTATGGTTGGCCATTATAAGCCAATGGTGGTAATGGTAATGTTCCCGTTTCTGGAAGTTGATCACAATGTTTGAGTAAGCTGACATGAAACACTGGATGTATTTGAGAAGATTCTGGCAATTCCAATTTGTAGGCCACCTCTCCAATCTTTTACAACACCTTGAAAGGACCATAATAACGTCTTCCAAGCTTAGAACAAATGATTCCTCTGATTGCCTTCTGGCAGTGAGGTTGCAGTTTAATATAGACCAAATCACCCTCCTTGAATTCACGCCCCTATCTATGTTTATCATGCTGAATCTTCATAGCATTTCTAGCTCGATTCAAATTGTCTTTCAATTGACACAACATTGCATCTCGAGTTGTCATCTCATAATCAACAGCCTCATTTGTACTTGTTCTTGGCTGATATGGTGTCACATTTTGAGGTTCCCTGCCATATACAATAAAGAAAGGAGTAAAACCTGTAGCTGTATGGTAAGATGATTTATAGTAAAATTCGGCCTATGGCAGCTAATCAAACCACCGGTTTGGATGATCCATTACAAAAAATCTCAAATATTGTTCCAAAAAATGATTGACAACTTCCGTTTGACCGTCCGTTTGAGGGTGGTAAGCTAAATTGTGTTTGAGTGTGGTTCCACTTGCCTTGAATAGTTGCTGCCAGAATTGACTCATAAAAATTGGATAGCTATCGCTCACAATTGATTTTGGCATTCCATGTAACCGATACACCATAGTAATGAACATTGTTGCAACTTTGGCAGCAGTAAACCCAACCTTCATAGCTCCAAAATGAGCATATTTCGATAGTCTATCAACCATAACAAAAATTACTGTATACCCTTCAGACATTGGTAATCCCACAATAAAGTCCATAGATAATTCTTCCCGAGTCTCATATTTAGCTTGATTACAAGTGTGACAATGTTTGATAAATCGTTTAACATCATCTCTCATTTTTGGTCAACTGTACATACTAGCAATCCTAGCTATGGTCTTCTTGATTCCCCCTTGTCCTCCTAAAGGTGTGAAGTGGAATTCACAAATGATTCTATCCCTTAAATTGTTAACATTCGACACTACCATCTTCCCACCCTTAAGTAACAACTCATCCTTGTAAGTATAATCAGTGTGGGAACCAGATAATACGTTATTTAACAGATGCTTAAGTTCACCATCCCTAAGAATGGCATCTTTTATTTATGCAAGGATATCAAATACTGGAATTCAAAGTGCCAAAAAAGAATTGGATGGTACCTCATTTTCCTTCACCTTACGAGACAATGCATCTGCATCCAAATTCTCCTTACGAGGTTTATAAACCACCTCAAAATCATAACCCAGAAGTTTGACGAGGTACGCCTGCTGTTCAGGGGTTTGTATGACTTGTTGCATTAAGCTCTTAAGACTTTATTGATCGGTTCTGATCACAAATTTCTTTCCCAACAAGTACTGTCTCCATTTTTTAACCGCTTCCGTTACTGTAAACAATTCCTGGGAGTATGCTGAAGTACGTTGCATCTTAGGGCAGAGCTTTTTTCTAAAATATGCCATTGGATGGCATCTTTGAAGCAATACGACACCTATCCCAATTCCAGAGGCATTCATTTCAATGATGAATGTTTCTGAAAAATTAGGTAAAGCTAGTACCGGCACATCAGTGAGAGTTGACTTCAAGTTGATAAATGATTGTTCTGCAGAATCGTTTGAGGCAAAATAGTTCTTTTGTAGCAATGATGTGAGTGGAGCTACAATCATTGCATAGCCTTTAATAAACCTTCTATAGTAACCTGATAACCCCAAAAATCTTCTTAATTGTGAAACGGTCATTGATCTCGGCCATTCCCACACTGCCTTAACCTTAGATGGATCAGGTTCCACACCTATACTTGAGATAACATGGCCCAAGTATTCTATACGCTCCTGTCCAAACGAACACTTCTCAAACTTGGAATATAAGACTCTTCCATGGCTCATCGGGGGTGATTTCAATGCCAAGCTCGACTAGGCCGACAAACGGGGGGCAGCTCCCAATCAGCAGGTCATTAATCCGTAGTTCCGATACTGCATACAGTGCTGTCACCTTCAGGACCTGGGTTTTATGGGACCACGATTCACGTGGTGACGGGGACTCACCTAGCCCGTTTAGACCTCATCTTTTGTTCTCCTTCCTGGCTTAACACTGTCACCCACACTACGGTTACACATCTGCCTTTCCTCAAATCCGATCACCGCCCCATTCTTGTATCCTTCCACCAAATTCCTCGGCCTTCTTCCTCGCTGTGCCCATTCTGATTTCAATCAGCTTGGGTGACACCTGACACTTTTCCCCGCACGGTTACGACTCATTGGAATCCCGCTCTTCCCACTATGAGTGAGACGGTTCAGCATCTGGGTGAACAATTACACACCTGGAATCACTTGACCTTTGGCAACATCTTTTTTCGTAAGAAGAGGCTTCTAGCTCGACTCACAGGCATCCAACGGGCCTTGGACAATCAGCATTCTCATTCCTTACAGGACCTAGAATTCTCTCTCTGTTAGGAGTTGGAACACGTCCTTCTACAAGAGGAACTTTACTAGCATCAAAAATCTCGCCACCAGTAGATTAATCAGGGCGACCGCAACACCAAATACTATCATGCCCTCACGTCTTCAAAAAGACAGAAGCTCCACATTACCTCTCTTCAAGACCTTTCGGGGCTTACTCACTTCAACCCTGCGGCTATTAGCGCCATGGTTCAAGGGTTCTTTGAAGCCCTCTATACTGCGAACCCCCTTCCTCTTGCACCATTCCCTCTCCAGGGCTGTTTTCCCCCCATCCCTCCGAGCACCGACATAGACCTGGTTCGCCCCCTCTTACCTGAGGAGATGAAGTCCGCCTTCTTCGCGCAAGCTCCTAACAAAGCCCCGGGTTTCGATGGATTTACGGCTTTCTTTTTCCAATCTCAATGGGACATGGTCGGGCCTTTCTTGGTTCGCTTTCTCCAACTTACGTTTCAGCATTCGGTGTGGGAGACCGAGCTCAACCGCACCATCCTGGTCCTCCTACCCAAAGTTCCTTCGCCCACCTCCATTACTCAGTTCCGCCTTATAGCTTTGTGTTCGGTGATCTACAAAGCTCTTACCAAGATCATTATCAGCCGCTTACAGCTGCTTCTAGACACTCTGATCGCCCCAAATCAGTGTAGCTTTGTCCCAAGGCGGTCCATCACTGATAACATCGTTAACGCCCAGGAAATCATTCACACGATGAGGCGAAAAGCCGGTAAAAAGGGTTTCCTAGCTATAAAAGTTGATCTCGAAAAGGCGTATGACCGTCTCTCTTGGGATTTCATACAGGATACCCTGCACGATATAGGGCTCACGGGGTCATTTATCTCCCTCATCATGAAGTGCGTCTCCTCTGTTTCTATGCAAGTTAACTGGGGAGGACAGCTTGGGGAGACGTTCACTCCTACCAGAGGGATTCGTCAGGGGGATCCCTTATCTCCGTATCTATTCGTATTATGCATGAAACGCCTGGGACATCTCATTAACCACTCGGTAGCCCAATGGGGTTGGAAGCTGATTCGCCTCAGCCCGCATGGTCCCCCCGTGTCCCACCTCTTTTTTGCAGATGACCTCATCTTATTTTCAGAAGCCACCCCCGCTCAAGCTCAGATCATTCGGGACACCTTATCAGCTTATTGCAGGGCCTCTGGTCAGAAGGTTAGCACTGACAAATCTCGCAGTTATTACTCGAAGAATGTTCCTACTTCTATGGCGCGCCGGTTGAGCCGCGTTCTGGGTTTTAAACAAACTTTGGATTTAGGACGTTACTTAGGCGTTCCCATACTTCACGTTCGGGTCCAACAGCGCACTTACCAGTATATCCTCGATAAGGTTCAATAACGTCTTTCCGGTTGGACAAGGCAGCAGCTTTCCTTAGCCGGCCGCACTACCCTGATTCAATCTGTTATCTCTGCCCTTCTCACGTATACTATGCAGACTGTTCGCCTCTCACGTCGTCTCTGCGATGATTTAGAAAAAGTCATGTGCATCTTCTTATGGGGCTCCACACCGGGCGCCCAAAAGGTTCACCTTGTGCCATGGGACACCGTCTGTACCCCCAAACTTCTTGGCGGGTTAGGCATCCGCCGCATTAGGGAAACAAATGACGCGCAGCTTATTAAATTGGGGTAAGCTTTGCTCTCGGAACCTGAAAAACTTTGGACTCGCATTATGACCGACAAATACAAACTGAATGTCCACAATCCCCCTTCGACTTTGCCGGCCACTGGAGGGTCTATGACCTGGCGCAGCCTTAAAGCAGTTTTGCCGCATATTCTTCGAGGGCGGAAATGGATGACATTTGACAGGATGACAGCACGGTTCTGGATGGATCCATGGGTGGAGGACTTGGGCCCGTTACTCTCACACACCCTGCGCCCTATCTCCCCCTCTGAGTAGTCTCGTCGTGTGCAGCATTATGTGGATCCCACAGGTAACTGGGCATGGCAAGAGTTTCAGTCTCTCCTTCCTCACTCTATTTGTTTGCTTATTGCAGGAATTCCCTCGCCTCAGGCACTTTCTGGTCCGGACAGACTGAGCTGGGGGAGGTCAGACTCCGGCAGGTGTTCCACAGCCTCCGCGTACTCGATGCTTATGGAGCATGAGCCGCACGACTCCACCGGATTTTGGCAGCTAATCTGGAGCTGGGCCGGTCCCCAACGTATTAGCGCTTTCCTCTGGCTACTGGCCCATGATAAGCTGCTGTCCAATCAACAACGGCTGCGCCGGCATCTGCATCCTTCTGCCGCATGTCATCACTGCCAGGATGAGGAATCTTCCCTCCATGTGATGCGGGACTGCACCAGAGCTCGACACTTGTGGTTCGCCTTCCCTCCTCAAGCACTATCCCCCATTTTTTTCACCCTTCAGGCACACGATTGGCTTTCCCGCAACCTTCAAAGTTCTCGTTAGATTTGTGGCTTCGACTGGTCCCTTCTTTTCGGGACGACCTGCTGGCTCTTGTGGTCGTGGCGGAATCGGTACATTTTTGACCCACACTTCTCCTGGCCCACTTCCCCAATCCACAGCATCCTCGATTATGTTCATCAGATCCAAGTTGCTTTGAGCTGGTACCGGGGCCCACAGTTAGGTCACAGCATACGCCACATACAGCTCATCAGCGGAGTCCTCCAGGGCCGGACTGGGTGAAACTCAACACGGATGGCGCGAGTCGAATAGACCCATCCTTGGCCTCAGCAGGTGGCCTTATTCGGGATAGCATCGGATCCTGGGTTGAAGGTTTTGTTCACCACCTAGGTTGGTGTACATCGTACACTGCTGAACTTTTAGGCGTTTTCACCGGATTGCAGCTAGCTTGGGAACTTGGTTACCGCCGAGTGATCTTGGAGCTGGACTCTCAGGTCGCTTTACAGGCCATTTCTGATTCCGACACCCGCCTCACCTCTCCTCATCCCCTCATTTTCGGCATCACTGAGCTACTCAGTCGCAATTGGACCGTTTTGTTGCGTCACATTTACCGAGAAGGTAATCGGTGCGCCGACTGGCTTGCAACTTTTGTAGTCAATTTTGATTTGGGGGTTACCACCTTTGTACATGCGTCCCTAGGGTGCCTTTCGATCTTCCTTGAGGATATGACGGGGTCTCCGCACCCACGCAGTCTTCTGTAATTGTTTGTTATACTTTCCCTCTAATGTAAAAAAAAAGTCCGTTTTCTTTATTAGTCTGTTTTTTTTAAAAGTTCCGAAAGGATACGTTTCGAGAAAAAATGCTCTCAACTACGAATGCTCTCAACTTAACTGAAACTGATCGCCAATCTACCAAAAAAGTACACATACGTGAGAGGGATGAAGACCCCCTCTCCTTCTGCACCTGCACAACAGAGCAAACTGCCCAGCTATAGTTCGGTGGTCACTGGCTAAACAAACACTGGCAGAGGAGAGAAAGATATAGAATGGCCTAAAGAGGACCCTATCAAAATCATTGAGGGAGACATATTTGTTATCCAAGGAAAATTCGGCATGGGGTTAGAGCTTTCCAACATACTCAAAGGAAAACTCGACAAAATTTGGGCAAATGTAGTAATTATCAAACTCCTAGACCGAACATTGGGATTCAATATGCTTAAATCTAGACTGCTATCAATATGGAAAGCAAAGGGCCCAATAAAAATTGTTGATATAGAAAATAAATTTTACCTCGTTAATTTCGTGGAGGAGGAAGATTATGTTCAAAAATTTACCCAGGGATCGTGGATCATCATTAGGCACGCCTTATCAGTTCAACCATGGTATCTTGAATTCCGACCATCCTCTGGGAAAATAACACATGTGGTAGCCTGGGTGAGTTTCCCTGATTTACCAATCGCTGGATACCACCCTTCAATCCTCACAGCTCTCGAAAATCTGGTGGGTCGAACGGTAAAAATTGACAACCATACACAACTCACCCAAAGGGGCAAATTCGCATGGGTGGCTATGGATATCGACCTCAACTCACCGCTCCGACCCATCGTAGAGCTAGATGGAGAAATCATCAGTGTAGCCTACAAAGGATTACCCCATATATGTTTCTCCTATGGTCAGGTCGGTCACGGGGCTATGACTTACCCCACGAGACCACCTGAAACACCCGTAAGGGAATAACCCTCCAGTGGACGGATAACATCCAACCCACCTGACAACGGACCTGAATCTTCCTCAGATGGACTCCGACAAGAGAGTTATGGGCCATGGATGCAAGTGTTTCATCACCCTCGCCGACCACCGCCAACCTCAATGACATAATGGCTAAACCGCAACAACATTCTTTACCACGTCGCCTTGAAGGGCTTGAGATTCATGGATTTGACAGATTTAGAACCATTGGAGCAAGGACTAGACCTACCTCAATCAACTGAGGGGAACCCCCAACGTCAGCACCTCAGCCTATGGCGATCCAGCCCCAAACCAAAACAAAATCCCTAACTCCATCAATGTTTAAAGAGAGTAGATTAAAACGTGTGTCGTCTGCTGGGCGAAGTGAAGCATTTAACGCAGGACTCAAAATGTCACCGCACGCTCCTCTCTAGATACATGACATGGGCCAAGCTAGACAAACCTAAATCATGGGCGAAATCCGACAGATGCAGCTCCTACCTACTTCCAAGCCCAGCCAACCAGAAAACCCAAGGCAAGTGGTAACATCCCCTCACCGATGGGAAGGGTAAAATAGTAATTTGAAATGGGTTATGAGTGTGTAAACTTGTAGCGCCCCTTTACCGTAGGGTACTCATCGGGACACCCGACATATATTCTACGATAAAGGCACACTACCAGAACAGTTTCCAATAATATCCACATGGCATCGCAGTAAAATAAAACACAAT
>JANIHY010000002.1:18946586-18956630 GCA_027479065.1 Erythroxylum brevipes
AGTTCGCAAAACTCACCCAAAATTTGCAATTATTTTTCAGGACTCAGAAGAATACCCCGTTAGGCAACGGGTGTATAGCATCTTCTTGTGAGTGAGAGAAGAGGTCGGGATCAGTTCGCGTCTACATTAGTGTCTGATAAATTCTGTATAAAATTGTATGTTCTGAATTTTTGTATAAATGATTAGATCAATTTGTAAAGTCAACGGACTAAATTAAGTTGTATTTATGAAAAGGGCCCTCATGGTCATTGAATTTACCGTGAATTATGTATGGTAATGATCTCCCGCATAGTGTATTCAAGTGTTTCGAAAAAAATTTATGCTGAGTTTTGACTGAGTGAAGTAGCATGCCACCTTCGTAGGGCACGGACTCGGATATCACCATCGATGTCAGGTTCGGGTCATACAGAAGTGGGGTGTTACACAAATAATGGACCACGTGGCCCTATCCATCTCATTCCATACATATGTTATAATACACGATCAATGTATCAATCTGCCCACATATGCAGAATTGGGTTGCGAGGACATGAAGGAGGATCCCAATGAAGACTGTACTTACCCTATCTCGACATTGGATAGTCAAATCCACAAAATACCCCCTCCGAGACCACCAAATCTAGAAGAAGGTTCAACACCAGCCACTACAATGAATGTTGAGCTTGATACTCAGATAGAGGAGCCTCCACAGGACCTTATGACAGGTTAGGGTCGGGAGTCGACTAACAATGAAATCAGCTCGCAGCCAAATTAAATTCCCTTTCACCGATTTTTATGTCGATATTCATATGAAACTGCCAAGGGGCTGGAGGTAGGACCTTCAAGCCTATTAATAAAAATTACATTCGAATTCATAAACCGCGTATTATTGTTCTAATTGAGCCTCGTATTAGTAGAGTATGAGTGACTAAAGTTATTAGGAGCTTGGGTTTTATACAATCTTACAAGGTAGAAGTAGAGGGATTTTCGGGTGACATATGGCTCCTTTGGAAAGCAGATATTGTGGTTCGTATTCTGTTAGCTCACCGGCAATTCATGCATGCTTTGTGCTTGGTGATCTACAAAGCCATCACCAAAATCATTGTTAATAGGCTCAAACCTTATCTCGAAGATTTGATAGCCCTAACCCAATGCAGTTTTGTCCCAGGGCGCTTAATTACGGATAATATTATTATAGCCCAAGAAGTTATCCACACCATGAAAAGGAAAACAGGTCAAAAAGGCATAATGGCTATAAAAGTGGACCTTGAGAAAGCTTATGATCGTCTGTCATGGGATTTCATTCAAGATACCTTATTCGATGTAGGAATTCCTGAGTCACTAATTAATCTCATTATTAAGTGAATTTCCTCGGTTTCCTTACAAGTAAGGTGGAATGGTGAACTTAGCGAGGTTTTTAGCCCTTCCCAAGGCATTCGTCAGGGTGACCCCATATCACCCTACCTCTTCGTCCTGTGTATGGAACGTCTAGGGCAATCAATCACTCAAGCTGTGACACAAGGTCGATGGCATCCTATTAAATTAAGTAAAAATGGACCACCACTTTCTTACTTGTTCTTCACTGATGATCTCATCCTTTTTCTCAGAAGCCTCTATAGATCAAGTGGACATTACTTGGGATACCTTAAATTCTTTATGTGCTGCTTTAAGGCAACGCATCAGCCAAGATAAATCTAGGTGCTTCTATTCCAAGAATATTCATACCTCGACGGCCCACTATTTAAGTAGTGCACTGGGCTTCATACAGACGAAAGATCTTGGAATTTATCTTAGAGTTCCACTTCTACATGAACGAGTGAACAAGAGAACATATCAATACATTCTGGACAAGGTTCACCAATGCTTATCAGGCTAGTCTTCCAAACTTTTATTCTTTGCAGGACGTATCACTTTAGCTCAATCCCTTATAGTGACCCTTCCCAACTATACTATGTAGATGGTTCGACTACCCCGCAATCTTTACGATGCATTGGAGAATTTAATGCAGCAATTTTTGTGGGGCTCGTCTAATGGTAACAAGCAGATTCACTTAGTTAATTGGGAGGACGTTTACAAACCAAAAGAGATGGGGGGTTTTGACATATGAAAAATTTGAGAAACCAATGATGTCTTCTTATCACAATTAGGATGGACTCTGATTGCCAAGCCTAATGTTTTATGGGTTCAAGTTCTCACGGAGAAATATAACTTAGATGTTAACAATCCACCACCACTATCGACACAACTGACGGATCAATGATCTGGAAGAGCATAAAGACTACTTGGCACCTAGTGCTTCAGGGCATGAAATGGGTGATCGGTGATGGCGCTAGGACTAGATTCTGGCTGGACCCTTGGGTTAAGGGAGTGGGACCTTTTATTAACCATACAACCACCCTAATTCCTACTCCTTCTAGTAACCTCAATGTCCAACAATTTGTGGACACTGACGGTAATTGGAAGTGGGACGCCTTCCAAGATTGTCTCCCAATGTCGATCTATAGATCAATCACAGGAACTTTCCCCCTGAAGACCTATCTAGGGTAGGATAAGTTAAGCTGGGGAATGTCAGACACTGGACAATTCACTGTCGCTTCCACTTATTCCATGTTAATGGATCATGAGGACATTGAAACTATTGGAATTTGGAAGGCAATCTAGCAATGGAATGGTCCTCAACGCATTCGATCCTTCCTTTGGCTCCTCACCCAAAATTGGTTACTCACCAACCAACATCGGGTCTGAAGGCACCTCACTACAGATGGAATTTGTTATCACTGTGGACTCGAAGAATCCTCACAACATATAGTGAGAGACTGCGTCAAAGCCCGCCAAGTGTGGAACACTTTCCCTCCTCAACTAGTTAAAAGTGATTTTTTCACTATACCGATTTGACAGTGGCTCATTTTAAACCTCCAACACCACCGACGAGTGTTTGGGTAGGATTGGTCGATCCTATCTGGGGCTACTTGCTGGCTCTTATGATCTTGGAGAAATATGACCCTCTTTGATGAACATTTTATTTGGCCGTTCTTACTCGTTTATGTTATTTTGTCTTATACAGATCAGATCTACAAGTCAGTTGCTTGGCAGAGGAGTGTTGTTCTGAGACATCGCCCTCGACATAAGCAACTCATAGGATGATGCAAATCTCCTAGTGGGTCGGTCAAGTTAAACACGGATGGTGCTTGCAAATGTTCCGTATTCTCAGCTACAACAGGAGGCATCCTCCGTGATAGTACAGGTAATTGGCTAGGAGGTTTCATCTAGAATCTCAACTGGTGCTCATCACTGTTTGTAGAACTCTGGGGAGTGTATACAGGGCTCACGCTCACGTGGAACTTCGGCTATCACTGAATCAAACTTGAAGTGGACTCGACGGCGGCGGTCAACCTCATTTCATCCTCGGCAAGCTGACCATGGATTCTCAATCCTATAGTTCAAGGTATTAATGAACTGTTTATTCAAAACTGGACTGTTGTGCATCGTCATAACTACCACGAGAGTAACAGATGTGCTAACTGGCTAGTGAACTATATTGAGCATGTTGATGTAGGAATCACTTATTTTGATACTACACCCATTGGGTGCCATGTTCTCCTTCTAGGGGATATGTTGGGGATCTGTTTCCCAAGACTCGTCGTGTAATTTATTTTATTCCCTCTTTATTAAAGAAAACACGTGAAGTTAGGCCTATAGACCAACTCATTATCATCCTTATCTCTAAGAGAATTTAATCTACCATTAAGAAAAATAAGTATTTGCTCAAAACTGCAATTTATAGTAATCTAAGTTATTTGTTATTTATTTATTTTAATGTTTTTTTTATTTGCTCGTGATCTTAAATGGAGAACTATAATTGAGATTGTACCTATTAAGGGTACAAGCTCAAATGGCTTCCAACATCACTACAACTCTTAAACAAGCTTATCAAGGGGCACAACAATGCAACTTGAAGGTTAAGGGTGCGTTTGTTACAAACCCTTCAAATTATTTGAGGGAATACAATAAGCAACAGTGAATCGAATCTTCTTATAAACTTCATTATTACAAAAGGGCATTCATCTTTTCAGTGATAGGATTTATTCCGAGACTATTTTTGACTCACCAGGGTTTATTAGTATTATGGAGATTTTGAAGGACAAGAAATGTGATAAGGCAGAAGTTCAGAATAAAGTTCATTTTGTATACAACCTCCTAAAAGATCTTGGTCTTCATGGTTATTGAGTTGGTGCAATTTATTCTAGGATTCAAACGTCGCAAAATATTAAAACATCATGTGAAATAATAATTAGCGATGAAATAAAATCGTCATCATAATGGTTGCTGAATTCGGGTAACAAAATAATATCTGCGACGTTTTTCGAAATCGTCGCAAAAAGATTTTCAATACACGTTAGGAAAACATATAACTAACGAGAACCAAAAACATCATACATAGGATTTTGCAACTTATATATTTGGTAGATAAAAGTTTTTACATGCTAAATCGTAGTCGTAGGTAATTATTTTTATTGACGATTTTGTTTTTGTAGCAGAATATTTTAGCTACTAATTGTTTGTTATAGGTAAATGTTTTTAGAGACGTTTTTGTAAACGTAGGTAATAATATTTTGTGACGATTTTGTTTTGATAGCTAATACTTTTCAGTGACAAACATTTATTTTTAAATTTAAATTTTATTATAATTGTGTTATAATTTTAATTTAATTTATTTCAATTTTAAAGACAATTTGAAATATAAATTAGTTACAATTTATAATTAATGTTGGTGACATATTATTAAAATAATAATAAATTGAAATAAATAAACATTAAAAATGAAATACATTTTATAAAAAGTAATTACAGGTTAATTGCAGAATTTAAACAATATAAACAAATTAAGACTCCTCATCGTCACTACTACTGACATAGTTTGAGCCAAGTAATTGTTTGATCATCTTTTTAAGCTTGTTCACTTCTTTTACACTACGATCTAACTTCTCTTCTGTACATTGTAACTTAGTCTTTAATGGCTGGTTCTCCTTTTAAAGCGTCGTGACATATGTTGGTTGTGATGAAGATGCATCAATAGGCTTAGGGCTATACCTAAGACCTTTGATATACCTTGATCTTGTACTAAGGACATTGTTACAAATGTCATTGACATTGGGCTGATTCTCCTAAGACAATGATATCTGCAACAACTATTGCATCTTGTCCTACAATTTAAAGTACAAAATCAAGTTAATTAAAAAATTATTACTTAGTATTAGATAAAAAATTGTAATATTAATTTTTTTGTGTATACATAATTACTTTATGCCTCTTTAGACATCTAGCCTTCACCTTTCTTATAGTGTGTTAGCTTGTACAGTGTGATCCTATCACACTCTTATCCTTGGAGTTGAGTTTGCCTCTATTATATGAATTTAAAAAAATTAGAAGATAATAGAATTTATTGTATTAAGAAACAAAAGAATAAGTTGAAAATGTCACATTTACAAATTCTTGTCAGACAACAACAAATAATTTGGAGAAGGTGTTATAAGGAGTCTTCATTTTTGCTTTATTCATTTTGGCTTTCTCACACTTTTCCTAAATTAAGAGAAGTAGTCATGAAATGAATAAACAAAATTAATGGAAGGAAATATGAAGAGAAATAAAATAAACATGAACCTTCGTAGAGGCCCAATAATCACACATTTCACTCCAATTTGCTGGAGTCACCCATTTCGGAACTTGGCTTCTTGCCTCTTCATCGGAAGGGAAAGACTGGTAATATTTATGAAGTCTATATCGATGATCCTTCACCTTTTGTTTAAACAGTGAACTAACACAATTTGAAACCTCAGATTTGTCGATATTAACGATATTGAGCTTCATCTATGAAGAATATGTTTAAGTTAACTTACTGTTTTTGTTAAGTAAAATCACAATACATATAATCACAAGAATTGAAATATTACCGAAACTTTATCCAAAGCATTTTGGAGCAAGTTGTCTTTCATCAACTGTTGGCATGCTGAACGCAAGGCAATTCATTCCTCACAACGACGCCCAACTTACTGGACAATTTTGCAAATTGTATCTTATCCAAAGGGCGATGTTTCATGGGATCAATGGTCACAGACAACTTACTGTTTATTGCAACATTTATCCATTGCAACTCAACTCCTTTTGTGAGATTTGTACCTCATTTTCTAATGCCATTATTGGAACCTGAAAACAAAAAAATCATAATAAGAAAAACACACTAAACATGTAATGAGTAATTTCAGCATTAATGTAAATATGTTTAGTTAACAGTAACATACCTTAAGATCCCTCAACACTAATAGATGATGTTAGTAAAGGTTGTTGTTGACTATCTTCATTCAAGGATGCAATTATTGGTTGTTGAATGATGGGGTCAGATTGAGTTGGTTATTATGGGGGACAAACTTCTTCGGTCGTTACCACCCTCTTTCTCTTGTTTCTACCGGGTGCCATTATATTGAACAACTAAAATGAAATATGAAGATATCGCATAATCTTAACTCAGACATCAATATTCCGTATTAATATAAGGAAATTAGTAGTCAAATGCTAAACATTCGGCATAACATTCCACATAAACATAAGTGACACATTTAAAAAATGCATCTAGTCATCGTAAATTAACATAAGTAAAACATCAACAACATAAGGCAATTATGAACAAAACATTTCAAACAATACAAACAATTTATTTACATTTAATCATCATGATCCAGATTTTGAAAATCATCATTAAGTACATTATCATTGGATTCTTCATTACTAATACATTCGAGCAAAGTATCGTCATTGTCATTTAAGTATCTTAAGTATACTCTTCATCTGTTTGTAAGATAAGATGGGCTTGGACTTCATCTACTTGAACTATGTTGGGATCAACATCTCTTTTATGAACTGATGATATATCTGTATCTTCTACTAGAATGCCTTCGTTATTGAACTTCAATCCAATTTCTTGATAGACTTCGTATGCATCCTCATCCAATTGACCAATATCCCTTTCACAAAAATCAAAGACATTCCTTTGTTGAAACTTTTAAACAACCTTCTAATTGCTACCCAATATAGTATCGTTGACGTAGAAAACTTGTTTGACTTAGACAAAAGGATCATTATCAAACCATATCTTATTAACATTTATGCTAGTAATATTCCCGTGAACTTTCATGTCAGTTAGATCAAACCATTTGTATTTAAGTAGAACAACCTTCTTATCCTTGATGTAGTGCAGCTCTATTATTTCATAGATGACACTGTAGAAATCAATAATTTCATTGTCATGACATTTTTCAACAACAACATCACAATTTTGACACTATATAATGTTGTTGTCGCTTCTTGCATATTACAGTTATGTAATCGTATCATTTGTATGAAAAATTGAAAATAATATGAGGATGAGACATATTCTCATATTTTCATAATATGTAATCAATATGAAACTTACTCGATTTCTAAACCATGATACAAACTTCTGTCTATATCTTTCTTCAACATTAGTAATCCATTTACTGCGAATTGTCTCTTTGTGCTCTCTATTTAAAAAGACAATGGCAATAAGATCTCAGACTGAATGAAGAAAATTGTAATATGATTGTTTGAATGAAAAGGAATATACATACTCCATATATGTATCGATTTTCTCGCAATTGTTCATAATATACCAATGGGCGATTTCGAATTCGTCTTTAGTTAAGTCCACATATTTACCCACACTAAGTGGCCTAACTTTTTGGGAGAAAATAGACAACCCACCATCATCATAACAGTCAAAGTTACGTTCTGGTCTATTAAATCTTTTCTCTACATCAGTTAAGTACATTAAACAAAAAGTCAAGCATTCATTTGCTATAATAGGCCCTTCTGGTTGAGCTTTATTACGTACATAATGCTTAAGAGAGCATAAAAACTTGGACATAATTAGTTATGAACTTAGGAATTGTTACAAATAGATAACATAGAAAAAAATTGTTGAATTTAATATGAATTGCCTTTCAATTGGAAGCATCCATCGAAATTGAACTAATCCACAAAGTTTTGCTTCTTATGGTTAGTGAATTGTCAAATGAACCATAACATAAAAAAACGATAAGGGGAATAATAGTTCAACCTTACATAAAATCAATGCAATGTCTTCTTAAATTTTATTAAGCTCTTTAACTTTAAGTGTCTTGCAACATAATTGCTTAAAAAAGTCTCCCAATTGACCCAAAGTAACAGACACATCCTTCGACAAACACCCACGTATTCCAACAGGAAGTAATCATTGCAAAAGTATAAAACAATCACGACTTTTCAACCCTGACACTTTTCCCTCTTTAACAATCACATAAAGGCCTATATTTGATGCATACCCATAAGAAAATTTGACTGATTGGAGGAATTAAGAGAATGATTGTTTCTCACTTTTTGACATGTTGTAACAAGCAAGTGGAATAATGTGACGCCCTAATACGCCCTAGGAAGATATTGTGAGTACCACACCAGGCAGTACAAACAGAATGCCAAACATTTCGCGAAAGCATAACATTCAATAATAAACATTCCATAACATACAAAACACTTTATACATGCATTTCTAGATTCTCAACAAATATGCATTACATATCATACTTTCAGAAGCCAACCTGAATTAAGGTTATTACAAACCTTCAAACAAAAAATCCAAAGTCATATACAAGCCCAAAAAAAAAAAACAACTCAAAAATACATTTTAAGCAAAACAGAACTCAGACTCCTTTGGCCATTGCGGTTGACTTATCCCATTCCCTACGTTCTTCTCTCCAAACCTACATGGGGCAAATCCACCGTGCTAATCATATAGTTTAGTGAGTAATAAATAAACTAAGTCTAACTACAAAAGATACTGAATCATGTTATACAAAAGCATCTCAACATTCTGAAATTCAGAACAGAATAGGATTTATTAATGAAAACACTTTGCATGCTAAAATCAGGTATTTCAATAGCACAATAGAAGATACAGCTACAGAGAACAATTTTTTATATATATAGGGTGTTAACCCATCAGATCAAAATTTCATATTTACCTCATATCAAATCTTATCTTAACATAGATCAAACTACAAAATGAATCAGACTGTAAATCCATGAACAGACGTAGGTAACGGGACTTAAACATGAGATACCATAATTGGTATCAGCAGGAGAGACATATGTCTCGATATCAGGAGACACCAAAGTGTCAATGCAGGAGTCACCGAAGTGTCAATACAGGAGAAACCAAAGTGTTAATACAAGAGACACCGAAGCGTCAATACAGGAGACACCGAAGAGTCAGTATAGGAGATACCGAAGCGTCAATACAAGAGACACCAAAGTGTCAGTACAGGAGACACCAAAGTGTCAGTACAGGAGACATTGCGGACCCTTGCAAACATGCCTATTTACCCACAACTAGGACTCAACAATTTTAAAACAAAATAAAGTCCTTTCAGACATTTCATGCAAAGCGTGTAGTCAATCATATTAACATGCAAGTAGCACTTCAATATCACATTCATCAATTAATACCTCGGACCTTCATGTTCGAATCAGTACACATTCATCAATATCAAATTCAATTCAGTAATAAACAAAACAAATCAAGGTGAGATCACCTTAGGTTACTCACAAAAGTTACCGTCTAAATTACTTACAAAAATTATCATCTAAAATTACTTACACAAAATACGATATAAGATTACTTATTAGCTTACTTACAAGATTACTTGCAAAAATTACTCAAGGATTACTAACAAAAGCTCCCTTATTGCTTATTGCCTTGAAATCCTGGCAATATTTGGAATTGGTTGCTCGATGCGTTCCTCTATAGCATTTGATAAAAACACATATCACTATTGTGCATGATTAGAAATCATTTATGCTCATTCATATATACTGATTATTCATAATCTTGGGTTTCTTGGGTCATTCATATATACTGACTATTGTGCATGACAATTTATTGGGTTTCTTATCCTTAATCTTGTCACAGTATCAATCATATGAAACCATACTCAATTTCTCAATCTAGAATTATCT
>JANIHY010000002.1:19212867-19229042 GCA_027479065.1 Erythroxylum brevipes
TAAGTTCTTTAAAAAGCACGGTTAGGTGTAATAAGAATAATTAATCATAATAAGAATAATAAAATTAAAATTAAAATTAAAATTAATAACAACAACAACAATAATGATAATAAGGATATTTTAATCTTTTTGTTAGTTATTCTTTTGTCATTCCAAATTTATATTTTCAAACTTAATATTGGCGTAAAAATACTTTATCTATTTCATTCTTTAAACCAAACAAAATAATACATATTCTATTATATTCTTCATCTTTTTTATTCCTTGAATCAAACAGACTATTAGAGTGTTCATTTGATTCGGTAATACAATCTTTTTCTAGTATCCTAAAACTAGAGGTCTAACAAAAACTAGAGGTCTAACACAAACATGGATCATTTGATTCAGTAATACAATCTTTTTCTAGTATCCTGACACAAACATGGATCAAGACGAATCTTGGCCATCGACACATAAAGTCATAACGACAAACTGGGAAAAAAAGAACAGGAACAATGAGACTGTTGAGCCAGATGAAGAGAACAAAATGCATTGGAAACTTGAGCACATCGCAAATAAATTTACAAATAATAGATTACAAGCAATCTCACTCAAACTTCTCATTTCAAACTTCACGAATGAAAGCAAAACTCATCCTTGAAGATATCAAATAACGAAAAAGGAAACAAAACCAAACCCAACTACCAACATCAAAAATCAAGACCAAGCTATGAAATTCATAAAGGCCATCAATTCTAAAGTAAACCACAAACCATAAAAAGCTCAACTAGAAAACCTTGCCCCTTCAGCTCTGCTTCAGTTCTCCCATCTGAATCACCCAAGTTTGAGCTATTGCTGCAGACAAAGTCTAATCTTGCCTTCTTACCAGACTAAATCCACACCTGCCAATTTCTTCAAACAAACTTCTACATTACATGATCTCTTTCCTGTGTGGAGCCAGACTGAATCTCTTCTGCCTTACTTGATTCATTATCTTGTGTGGAGTTTACTTCATTTACTTCAGAAATTCCAAGTTTGATATCATCAGTGGAGGCCATTTCATTTTCTATTTCTAGTTTATCCTCTGCTTCTGAAGGCTCTGGTAACTCCTTAACATTATGTGCAACTTGCATCATAGCTACGTGAGTATCTTTCGTTGAGCTTGCTTCACCATCTAGCAATTCTGAATGTATTTGTCCACTATCATGGCATTCATCCACAACTGGTAGCTGCTCAGTCATGTTTGGAAGGATGACCTCCTCAATATCGACCATTTCATTAAGTTGCTTCAAATATGAGTCAATATCCTCCTTGGTTTTCATTTCAAGAAGTGGAAGCTCCTCGCCAGAAGCCAACTCACTTCTTTCAGTTCGTTCATCATTTGAGTTGGATGAACCCAGTAGCACCCCCGTAGCAGAAGTCAAATCATTTCTTTCATTTAGTTCATCATTTGCATTTGATGATGCCAACATCACCTCTGTATTTGTTTCTGAAGCTTTTGGCTTGGTAACATCAACATCCTCCAATGATGTTGATGTTGCTCCAAAAACCTGCAAATTTGAGCTGGTTTGGCCAGAATCTTTCAATTCATTACCAACTGGTTGACGTACAATAGTTCTAGGAAGGATAATCTCCTCAATCTCTACTCCATTGTTGTGTTGCTTGAGACCAATATCTCCAATAGTTTGAACTTCAAGAACAGGGACCTCATTTGTAGAATCCTTGGAACCCAATGGCCTTGAGGGCTCCTCATATTTGGGATCTGATATTTGCTGCATAGCAATATGAATGTCTTCCAAAGACTTTGCTTCAACTACTTGCAAATCTGAACTGATTTGCTCAGGACCAGTCGATTCAGCTACAACTACCTGATCCTTTGTTGTGCTAGGAATGATGACCTCCTCAACATCTGCTCCTTCTCGAAGCTGCTCAAAAACCAACTCAATATCTTCAACAGATCTAACTTCCAAAACTGGGAGCTCTGCCATGGTTTCTGTCAGGTTTGCATCATTTGGTAATATCTCGCATTCATGATTTTCTGGATCATTTTCCTCTCGTATTTTTTCATCACCAAGTGTTTCACCAACAACTTCTTTGACACTGAAATCCCCAACTGTATCCAATTCTGACAACAGATTTTCATTAATCTCCTTTATCTCATCATCTTCTTCATTGATACTTTCCTCAGCAATAGGAGATCCATAAGCTTCTACGAGAGAATAGTTGCGTTGGAAGACCTGACCACGGTCCTCATAAACAATTTTATCAAAATTATCTTCCTTCATACCTAATCTGGCAGCTGGCGTATAATATTTAGGACTATCAGATGGGACTAAGGAAGTCATAATTCTTGAGATGAGGTTTTTAGAGTCATGGATGCCTGATACAGAAACATCTTTGGTGATGCTCACATGCTCCGGAGGGTCTTCCAGAATGACGGACTGTTCCTGCATGAAGACACACACGTTGTCATGCATCACCTCTAATGGCTAACTTTAATGAACTTCCAAGTTATCAATTGATTGCAGTAAGAATAAGATGGTACAGGCTGTTGACTAGAATCGGAGTACACAAAGGATCAAAAAGTCAATTATATGAAAGGGGTACAGGCTGTTGACTAGAATCAGAGTACACAAAGGATCAAAAAGTCAATTATATGAAAGGATAAGTCAACAACAAGGATCATATGAGTGAAGTTGAAAATAATGAAGACCAACACCTATGAGTGATGATCCTTAAAAAACTTTAGAATTCTTTGTATGGCAATGTACTTTAAGAAATATCTTGCTAAGTCATAGAAGTTTCGAAGTTTTCCCTACATATTAAAGTGTCGGTGACAGCACATGATAAACAAATAACTCAAACCTCAACAATGGCGCAAATTTCAAGATATCTTTTCAACAACTTGGCATTGTAATCACTGATACCCTAAAAATTCTTTCTAAACAACCATCAGTTCAAGAGTAAACAAAAAAAAGAGTAATTAATTTCAGACCAAGCACGAGGCATGCTTGACAGAATTGAGCAATTAAAAAGCCCAATAAGAGCGCTATGCAATATAGGTTACATGAAAATGCAAAAGCATCACCAAAACTTTCTTTTTTATTATGTCTTTCTTTCTTTCTGGCAAACAAATTCACTTGTTGTTAAGTAGAAGAAGTTAATGCTCGCACAACTTCTAAATTATGTCTTACCTGTTGTCCACCATGATTATCAACAGATGGGTCAACAATGGATTTATCTAACCAAGAGAGCTGTGGCTCCACCTCAAACAGGGGCTTCTCTTCAGAAAGCACATTTTGATGAGTAGATCCCGATGAAATAGCCTTCAAATCCACATCTTCAGATTCTTTATCTCTTAACTCAGCTATTGTCAGAGGTGAACCTATATCTGGAACATCTAATGTTCCAGAAGATGAAGAGGAACATGAAAGGAACTCATTGAATGATGGAGGGCTTGAATCATAAACAGCATCTTTGTGCTGACGATTAATACCCGCACAAGTTGCCAAATTGACATCTGATTCATGTGAAGATTGTGTAGAAAAGCCATGTATACCGATTGTGCTGGTTTTGGGCTCTAAAATGCCTTCCTCTTGATTTTTTTCTACAATACCACTCACAGAGTCAATTTTCGGCTCTGATAACGTTTGATTTGGTGTATCAGAACCCTCAACACAATCAGCTGATGGACCTGAAACAGGTTCAATGACTTGATTGTCATCTTGTACCTTACTCATCCCTTCTGTAAATTGAATATCTGTAGCAACCAGCACTTCCACTGGTTTAGCAGGTTCCTGAATACAATCACTTTGTGAGCCCACAATAGGCTCCTGATATTGGCCACCATCTATGCCCACACCCATGAAATGAAATTCTGAATCAGCTGAACCTTGACTTGAAATGTGAGATTCCACAATCTGAGTGCTTTTTGACTCAAGAGCTGCAGAAATGGCATCTCCATTAGGCAGTTTTTCATCTACTTCTGACAAAGATGATAGACTTGATCTACTGCTGTCCTCCTCTTCACCTTGTTCCATTTTCAGTAATATTTCAGTTGTATTTGGTTCCACAGGAGTTGCCACTCCTGAAGCATACATACTTGAATTGATTTCATGGTAATTCTCAACTTCTCCCAAAGTGATCCCAGCCTCATTTTGATCGGTATCTCTCTTCTCAACTTGTTCTATGTCCCCTAGGTCAGCATCTTCAGAGGACAGGCTCCCCCGCTCAACAAGAACAGAAGCATGGTCCATGTTGGAGATCAGATCTGTATCTTCTTCATTAGGCTTCTTGTCATCCTCCTCCATAGCTGAGCTTAAGGATTCAGCATCGCTCACCTTTGAATCACTAAGTTCACTTAATTGTCGTTGGATATTACCATAGCTTGTTCCTTCTGTGCAAAACCTTTCAGGTACAAAGTATGGTTTCCAATGAAGATCCTGTCTGTCTTGTTTGGAGGCCCCCAGAACAGACGAACCCACGCTGAAACTTTCATGCCTTCGGAAGACTTGTTCCCTTTGTTGAAACCCTGAAAACTCCTGTTGAAAACTATCTCCCTTGAGATCAGGTTTTTCCTCGTTTGGATCGTATGGAAGGTCAAAAGGGTTTGCTCTTGGCAATAATATCGATGGAGCAGAACCAGGAGCATCATCATATGGGTCAAAAGGGAGATCAAATGGGTTGCGTCTTGATGTTGAAATGGGTGGAATATTGACAGGAAGATCTGCCCCATCAAAGTCTATAAGATTCTTTTCAGCCATCAATCTCATGTTTCTACGAGCTCTTCTCCGTGCAATAAGACTCTCCAGACGTTGGTTTCTTTCAAGCTCCAAAGTACCTAAATCCATAAGATTCTTCTGATCATCCTCTGTCCACTTTATAGCAGATTTACTCTCGTCCTCTTTTTCTCCATCAGGCTCTTGCTCCTCTTGATCATTGTCATTATCACTGTCTTCTCCATCTTCAGGGTTTTGGGATAGCATGGAATCTGTGTAGGATCCTTGATGAGAAATTTGAGCTTGATGTGGAGCTTCCTCATCTAAAAGTGGGTGGAGCTCATCAAGCATTGGAATGATGTCTGCCATAGAAGCATCTGGCGAGGAACTCTCTGCTCCATCAGACTCAGATTCAGAAGTATCTTCGTCATCATCATCATCCTCTTCTTCTTCTTCCTCCTCCTCCTCCTCCTCCTCCTCCTCATCATCATCATCACTTCTTGGTTGTTTCCAAAATAAATCCTTAGATGAGTCCAATAGTCCACCCTCACGAGCCTCAAGGAAGTGCCCCCGAGATTTATCTTCCTCTACTCCATAAATCTTGTTTCGCACATTTTCAATTAAAGCATGGCGACTATCACTAGTTTCTCCATGGTTCGATCCATCTTTCAGCCCTTTTTTCTCCTCATGAATTTCTTTCTTACTCTCTAACTCCACATCACCAAGGTCATTCCCCACTTCAACCACCAATTGCTTTTCAAATTGAATTTCATGAAAACCATCATCAGTTAATGGCATGTAATCACCCAAGCCGTCATCTTCTTTCTTACTCAATTTGTTTTCCGCTAAACCCTCATCTTCAAGGTTTTCCTCTGATGTATCCATTGTTGTCCCCTTGAATCTTTCGAAGCAAAAGATCTCGTCTGTCTTAACAACGACAGTAGCATTCTCTGTAAGCCCTGCTTTTAAAGGTGAAATCTCATCGCCAATTACTTCTTCATCTTTCTCCTTTTCAATTTCTTTTTCAATCTCAGGTATGTTAGGTTCACCATAACTCAAAAGAGTCCCAAGCAACAGAGCAGTACAAACCAAAACAGGGGATGCAGAGACTAAGAGGGAAAACAAAAACGGAAATGATCTGTACAAAATTATCAAGTAGCATGTCAAACCCAGAAGAACGGGATGGTTGCAAGCTGATCTGTACGATGTCCTAATTGAAATGCTCAAAATTCTTTTGATTTGAGCTCCAGTTCTCATTGCATTAATACCCATTTTGCCTATACGCATCAACTTCCAATCACAATCTGTCATTTTTTTCAGCAAACAGCAATCACAAAACCGAGACACTTATTAGATCAGGAAAGTCAACGTTGAAATGAAAAGGAGAAAATCAGGAAAGAAGCGAATACTGACCTAGAAGGTCCAATCAAATGAAACGCAGAGCAACTCTATGATGATGATAAAATTCAATCTCTGAAACCCAAAATAGTTCAAGAGAATCAGGTCACGGGGGTATTGTTCAGAGCTTCGGATGAACGCAAATCTAGCATCCAAACTTCAATCAAATTCAAAACCAAGAAACAAAAAGAAAATGAAGCTTACATTACCTGAGAACTAGAATCCCAGAGGAAGTGGTGCAAAATTTTGTTAAAGTTTGATACTTTTTGAAAATGCGCAAATGGGTTTAACAGAGATCAAAATCGGAAACAAATAATTCAAAAGGGTAAAATGTAATGGAATCTTCTTTTAATTTCTTTCAATTGCTCTCTTTGATTGCTCACCTTTGCAGCTCATCAACAGCTATGAAGAGCTTTCTCTGCACTTCTTTGTATAACTTTTGGCATTAAACTTGTGCTTCCGGACAAACGAATCAGAGAATTGGTCGGCACAGAAAGGTGAGAAAGAGGAAAGTGTAGGATGAGCAGATGGCAATTGGCAACGCAAAAAGAAAGAAAGGTGACGACCATGTCTAAATGCTAATTTCTTTTCTTTCTTCTTATTTTGTTATATTATATAACCGTACCAAAAGAGAGAAAATTGTTTTACTTCAATTTCAATTAATTATATATATAGCATTAAGGTGTTGTTAATCTTAATCAGAAGCTAAAGTGAAATACATATAATATTGGGTTGGGTCTTGGATGTGGGTGGGAATGATGATTGCTGGCTTGGCTTGGATTGGATAGAGAGCATGTTCATTGTTATTCACTTCTCTTTGATCTCTTTCCAAGCTGGATGTTGGAGTTTGGGTCCACTTTCTTCAATCCATAAACCAATAAAATATGTATTACTAAATTTATTGTAGACTATGTATTTTATTTATTTGTCAGAAACAGACTGCATCATCTTCTCCAGGTGCAGCACAAGCCTAATTAAAAAAAAAAGGCTTTCAGGTTTGTTCCAAATTCATAAATGAACCGATTCAAAGTTCTCCTAAAAGTTGAAGCTGAAATTGTTGTTGAATTCATAAAATAGTTCAAGTTGGCAAGAATGAACTACTCGTATGCTTATTAATTTAACTCAACAAATCCTTATACTTCCTGTGAGTTGGAGCTACTTCTCTGTAGTTAAAAATGGAACAATTTTCATAGGATTAGACAAATTATACAAGTACAACCTTAACATGATATCTTGGGCTAAGTCAAGTCTCAGTATTATCACACTCACACTATTATCACTAGTGAGTGATTCATGTTATAGGCTAAATAAAGAGTTTCATCAAGGCAAAGGATAGAATGAGTAGATGAGTTTCATTCTCAGGCAGTCAAGTCTACTTATTGTCACCCACATTCTCCTATCAGGTGGTCACTAGACTTCTTTTAGGGTCTTCTGCAACTTCTCCTATACTACCAGTTACAACAGCACTGCAACTGCGTGACAGGCCCTCAGTTTCCTCATCAACACCCTCCACTTCGGGGCTTCTTTCACCTTCATCAGAAGCTGATGTATCTTGCATTGGATCCTGTGATCCTGATTTCTCCGACTCAAGAATCAAAGATGCTGGAATTGCAGGTGAAGGTGCAAAGTTCACTAGATCCTCTATCTTTTTCTCATCCTCTTTCATCCATTGCCCATAAGATTCATGGTTAAAACCAGATGAGTTTGTCCCGCCAAATGCAGAATCAAGCTTATCCATATCAAAGAGCTCTTTCATCATCTTTTGGCTTTCTGGATTATTGCTATATGCAAACTTCACTTTCTTGTATGTCTTTGGCTCGATAAAAGGTTTCACCATCTGCAAAAATAAAACGCAAGTACAGTGATGACATTGCCAATTACAGGTCTGTTAAGCAGAAATGATTTGAGATCAACCGAAGATTAAAGCTCAAGATGAAATATAAGGCACGGAAGTAACAATAACTTACTGTCCAAAAGGATTCAAATATTTTAGGGGGATTGAATAGTATTGCAAGAGCTAGTCTCTCAGGATAGTGATTCTGCAGGACTCTAATGGTTTCCTTGGTTGACTTAACAGATATGGAAGCCATTGTCCACCCTTGGAAATCAACTAGCCAGATCATTTGCTCCTCATTTGAAGTCATTATGGCATTTTCAAGACAATAAACCAGGTGTTTCATCTGTCCTTCAATCGCATTTGTATTCTAGCAAAAGACATTGTTTGATCAAGTGAAACGTATGACACGATGCAGAACAACAGAAAGCACACTTGGTTAAAAATTTTAACATTAACTGATCTACCTGGTAACCAGGTCGCATTACAAGAACTGTCCTCCCATTCTTATCTACAAAATTAGCTCGATAGACTTTTCCTGTTTTAGCTTCCATAGCAACATCGTCCTAAAATTAAGAAGAAAGTTTGAATTATCTCTTATCTAGCACGAAAACTGTTCTCACACATCATGTTAGTTGATCAGTTAAGCCATATAATTAGCATCCACAAGTTGGAATATTCAGTACATGTGAGACTATCATAGGTTAAATTGTAAAATATCATTAAGCCAAAGCACCAAAGTGCACATCTAACACTCTAAGGGTGGGGATATCATATCAATACCTAATACTCCTTGTTTTCTTCGCTGCAATTTGGAGGTCAAGCCTTTTGATGTTAAGAACAGTAAAACAAGAAAATAAATATTATACTTACCCATCTGATCTTCTCAGGCTTGAATTGCAGCCTCCATTTCAACGTTTCTTTCAACATCTTGGCTGCTTTTTTTGTGTTCCAGTTCCTTGCTCTGAGATATCTTGATATTGATGCATCAGAACAAAGTACAGGAAACTTTTCTGCAACAGGACCTATTATCTTCCTAACCTCATTAATCTGACAATAAGTGAAACCAGTTAGCTCACCTCCTAATTGCTACACTAACTCAGTCAACAATTGAAGAAGAATAATAGAGATAACAAAGTTTCAAAACTTCAAGAATTAGATGGAAAGTTTGCTTTGTTGTATAAAATTAGAACTACAAAAAGTTAAAACCTTAAACTATGACGATATGTTTCAAATTTAGCAGTTTTCACCGTAACAAGCAAAGTAATATGGCACCATTGTACTCAACAAGTAAATTTGGAAAGTAAGGTTAATATGATGACAAATATTTCAGAAAATGGATGATGCATTACTCAGTCTACTAGTCCAATTACCAAGCCAAACTATATAACAAAATGTGGAAGCATAAAGAAGAAACATGTTGTATAACCATCATATCCAATTGAAGAAACCAAATAAATCCATGTTAACAAGACTCCTCCATTCCATAATGTCAAGAGTAAAGGCTTAATCGTATATAATACACAGCATAAAATACTGCCGAAGATACCTTCACAGCCTGCTCTTCTGGTGACGAAGCTTTTTCTGTTGCATTCCCATATGACTTTATGGAAGACATCTTTCAAACTCTTGTGGTCACTGGTGCAGACTGATATCAAAATATGAATCAATTACCACTTCTAGAATACATTGAAAAAGTTCAATATTGAGGCAAAGTACTAGCTATATTTTAACAGCCTAAGACTGACAGATCTATGATGGTTATCTTTGAACCTTGGATCCACTACTTCATTATATTCCCTAAGCATTGACAAATAGTATAAATAGGTAAGGAAACAACTACATTTCCAGTGGAAAGCTACTTGATTTTTCGTAACAACAGCCATTCTAGGAGATATTAGAACTCTCTCTGTTAATATGGAGATAATGTACGCAACAATGAGTTCCAACAAGTTTAGCAGTGCTCAAACTTGCGCAACATATTTCATAAATCCTACAGAGATAAGTGATTTCTTAGCCATGTCATATTTATCTGATTGGAACTCAAATTGCTTAATCCAGCTCTGAAAAAGATGTTCAACAAAGTGGCAAATCCAGCTATGAAAAAGGTGTTCAATAAGGTGGCACTCACGCAAAAACACATACCACGGTTTCACTTATAGCTGTTTTAACAATTTAATAACTAATACAGAAGACTAACTTTGTTGAGTCTCGCTGTCAACGAGATGCAAGAAAAGGATTCATCAATCATGAACACAAAATTATGAGTCTAAACTAACACGACAACTACATCTGGTACTCGAATTCAACGTGGTTCAAGGCACCAGTCTTCATTCACCTCTGCCCCTCCAGTAACAAATCCAACCAATATTTCTATTGGTCATCAAACTCTCTCGAAGTTTCACAAACCCGATATTGTAATCAGCTTTGTTCTGAAAAGTAAGAGGTCATAACATAGTAAGGATTTAATCTTGAAGGCCTGAACATTATTAACCTTCTAACAATCCTTTGAACTCGTATCTCTGGCTAACCAAAAATGAACCCTTATGTTGTTTCCGCCTACTAATAGACACCTTCAAGTTCAACATTTGCAATCCCACTAACAACTAAATCATGGTACAGATTCAGCAGTGCCTCAAAGTAAAATAGAAACGCGTAATCACACTCCCACACCGTCACTCAGACACTCCCCTCAACAAGACCAAGTTGGGTATATTTCCATAACCACATCCCTAAGACCCACTATTTGAACACAACGAGGGAATTGGATACAGTAGCGATGCTTATAGCACTTGACAACCAATGAAAGCAAAGGGAAAAGAAAAGGCATAATAATGCCCGTATCCAATGTTAACTTATGACCCAAATAAAAGAGGAAAACAGACCTCTTCTTAATTTTCAACGGGATGGGGATGGCCTCATTTCAATTTGCAAGAAGAGAGGTTCTGTGTAGAAAGAAGGTGAGAGATCTTTCCCTACCTTTAAATAGCATTATCTTCCAACAAAAACTTGGTTTCCTTGCTCACACGAACAGACGGACGAATCAGGGAATCTATTTTTAGGATCAAACAAGACAGAGTATGTCAGATATTGGGATTGTCATCACAATACAGTATTGATCAAACAGGGAACAATATTATAAACAGTAAACATACACAACACACTCCAAGTCCCAAGGACGGGGAAAGTCGGACACACGCACATTTGTGTTTTTTGACTGGCCGGTGATGTGGGGCTTTGACACTTGGCACCCGCGATCAATGTTTGGGCTTAATCGCAACCATATTTCATGGCCCAATTTTCAAAAATATTTATACAGCAAAAAGTTGTAAAAATACAAAAATTAGATTGCATATAATAAGCTCTCTCCAATTTTTTGTAAAGTACGGAATTTTATACACTAGTACATTGAGTTTTGTAGTACAGATCAATGATGTTGTGCTAAACAAAGGACTTTGGCGGTATCCCTTTTCACAAATCTTATTGAGAGTACTCTGCTTTACTCTTATGTTACAAACTACAATCAGTTCACCTGCGTTTCTTAAAAACGTTCTATAAAACCTACTACAAACTCACGCACCATCAGACACGTTCGCCGCCTTTCCTCTCTCTCTCTCTCTTAATAATTACATACTCCTATTTATAAATTTATGCATTTTTTATAAAAATAATTTTATTATGCATTAAATATTAATTAATTCTGACGATAAAAATAAACCACTCAATTCTTTTTTATTTTTTTACAAAGAGTAAAAACCAAAAGCCCCCCAAAAAAACAAATTAACTAACGCAGTGTTCTATAGTACAAAACTCCTTGTTTATCTCAATGAATAAACTCCACGGGGCTCCTAGAGAATAAGCAATTCCATGATTGTCATTGGAAGCTCCCGGAGAATATGCAATCCTGGATTGGCTAGGACTGCAATTGAGGCCAGATTATTTGCACATTAGTTCCTTTCACGATGTATGTGTTGTAATTGCACCTTCCAATCTCGTTGGATTAATCCACAAGTATTTGTCACCAAAAAATTCTGATCAGATAAAGCTATGTTGGATGAGGATAAGATGTTTATGACTTCTAAGGAATTCACTTCTATAATGATTCATCTATAACCTAGCGTTCAAGCCAAAGTGAGACTCAATTGGACCCCCTAGAGTTCTGCAATTAGTGGTGAGCTCCTTCCAATGTACTAAATAAACCTACCGCACCACTAACCGTGCTAATCTCTAAGCATCCTCCTAGCAGTGGCAATATTAACTC
This sequence comes from Erythroxylum brevipes, assembly GCA_027479065.1. Classification (NCBI taxonomy): domain Eukaryota; kingdom Viridiplantae; phylum Streptophyta; class Magnoliopsida; order Malpighiales; family Erythroxylaceae; genus Erythroxylum; species Erythroxylum brevipes. The sequence continues at coordinate 19,225,058 of JANIHY010000002.1, forward strand.
CTTATTTAACTGCTCCATCTGTGTTTAACTTGACCCAGTCTTCTGGTGGTTTTATCCGCCCAACTAAACTACTCACGGGTATTCCTTGTGTTTGAAACACACATCTTTCCATTGCCCTTGCCTTTTCTATCCATTTTATGTACTCTATAACGACTCTATTACCTTCTTCCGACCAAGCGAAGTCAGCTTCAAAAAAAGTTTTGTTTCTCTAGTGCCATAAAAACCAATAGGCTATTCCGAAGATAGTAGCCCAGTCAACCTGCCTCACCTGAGAATGCTTTGTAAGGTTGGATTTCATCCACATCCCCTCGTCTTGTTGAAAAAAATCCGTATCAACCATCCCCGAGGGAAATTTTTCCCAGAAAGCTTTTACTTTCGGACAATCCCGAATGACATATAGAGTGGATTCTTCTTTTCCATAATTGTGACAAGTGCTATCCGTAGTGATGTGACGTGTCACTCTTTGTTGATTGGTCATTAGTTTTCCTTTGGTCATTTACCAAAGGAATGCCTTAATCTGTTGGGGCCCTGCCCATTTTCAAATTAAATCCTAGAGGCTATTATTCACATCTGTGATACTCCCTTCGATTAAGTCATAGGCTGACGCCACCGTAAACCTTCCATGGTCTGTTTATCCTCATAGTAAAGTATCTTCCATTGTGCTTTCTGCAGTAGTGGGGATTTCCGCAATATCTAAATAGACTGAGGAAGGGAGGTAGTGTTAGAACAAGTTCCACTTCCAAGTACTATCTTCATTCTTAATGTCCGTAATAGTGACGTAAAGGACTCTTTCAGGAAGTCAGGAGGTCACTACGTAAATTAGAGGTCCTTAGTCCTTTACTCAATTATCCATCCATAAGAGAATGCGTCTTCCATTACCCAGCTTCCATTTTATACCTTGTCGAACAACTTGCCAAGTTGCAGAGATTCTCCTCCAAATGCTCGAAGCCCTTAACATATCTATTGTAGGCAGGATATGGTGCAGGTCTATGCGATATTTAGCTCTTAAGATCATAACCCATAAAGCTTGGGGTTGTGTAATCAAAGCTCAGCATAATTTAGATAATAAAGCATTGTTGGAAGAGCGAATATGTTTAATGCCCAGCCCCCCACTTTTTTGGGCTGACACACTGTTTCCCAATTTGCTAGATGCATTTTCCTTTGCTCACCTGTTGAACCCCATATAAAATCTCGCATAATTCGCTTCAAATCGTCACAGAGTTGCCTCAGAAGTCTTACCGTTTGCATCGTATAAATGGCCAGGGCCGATATCACTGACTGGGTTAAGGAAACTCATTCCGCTAAAGTTAACAACCTTGCCCGCCATCTAGCAAGCTTCTGTCGTGCATTATCTAGGATATGTTAATAAGTTTGTCTAGATGTCCGCTCATGTAACAACGAAACTCCTAGATATTTTCCCAAAATTTTCGTACTAGAAATGTGCAGGTCTTGACTGAGTCTACGTGGAGTGTTGCAGATATGTTCTTTCAGAAGAAAATCTGAGTTTTATCAGTATTCACTTTCTGGCCAGATGCCTTACAAAACTCTTCCAGCGTTCTTGCGATTACATTCATTTGAGATATCGTAGCTTCCACAAAAAGAAAAAGGTCATCTACAAAAAAAGATGGGATATGGGTGGCCTTGTAGGGCTCAGTTTTATCGGTCTCCATAGACCTTGTTCCACCTCTTTCGAAATAAGGTGACCTAGTCTTTCCATACAAAGGATAAAAAGGTAGGGCGAGAGTCGATCTCCTTACCTAATACCTCGTGAAGGACTAAATGAATCAGTAACTATGCCTTGCCACACGACCTGCAAAGTCATCATCGTCACACACTTCATAATCATTGAGATTAAATTTATCGGAATGCTGATGTTCGTTAATGTAGTTTGAATAAAGTTCTATCAAATCTGGTCATAAGCTTTTTCTAGATCCACCTTGATAGGCAAAAACTTGGTTTTCCCCTTCTTCTTTCTCATCGAATGTACGACTTCCTGAGTGATGATAATATTATTAGTTATTTGTCTGCTAGGAATAAAAATGCTTTGATTCGCCTACATTAGTTGATCCATGTGGTTTTTCAGCCAATTTATAATAATTTTAGAAATAATCTTGTAAAGCACATTGCAGAGGCTAATTGGTCGGAATAGCGCAATATTCTTTGAGGAGGGAATTTTGGGGATCAGGACTAGAATGATTTGATTTAAATCTTTTTCCCAACGTTCTAGCCTGAAGACTTCCTTAACGTACTCTACCATTTTTGGCCCGATCTGCCCCCATTGCTTATGAGAAAATAGGGCATTGAAACCATCTACTTCAAAGGCTTTATTCAGATTCATGTCAAAAACAGGTGGTTTGATTTAAATCTTTTTCCCAGCGTTCCAACCTGAAGACTTCCTTAACGTACTCTACCACTTTTGGCCCGATCTACCCCCATTTCTTCTTAGAAAATAGGGCATTGAAACCATCTACTTCAAAGGCTTTATTTGGATTCATGTCAACAACCGTTGAACTGATTTCAGTGTCATAGATTGGCTGAGCTAATGCATGAAGTCTATCTGCCGAAAGCAAAGGAAAAGCTCCCGAGATCGGGTAATGGTGTAAAGGCCCATCTTTTTGTGTATACATTTGGACAAAAAAGTCCTTGGCTAACATATTTAGTTGCACTGGGTCATAGATCTGTGACCCATGAGAATCAGCGAGTCGCTCTATCTTCATTTTCTTCCTTTTGGAAAGAGTGAATGTATAGTAATATTTCGTATTCCTATTACCCTTCGAGATCTAGTCGCATCAGGCTTTCTGATGCCAAAAGATTTCCTCCTCACACAATACCTGCATCAGTTTCCCACTTAATTTTTCCTTCAATTCTATTAAAGAATCCAAGTTGCCTCTTGCCATGGCCCTCTAAATGACCTGAAGCCTTGCTAACAGTCTTTTTTTTTTGGGTTAGAAAATATGACCAAAATTGGATCTATTCCATCTTATGAGTTGATGGGAGAATAGGGCTAACGATTTACTCATCGTCTCTGCGGTTGGTAACCAATGCTTTGCTATTACTTCATCAAATCCTCGATGAGTTAGCCAAACATTTTGGAATCTAAACACTAGGGATTCAATTAATCTAGGTGCTTGTCTTTGCAAATAAACCAACATGGATCTATGATCTGACCCAAGAAAGGGTAAGTGATGGTTCTCTATTTGAGGAAAAGCTTACAGCTAAGCCATCGAGCCAAAAACTATGTCCAACCTAGCTTGAACCATTCCTCGGTGCCACGTAAACTTGGATCCTATAAAATCAAGACCGTGAAGGCTACTCTTGTGCACCTAACTTTGAAAACATTTATTCACCACCCTCGCATTCATGGCTCCAACTCGTTTATCGGCTATCTCCAACTTAGCATTAAAATCCCCTCCTACGAGCCAGGGTCTATGAATAGAGCTTCTTACCCATTTTAAAATTGGCCAAAGGTCGGATTAAGAAGAGGCTTGCGGGCTTGCATAAATCGCCGTAAAATCAAAAGAGAAAGAAGCATACTTGATTATGGTATGAATAAATTGGCGGTGTGCTAGTACTATTGAGATATTGAAATCATCCTTCCATAAAATCCATATCCCTCCAGAGAAACCTTCTGCCTCTACCCTAAATGAGTAATCAAGCCCCAAAGCACTGACGACCTTGTGAGCCCTAGTTCCACTAGTTTGGGTTTCCATCAAAACAAGGATATCAAGATTAAAATGACAATGTAATTTCGAAGTATGGCAAGGAGTTTAATTCTGCCTGCCCCTTGACAATTCCAAATTAAGATTGACATAAAGATATAAAAGGTGCCACATAGAAGCTGTACCTCTAGTGGGAGCTTCCTTGGTTCCGTAGTCCTGAGGCTGTGTTTCTTGCACCTCTTCGTATTGTGTAACACCCCACTCCCGAGTGACCCGAACCCGATATCGTTGGTGATATCCGAGTCCGTGCCCCGCGAGGGTGGCGT
>JANIHY010000002.1:19445465-19461877 GCA_027479065.1 Erythroxylum brevipes
TTAAGTATGATGGGTTGCTAATTGTGTACTTTTACTAGTCTCACATTGACTATTTAGACTAGGATCATTGCTCCTTATATTGCTAAGTGTGATTGTTAGTGCTGTCTTAACCAGCAGAGCCATATTCCAAAGAATGAAGAATTATACAGTTAAGTATAGTTTCCAATCTTGCTTATAAGTACACTATGCAGAATGGTATCTTCATATTACCATGAACATTCATATTTGTTTTCAGCCTTCTTCAGTTTATTTTCAGCCTTTTTGCATAATTTCTTTACTTTTCTCCATATGGTGTTGGTTATGGCATAGGTGTTAATTTGGAGCAGGGATTGGGTACAAATGACGGAGGAAATTTAAGCCTTTCTTTGAACCTTGGCGATGGACGACTGAGCCCTTCATTGAACAGAAATACAAGTAGGTATGATAGTCCATTTGTGTATGGTGTAGGCAATGATGGGAATAATTCTATGTTAATTTCAACTGCTAGAAGTTTGTGGGCTAACCATCAGCTCTAATGCTGTTTATGGGTTCTGGGAGTGGGAGATCAAGGATGAGTTCCTTTGGCAGTATAGGAGCACTCTGGGGATCCACAGCTCATCCTCCAGTTTGCACTTGATGTGGGGTGTGTGTGTGAATAAATTTTGAGGACTTCTGAGTCTTCATCCTCCAGTTTAAGTTTTTAGATAGAATGGTTTCTTGATTCTTCTGTCTTCATTTTCTGGTCTATATTAAGTTTCTTAAGCATGGTCTGATTTAGGAATAGACAAATGCTTACTCACATTTTTTTACGCTTAAGTTCTAAAACATTGAAAGGAAAAATAAAGAAATTTTCCTTAACTTTGGCTGACACATATATTACCCTTGATAATCCATTTATTGACGCATTAACAATTTTGTAAAGGAGTTGAAGGAAACATAATTATCAATGATGTTTATGTTGCTGTGGGAAAAGATGACTTGGAAGTCTTGAAATGGGCTCTGTATCATGTTGTCACTCCTGGAGCTAGATTCTTCCTCCTTCATGTTTTCCTCCTCTAACCTCTATTCCAACGCCAGGTAAGGACATGATTTATTCTTCCCTTCACAATTTCGCAGGTTAACAGTCAAGTTGAATTGGATTCGTTACAATACAAATGTTTAAACATGATATCTATGCTAATTTTCTTTAAAAGTATATCAAAGTTGAGGGAGATCACATATTGAAGAAGTAGACTTGATTTCTATGCATCATCCAATGGCCTTAAGCCTGATGCGATGTCCACTAATATTTTGAAAGTTTTAACAATTTGGAAACATAATTAGCAAAGTGATTATGGACCATTTCAATGATTGTCTAAATGGGAATCTTAGAGTGATTTGAAATCTCACTTGTTTTGTTACTTTGAAAGAATGTATTTAATTTGGATCCCTGAAGATGAAGTTATTGCAGATTTTTGATTTGAAGACGAGCCATTGGTTGAACTATTAGAGAGTCCCAAGTATGAACTATTGAAGAGTTCATTATTGAAGCCATTGTAGATGAACTGGGTTTCATCTTGAGCCAATATCCAGTATTTCAAATATAGAAAACAACAGACTTGAAATGGCAACAATACAGACGCAACAACCATTTTCTTACAAGATTAAAGATGTTCTCTTAGCCTTTGGCTTTGTAGGTTCGGTTAAAAGAACACATTCCAGCGAGAGGACTTGATTAAATTTTTATTTGAAATTTAGGCATCAATTGTAATATGAAGTGTAAGTCTATACATTGCTATTTTTTCTTTCTCAAGTGCACTTGCAAAAGATTATCCGGAATTATAACTTACACCCTTTTTTAGTTTTAATTGTCTTCATTAAAGCATTGAAAAGAAGTGTGTACCTCTACCTCCAGAAACTATTCATGTGCATTATCAATGCAATGAAAACAATATAATAAGAACCAAGATTTTCAGGATATTGGAACAAAATCTCTTAGCAGTTCCTTACAAACTATTCATGTGCATTATCAATATAATCAAAACAATATAATAACAACAACTGGGATGAAGCCATTCAGGTTTGGAATGCAAAGTAAAGTCTTTGTTCTTCTTCAACAAAACCTCTGCAATCCTTACAATTCCCTCAATGGCTGCATAGTTAAGTGTTGTGGCACTATTTATGTTTGTTATTGTTAAGTCTTCTGCTTCCAACCTGTTCAACAAATACATTGCAATCTCTACATGCCTGGCAACAACTGCCACATCTAGAGCTATATCTCCATTTGCTGAAAGACTAGCAGTCAGTGCATCTTCATGATCTTACAGGAACTTCATTGTAGCCTCCCAATAACAATTGTAGATAACTTTGTATAGTGGCAAATTGTGGACGTACTTAGTATCCTTTATATCTGCCAAATGAAGGTTCAAAGTTACTCTCTTTTATCTGTACCTCACAAATGATTAAATTATTTTTAGAATCACAATCTTTCTATATAGTTTCATCACAAACAGTAAGTTGTTTAACACTACCAACTCAATATAAATTTCTTCAATATGGGAACAATTCATATGATGGTTCAGTCCTACTACTGTTGTTGATCTCTGCCAAGAAATATACTTGGTACTACGACTATAGTCCCACATGGCAACAACTAATTCAGAAAATGCACCACACAATAACAAATCTAGTTACTTTGACTCAAACTAGCAACAATGAACTCAGGCTACCCAACATCTGTATCTAAGTAACCTACTTTCTTATACCTACAAAGCAACAATAGTCAATAATGATCGTGCAATTTCAAAAATAGAAGAAAGACCTCTATTGAGACAAAAGAAAAAACATTAAGTACCAACCTCAACAAGATGAACATTAGATGCACGACTTAGAAGAACAAAAGTGAATTCCCCTATTTGTGCCAGAGACATTCCAACCTTCACATCCAAATACATTTGAGGATCTTCTATAAGAGGAACATTTAGAATCCAAAACAAAAATGTTGTTACATTCCAACAAAAACTTACAAGAATGGAAGTTTTATTGCCGTATCCAAATCCCTTGACAACAGCAGCCACCACAGTAGTTTTTAAAATAATAACCAACAATACAGCTGCGAGTAAAATATCCACATGATTCCAGAGGAAGTGAATATGTATCAACATTCCAATGCTTGCTAGAAATAGAGCCGCAAAGAAATTACGAATTGGTTCAACCTGAAAATTAACCAATTCCAACGAATGCATAAAAAAGGAGATTTTTCCTTTAAATAACAGAATTACAAGAAAATAAATAGAGTAGAAAAGGAAACACAAGCTTTAATGGAGAGATAAGAAAAGGAAATGTATAAACAATTGACTGGTTTTTGTCTCAACGACTTCTATCATTAAAGCTGAGAGATTCTATCTTCGTACTATGCTTTGAAATAACCTTAACATTCCCAAAATTCAAACAGAGAGGAAAAAAAGAAAGGAAGAAAACCTCTCAAGAAGAACGTTGATGAGATAACGAGCAAAGGTGGATTTGCCACTGTTTATTAGGGCCACAGATTGAGGCAATAGGAGGATGTGAAACTAATTAACCATATGCAATGGTTTCTGCGCCCTCCGACCACTGCTGAGATACGCATATACCGAGAGAGACGATGACCAAGAAGTAGAATGGGACATGGATGGAGTTAGGAGAGCAGATGAGGACGAAGTCGTTCTTGTTGATGGGGACGAGGTTGATGGGGATGGGGATGAGGTTTGAAGGCACGAGGGTTAATAAAAAACTTGCTTTTGGTTTGTTTGTAATATAACATTTAATAATAATTTTAATTTTAGTTTAGGGATATAATTGGAAAAGTATGTTAACATTAAATTATATTTCATAAAATATTATTGTATACCAAACATCATAATAACAATCTACTCAACTTTTCTATTAAAATTTTTATAAGTATCCAAACATATAAATATCTTTACTTTTCCACGTATTTATTTTCCAAGGAATCAGATTCCAAATTAACATTACTTTCCTGACAACCAAACGGGGCCTAAGTTGTAACATTTTCTACATTGTAATTAAGTGTATTAATTGCAAACTATTGCTAAATAATTGTATTTAAAATAAAATTGATCCAACTCTATTAAAATTTTATGATATGATTGGGATCTTAAAATGAGTTTATATAAATTTTGATGGTATAATTTGTTTTAAATGAATGAAAAAATTTATTATCACTTTTACAACTTTGAAAAATAATTCATTCCTAAGTTTAAGGTATAATAGTATGAGTAGAATTTTGATTGGTGTAGGATTGTATTTAGGATGGCTAATATTTAATAGAAACACAAAATAACTCTGTCGTTGCATTTCTTTTCTCTATAAATGAATAGAGCATCCTCAGGGACATAACCCTTGCTGAAAGTCTCTTCCTGGAAACCACAACCAAAAACCAATGACAAACGTGCCGGCCAAGTGGTCAACGGAATCGGATCTCCGGTCACCCCTGGTCCAACCTTCTAAAGAAACCACATGGAATAAGCCCGTCCAGGGACTTCAACAGCCTCAGAAGCTGACGATCGACGACATGCTGCAACAGCACTGCGGCGAGTTTGGGGCGTGGCAATTGCGACACTTCGTGTTGGCCAGCTTGGCTTGGGGTCTTGAAGGTCTACACACCATGGTCATGATTTTTGCAGACCAGGAGCCAGAGTTTCGTTGTGTAGGGACGGGTTGCGCTGAGTGGGCAAAGAGTGTTTGCGGGTTAGAACCAGGGTCATGGGACTGGGTTGGTGGTGCAGGAAGCTCCACGGTGGCTCAGTGGGGTTTGGTTTGCGGTGAGAAGTTTAAGGTTGGACTTGTTCAGGCTGTCTTCTTTGGTGGGTGCATGATTGGTAAGTTGTGTGGTTTCGCTAATCTTTCTCCATTCTCCCTGCTTCTTTTTGGCAAACCGTAATTTATGTCTTCTCCAGTGTCTGGTTTATGTTTTTTCATCCCTTAATATATACATCTAACCACGTGGAGTTTGACCAATGTGTTCACTCACTCTACCCAGAAGTTGAGCTAATGTTTCACTAATTGGTTGCCACTTACGTTCTATTAATTTTCGTGATTGTTTGTAATAAATAAGTTTGTTTTTGCATAGTTAAAGTTTGACCAAAGAGCTGCAATTACTCATCGGTTGGTTTCGAAGCTCAACTGGACATTTGTATACATCTTATTAATTAGTAAGTTGATAGGCATGAATCTAAACTTACTTGTTAGGTTCACAACATGGTATATCATATTGTCTCGTCGGTTTATCCATCTTAACCTACGTAAATATAGGATCAAAGAAAGCTAATATTGTGTGGGATTGAGTTGACGGCTTAAAGCTCTATCTAACATTTGTTTGTCTTGTCGGACTAAATTCAATTTCATTTTGTATGGCATTTATGAAGAACTAAAATTGACCTTTAAATTTCTTTGAGTGAGTTTCCAGTCAACGAAGTTCATTCAAGTTTCTGAATTTTGGGGCAAAATGAATGTATCCTCCAAGACTGCCCTCAAATCTTCAGATATCATTTTAACTATTGCCAAGCAATTAATTAATGTTTGTGATATATTTATAGTGCTTTTCGTTCCATTTCTAACAGTTAAAAATAAAGGTCATTGGTTATGGTATTTTATAATTATGTTTATAAGTTGATCTCATAAAATGGTCTGCATTGCAATTTTTTCCGCAAAAGGAAAAGTTTATTCATATAGAAAATAGGAGACGACAGTAGTACATCTTCACCCCACAAATTTCCAAGCGTGAATAGGAGTTAGGGGTTTGTCTTCCAAAATTGGACGATGTGACAGGTAAGCGTACAGTTTTGATTGTACAAAATGTCTTTGATGTCATTGCCCTTGGGGGCCCTTCGCTTGGCCCATGTCTGCATATTACTTGCTACTGTCAAATAATGCTTTCATGGTTAACAATTAATATGTCATTGAATGGTGTGCACCATTAAATTTTTTTTTTTTTTGTGATAATAATTATATGGAGTACAACACAAGCCCGTGTTTTTTTGTAATGTTCTTCCACGTTTTGGCTACAGCATTAATGACGCCGTAACTTTTCGGGTAATGTATCAGATTTTCTCTCCTATTATTTTATTGCCTTTTTAATTACTATAAGTCAAAAAATATATCTATGAATTGTTTAATACTCGATCATTTATGACGTTGTTTCCACTTTCTCCTTCAAACTTTACATCATATTGAAAGCACCAATACTACATGGAGTATCGGTATTTCTTACCTTGAACGAGTTTCGTTCAACTTCTAAGCATGAATAACTTCCCCTAGTAATGTTATTCTATCTTTTCATATATCAATAATTGAAACTGAGAACAGAGGAGAAAGTTAGATTGTATAACTTGGGAAATAAATCTTCTATCCCAAAATCTATTCTCTCTGTTCTCTTTTTATTTTTAATAATTCAATTTATTGTACTAAATAGTTGAGATTAAAAAAAAAAAAACAGTAACTAGGTAGGGAACAGAAAATCTGTTCCATAGCTTGGTGCTTAGTAAACTTTCCATGCAGGGAACTGTCATTTCCTTTTTTATATTAACTGAATTTCAAATGTTTAATTGCAAATATGAATAAACTTCAGCACCTTTCCTTATGAATTAAATCCATCGACTTTTTATCTCGCTTTCTTTCTGGTCTCTTTTATATCTCGCTTTCTTTCTAGTCTCTTTTATATTTATTTGTATCTAACATTTATAAGAGCATGAATAGGCATCTACTGAAAGTTTAATTAACATCAAGACTAATATTGTAATTATGATAATTCTTCAGGTGCAGGCATTTTTGACCATCTTTCTAACTCAAGCCTTGGAAGAAAAGGAGCTCTAACAGTAGTATGCATTATGAATGTTGTCTCTGGTTGCTTAACAACATTAGTCCAAACTACTGGGTCTATCTTCTTCTCCAACTATTCTTAGGAATCAGCAGTGGGGGCACTGTTCTTTGTTCATTCGTCCTTGCCACTGAACCCGTTGAACCTAGAAGTTGTGACGCCACTGGCATGTCCATCTTCTACTTTTTCTCCGGCGGAATCGCCTTACTCTCTGGTATTGCCTATCTCGTCCGTTCGTGGCGTGCACTCTACATTACATCTTCAGTTCCTACTATCCTATTTGTCGCTCTTATTCTTCCTTTCGTGTCTGAGTCACCAAGATGGTACCTAATTCGAGGAAGAGCGAGTGAAGCGATGAAAGTAATGAGCTCCATTGTTAAAGGTAATGGAAACCACCTTCCTGATAATATTATCCTTGCCCTAGATGAAGAAGAACGGTACTCAAACAGGCAAGGAAGAACTTGAAACAAAACAAGCAGTAACAGGGTCTCTGATTGATGTGCTCTCTGATTGATGTGATTCGATCCCCAGTGACCCATATTAGATTGTTTTTAGATGTGTTTATCAACTTCTTCTTCACAACCGTGTACTTTGGACTCAGTTTGAACGCTGTCAACCTAGGCACCAACCTCTATCTCACTGATCAATGCAGTAGCTGAAATGCCAACATATCTAATAACAGGCCTTTTTTTGGACAAAACAGGAAGAAAACCATTAGCAATTGGGACACAATGGTTCAGTGGAGCATTTTGCTTGGCGGCAAGCTTGATGAGTAACGTTGGGATATGGAAAGTGTTAAGGATGCTCTGTGGGGTGTGTGGGATATTTGGCTCTGCTGGAACTTATAATTTGCTATTTATATACACCGTAGAGTTGTTCCCGATGATGGTCTGAACCGCCGCGCTTGGTGCGACACAGACAACGCAAGTTGGGGCAATATTGGCACCGATTATCGTGTTTATGGGAGGTGCATAGCCGTTTATAATTTTTGGTGTATTTGGGGTCGCTGGAGGATTGCTTTCACTTTTGCTTCCTGAGATGTTGAATCAACCATTGTATGATACATTCAAGGGTATGGAGGATGTTGAAAATGGCCTAAGAGTTGCTTGAAGTGGTTCATAATGAAGAAGCAATTGTACACTAAATTAGGTTTTAACTAGGTAATAAGTGGAGATGAATTATAGTGATGGAAATCTAAATCTTGTTATATTTATCATACTCTTGTGATTTTTGGGTTTATTGTAATAATTGAACTTTTTTTCTAATTTTTAGGATGGAATGTGGCATTATTGATTCCTTTAAACTCCCAAAAATGCAATAAATATTTCCACTATTTCAAAGAAAATTTTTAGACATTCTACAACATCGATCATATGCTCAATATTGTCTTGTTATTGTGAATGTCCAAGTCAACTTATCAAATCTTTAGACCCTCAAATTAAAGTACAGAAATTATAATTATATAATCCTATTTCCTTTAATGAATTGGAAGATTAAACGTCTATGAATGGAAAAAAATGTAAGAATTTATTTTTCGTGACAAGGGGGTTGTTAAAAGTTAAAAATATTGTCAATTGAGCTTTCCTATTATTGAAAATATTTTCAATGTTTTAATTGATTTACAATATCCTCGTGGGGAATTCCTCTCTTATTTTTCCACATACTTATTTCATTTTCACACAACTTATCTTGCCATTTCTTTTGGTAGATCTCGTATCCATATCCATATTCATATCATATGTCTCATATCTATATCCATGTAAATAATAATGATAATTCTTATAATTGCATATTAACTAAAAAGAAACTTATCTATCAAATCATTATACATTTCAATTTGACTGGACATCAAATTGGTAAGAGGTTTAAGGTTTAAAGATTCAAATAATATTAGACTATTATAAAATTATTTCATAATAAATAAGAAGTAAAAATTATAAGAATAAGTAAACATAATATAAAATAAAATATTTATTAAAATAAAAGTGCAAAAATGTTTATTAATATATAATAAATTAATAATATATCTAATAATTTAAACTAAAATTAAATCTAACATAAAACTTAGAATAATAACAAAAATCAATATTATGTTCTAAAAGAGGTTGTATCTCATCTTTATCAAAAGTTTCAAATTTTCTGACACTATCTAAAAAGTCATAAATCACACTTTCATTCAAAACATTTACATCAATATTTTCTTCTGCATTTAAATAAATTACAAATTGGTAATGTTTGAAATTATTCGCTAATAGATTATGATTTATTATTAAATATCTTCAAAAAATATTTCAACTGACCATTAGTAAAAGTCATTAATTTATTTGTAATGATAAGTGTATTTTCTTCATAAATCGCTTTTTCAAGTTCATTATAATTCTTCAATTAAAAATTATTATGATCAATATAATCAATATCAACTTAATCGTATGTTCTCTTATTAATAAATGTTCTAAATTCATAATAGATAAATTATAAAATCAATAATAAAAGTATAATTACTTGTAAAATAAAATTCAAGTAATAAAATACCTATTTTTCATCATTATAAGTAACATAAACAAGATCATTAATTCTTTGATATTCTAAGCAATTTCATTTCTTCGTATGAATACGCTAAAAATGTTCTAATTACAATCACAACTTAATACAAAAGTTGTTTAAGTAATGTAATAATAAATTTTCTCAACTTTGGAACACTTTCACCAGATAATCTCTACCACTCATCTGCATTTTAAATCAATAGTTATAAATGTAAAATGTGTATTATTAATAAGTAAAGGATAAACTAATGAAAACTTACTAGGTTGCATTTTTTTCGTTATAAAATCTCTCTTTGTAAAAGATCTAACAAAACTACCTAAACCTTCACAATACAATTTAATTTCATTTATTGCCTTTAATTACTCTTCATTAGAGAAAATACTTTTGCATTCAATCATATCAAAGAGACAACCCATAATATTAAAATATACATATATATATCCATTATATAAGTAATAAGGGTTGAGAAAGTAAGCTACTAAGTGGATCCTTTGAGTAAAATGCTTATCACATTGCCTATTAAGAATATCTGTATAAGGCTTGTACAATTTCTCCTTCCCTTTAAAAAATTCATAATTGTTTTATAAAATCTAGGCTTCTCATTTGAGTCTACAATCCTTAACAATGTTATAAGTGGAGTCATAATCTTCACGATAATCAAGCAAGCATCCCATAATTTATTATCCATAATAATAGTGCAAACCTCTTTTCTTTTTACACCTTTTAATAATTTATGACTTAAAAAGTGTTTACTTGTCACTAAATTTTAAAGTACTTGTTTATGCTCATAAACACTTTTTAAAGTTATAAATGTAGTTGCAAACCTAGTAGCAACAGGACACATAATCTCTACCCAATCTTTTTGCTTTCTTAACCAAGATAAAAATATAATATGATTATACATAAAAATTGTGATCTTAGATGCAAGTAAAGCAAGATTAGAAATATGAACCATACAACCAATATCTTTGAAAATGATATTTATACAATTTACCTAACATGGAGACCAATAAATATGCTAATACTTTGATTGTAACAAGTACCAAGTTGATACATAATTAATTGCGTGGTTTGTAGCCTACCGTGATTGTAACATCTATTGTTTATTGAAAATAGGGTCAATTTAAAGCATTTAAATGAATATATAAATGATAAAACCATCTAGCCCATACTTGTCTTCATCGCAAAATATCATCCTTATTAACCAAAATACCTTGTAAACTAGGTTGAGAACTAGGAGTACTTCTTAGAGGAAGATAAGAATTTATATCAATAATTGCTTTCCTTTTTCTTTTATTTAATACTTTTTATGCTTTATCATCTCTAAAAGATATATTATGAGCCTCTTTATTTTTATTTTTCTTTTTTATTTTACTTATTTTTGTAAATAATTTTTTATCCTCTTACATATATCAAATGGTAACTTTTTATAAGAAACCATATTATCTAGTATACCAACAAGATGTTCATTAATTATATAAATTCCTTTGTCTTTAAATATTATATCAGAAAGCATACAATTATATTATATGTCATTATCTTCAACACCTAGTTGAAGTCCTGCTAAGGCGCAAGATCTGGAAAGATTTGATAGTACGCAGTTTTACCCCTACCTAGTAGAGCGGTTGTCTCTGATAGACCCATATGCAATTTGATATGAGGATCTTACAAAATTATAATTAGATGTGCATACATATCCAAAAAATAAAGTAAAATAAATAAATAAATCAAATAAACATAAATGGTAAGAAAAGCAAACAAATACAAAAATACAACACAATACAAATAAATACTTAAGAGAACAATAATCGTAATATTAAAAAATAAAAAACAAGAGTAAAAAATATAACACAAAATAACGTACATGTAGAGCATGTCTAAGATTAGCAATAGATGTTAAGAGAAATACATACCAGAAAAGACTCATATTAAGCACGAAAGACCCACACAAAAATAACTCTGACCAGGCCTATCAAAGCCTTAATTACACTATATAAGAACCAAACTAATCTATATACTTTAGAAGGTACATACTACACAATAAATGCAAATGACATAGGTAATTATAAATTACAAGAAAGTGAATGTCCTCTTTCAAGAGAGACCTTTAACCTATATCTTAGTATGTCAAAGTTTCCTATTGTGGGCCAAGTCCTTGGTAAGATCCAACCTATCCATATCATTCTTGATCACTTTCTCCTAATTCTTTTAGGCCTTCCTTTTATCCTCTTATAGTCTGTAAATATTATTTGTTTGCATCTTGTCATTAGAGCATCAGGGTGGCTTCTCTTAACATGTCCAAATCATCTAAGTTGTGCCTCTCTCAATTTGTCATTTATACCAGTCACCTTTAATTTGTCTTTGACCATTAGATTTTGTACCTTATCTCTTCTGGTAAGGTTACACATCCACTGAAGCATCATCATGTTTGTCACCAAAATCTTGTTATTATGTATTCGTTTGGTGAGTTAACATTTTGCCCCATATAGTATGGTTGATCTATTCGATAAGCGATAGAATTTACCTTTGAGCTTGAGTGGTATCTTCTTGCCATATAAAACTCCTAACATACTTCTCCATTTGAGCCATCTTGATCTAATATGATGGAATATCTTCATTGATCTCTTCATTGTTTTAGATGATAGACCCTAAGTATTTGAAACACTCCTTCCCCGGTATAACTTCTTATCCAACTTTACCTCTACTTCAGTAGTCACCTGATGGCCCGAAAAGTTGCATTCTAATTATTCAGTTTTAGTCCTGCTCACTTTAAATCCCTTCAACTCTAACGTTTCTCTCCAACATTCTAACTTGACTTTGACCCCTTCTTTTGTCTCATCTACGAAGACAATATCGTCAACAAACAATATAACCAAGGCCCATCTCCTTGAATATTCTTGATATGCTCATCCATTATTAATGTAAGTAGAAAAAGGGCTTAATGCAGAGCCTTTGTGTAACCCAATATCAATAGAAAAATTATTAGTATCTCCTCCTATCATCCTTACTCTAGTCATTTCCCTTTGATACATATCTCTAATCACCCTTATATATTTCATAGGAACTCCTTTAACCTTTAAACACCTCTACAAGATTTCCCTAAAACCTTGCATATGTCTTCTTTAGATCAATAAAAACCAAGTGCAAATTTCTCTGTCTTTCCTTGTAGTATCCCATTACTCTTCTAAGGAGATGCAAGGCTTCTATCATGGACCTTCCTGATATAAAACCAAATTATTTTTTCGATATAGAAATCGTCTTTCTTACTCTCTTCTTAGTTACCTTCTTCCATAACTTCATAATGTGACTAAGTAATTTAATGCCTCTATAGTTGTTACAATTTTGGATGTCTCCTTTGTATTTATATAGAGGAATTAACAAACTTATTCTCCATTCATCTAACATCTTGACAGACTCAAGGATCACATTAAAAATCTTGACTAACCAATTAAGGCCTTCAATGCCTAGGCTTTTCCATACCTCTATGGGTATATCATCCGATCCTATTATCTTCCACTCTTCATCTCACTCAAAGCCTTTTTAATTTCCTCCCTTGTGATATGTTTACACCGAGAAACATTACAAAATCCCTCAAACTTGTTGAGCTCACCTAAAGAGATGTCTTCCGTTATGCCTTCATTAAAGTGGACATAGAAGTACCTGTACCATCTACTCTTTTTGTCCTTTTTTCCTATGAGCATCTGCCCTACTTCATCTCTTATACATCGAACTTGGTCTACTTCTCGCGTTTTTCATTGTCTAACTTTTGCCAACTTAAAATTGTCCTTTTCTCAGTATCCAATCTCTTGTATAGATTTTTATAAGCTTCACCTTTAGCCACTAAGGCTGCCTTCTTAACCTTTTTCTTTTCTAGTTTATACCTTTCTCTATTAGCTTCTCTATTTTCCTTTGTGGTACTTTCTAATATAGCTTTATATGCTTCCTTTTTAGCCTTTACCTTTTCTTGTACATCCTTATTCCACCACTAAGATTCCACCTTACCAATCCTCGACCCTCTAGAAATTCCCAATATCTATTTGGCAGTATTCCTTAGCCTATTTGCTACTCCCTTCCACATCTGATTAACATCTCCTTTTGATTTCCATTCAGCTCAAGTTCTTACTCTATCCTTAAATTGTTCCATCTTGTCCCCTTTCATATTCCACCATCTAACTTTAGTACACCTCCTAATATTTCTCTTCTTCCTCCATCCCCAATCTATGCTGAGTTACTAGACATGCTTTTGGAATCACCATACAATCCTTACACCTAGTTCGATCACTCTGTCTTATAAGGAAATAATCAATTTGAGTCTTCATGACTATACTCTTATAAGTCACTAATTATTCCTCGTTCTTCTTGAATAAAGAGTTGACTATCATTAACTCAATTTCTATCTCCTTATCTAATAAAGCAACCACGTAGCATTCCTATCTCCGTACCTAAAACCCCCATAGGTCTATGGATATTCATCCGATGTTGCTCCTATATGACCATTAAAATCTTCTCCTAAAATGACTTTCTCTTTAGTAGGGATTTGAAAGATCACCTCATCTAAATCCTCCCAGAATTATCGTTTTTGTTGTTCGTCTAGACCTACATGAGGTGCATACGCACACACCATATAAAGAACAACACTAGTCACCATGATCTTAACAGGCATAATCCTATCATTTGACCTCTTTATCTCCACAACATGACTTATAAGGTCCTTAACAACTAAGATACCGACCCCATTCTTTTGCCTTAAACCCTTTAAGTACCAAAATTTGAACCAATTAATCTTGCTTTAGCCCCCGTCCACTTTGTCTCCTAGATGCATGCTATATGAATCTTATACTTTTCTAAAATCTCCATTAATTATGCGTACTTTCTTATAAGGGTTTCAATATTCCAAGAACCTATCTATAGTCTGTTAACATCTTCATTACTCTTACAACCGAAACTCCCCAGAGGACTAGCCTTTGCTCCATCACTAATATAAAAGGCCACTACTTCTAACTCACGACCCCTATGAACCCAAGATAATAATAAAGTAAAAAAAGTATGTCTAAAGTAATTAGTAGAAAATGGAAACTAAACTAACGACTAGTTGGAGTTGATTGTGCTAGTTGAGGAGAACTAGTAAAAAAGAAAGAAGAGAAAAAATAAAAATTAGTAATAAATAGGTAAAATACAAATCCCATAATAGAGAAACCAAATTATTAGTAATAGAGTAAATCAAGCCCAGATTTTTATATTCTTATAAATCATAGATAAAAAGTTGATAAAAATAAAATAAAATAAACAAGTAAAACATAGAGAGAGAAAGAGAAGCTAGAGATGGCAAATATAAGAGATTCGTGGGAATTAGTATCGTGGGTGTTAGTACCGACAAACCTAGAAACAATCTTAACAGAACTAGAAATACCCAGGGGTTGAAGTTTTGCAACCCAAGAAGTAGGCACTAATGGCCAAAAATCAGAAAAAGAAGGGAGAAATATGTATTTACATATCCCAGAAAGCTATACAACACCCAACTCAAAAACATAAGTGATGCAAAAACCAAGCCTCAAGAATTACGTTAAGGTAAGAGAGCTAAATCTTATAAACAATAAATCAGGTAAGTTATTCAACACAAAGATAATCTAAATATGAACTAAATTCGCTGAAAGGAAGCTAGTTAGTGAAAAGAACAACAAAGAAATACAAAAATTATAGACCGTACGATACTCTCTTAAGTTAGGTTCCAAAAACCAACAAGAACCTCACATGAGAGAGTTTAGTGTTTGGTTGCATGGATGAAAGAGGAAATTTCATACAATTATATTGGACATTTTCATCAAATGTTTGAGAAGAAAAAAATGAAACTAGATTAGACTTACCATAAGTAGAGGATGTTAAGTTCATCGTTTTTTTTAATGATTCTATATTCTCCATTATAATTTCAACCTAAAAATATAAGAAAAATATTAGTTTTGTACAAAAATAAGTCACAATAATAACCAAAACAAAAATAAGTCACAAAATGCTATAATAATGAATCAAAGAAGAAAGACGAGATGAAAAGAAAAAAGAAAAAAGTGTAAAAATGAAAATACCCAACTTTGTCTTCATGAACCTTGCATATTTTGTCCCTTTGTGTTAGTATGAGATTTGGCTTCAGTCACTATAACTGGCAAAAGAAAAATAATAAAAAGGAGGGTTAACTTATGATTTGTGGTATAAGGAATTAAATATATATATACATATATATAAGAAACATAAATTATGTTGAAAAACAATTGTAAACATTAAAGAAAATCAATACAAATAAAAGACTAGTTGAATTATTAAAGAGTTTGAAATTAAATTGGAGATGGAAATCGAAACTTTTTCCAAGATTGAATAAATCTGAAGAGTCATTAAAAAAGTTGAAGTAGGTTTAGAGAAGGATATTGAAAAAGGCTCTAACTTCATTATATTTATAGAAAACATCTTGGCTCATTCCTATGTATCCCAGTATCCCTCACTCAGATACTTAGTGTGTCACATATTGATGATTTTTCTTTCAATATGACATATATCACCTATCGAAGATTTCATTTTTAATATGACATGCTTCACTTTACCAACAATGTAATTACTAATTAGTTGTTATATTATATATACTATTATTTTGCTTCCTGTGTAGTTTGGTATGACTTTGGTCTTGTACTCTTCTACATTCCTTTTTTCCATCCATTAATTAATCAATTACATAATTACTCTTTTCAAATAAAAAACACTAAAAAAATCAATAGTAGTTAGAAAGAAAATGAAGATGGTTCGAGTACATTAGTAAAGTATGCGCCAAGATTTGAAAAAAATCTTCATGCCAAGTGTAACATCCCGTTACCAATGTGAGGGCATATCGGTAATTTGGATGGCTTAAGCAGTGAGTGCATTCATGATTGAATTGCACATATAGTGAGTCTGCATCAGTGATAAGTGTATAGATTGCACGTGCATACTTAGTGGCATGCATTCATGATTACCCAGCATTTAATTGTGATTAGTGATAAATTGATGAGAT
>JANIHY010000002.1:19543096-19564129 GCA_027479065.1 Erythroxylum brevipes
ATGCTTTATTATTTAAAAAACAAAATGAATTATATAAAAATGCTATTTTGCTGATATTCAAAGCTAAGCAAAAGAAAATTTATGAATTTTTTTATGTTATTAAAATTAATTTGGAGTAAGATGGTTCATCTTAAAACTAATATCTTATATATCAAATAAGTTTCTAAGTTTGTCAAACATGTGTTAGTAAAATTTAATATTAAGAGGGTGTTTGGTTCACACAAAATAATGATAAAAAGAATGATAATAAATATAGTAAGGAATGAGAATGAATATTATCATAATTATGATTATTGGTTAAGATAAAAAAATGATTACTATTACTATTAATAGTAGTTGGTTTGTTAAAAAAATTGAAAAATAAAATTTTATTACAAAATTTTACAATAATTTTAATATATTTTATTTAACTTTANNNNATTAATAAATTATAAATTGTAAATTATATTTTAATTAATTATATTTAATTATTAAAAGAGAGAAAAAAGAAAAAATTGTGAATGACTTTCATTTATAATTGGGAGGTATGAAATAACATCCAAAATTCATATATATTTTTCATATCTATTAATAAAAAAGTTGATGTTTTAAAAAGGATTAGTAATTTAATATTGTTCTTTTTCTTAAAAAGTTACACTTAAAAAATAAAGATTATAAAAGTACACCCGAGGCAAGGTAAGAAACGAAAGTACGAAACTCCTCGTCGTCCTCGTCCTCGTCGTCCTCCTCCTCCTCCTTCTCTGTCCCTAAGCCTAACCGTCACAATTCACAACGCGGCCGTTTCAACTTCGTGCGAACCCCAACCCTAACCTCCTCCTCTTTATCTCTCCTTTTCACGTATGTAAATCAGTAAATGCTTAGTTTCTCTCCCTGAGTTTGTCCTCATCAAATTCAAAACCTAGAACAAACAATCTCCCATCTGTTTACTTCATTCTCCTCAACTAAATCCAAGCATTGGTTCGTTGGACTTCTATGTTTCATAGTCGTTTGGTTGAATTTGGATGGTTGACGATGACGCTTCTGTGCTGAGCATTTCGGTTGGGTTTATTTTCGAATGGCTCAGCAGCAATCTTCGCGTCTTAGTCGTCTGCTCACTCTATTGGACAGTACGCTTTCTATTCCTTTCTTTCTTTTCTTATTTTTGTTTTGTTTTGAGCTGTGTGGCTGTAATCGATCTGAATAGATTTGAGTATAAATTGCGAAAGTTACGAAATTTCGATGCAATGTTTGCAGTCGGAAGTAATGCTATTGTGTTCTTGTCTACAATAAATTATTTTCAGCTGGTTCGACGCAAGCCACGAGGTTTACTGCTGCGAGGCAAATTGGAGAGATTGCCAGATCGCATCCTCAAGACTTGAACTCTCTTTTGAAGAAGGTGTGCCATTTTACTTTGGTTCCTCTTTAAATAATATTTACGTAATTGGAGATATATTGGTACCTAAATTTTGTATTATTCTTCCGCTTGACAATTGTTCGATTTCCTTCACCTAATTAATTGTTCAAAATGACTAGATAGCTGGATTCATGTCCTAGAAGAGAATAATGTTGCAGAGAGTGGAATGGTGTTTAATATCTGTTCCTTTTTTTGGTTGTTTCATACTTTACTCTGGCTAGTAGGAATAAGGAAACTTGAATGCAACATCCTTTAGCATTCCATTCGTCAATTAATGTTGCATTTCCTGTTCACAAGCTATGGAAATAGGTTAGAGAATGCGGAGCATGATGGGAGACTTTGGAATTGGTGTCGAACGAATTCAATTCTATAACCTTTGAAATTTATGCCGGAGAAATTACAAATTTGTTTTAGAATTGTTAGGATTTGGTGGACTAATGTTCCCATAAAGTAGATCCCAAATTATATTGGCAAAAGTCTGCAATGATCATCGCATATGTCTAGAAAGACCTAGCCTTATGGATGAGCTTTCATTTTGCTATCATCAATTAATTTCTTTTATCCACTTTCTAGAGTTTGGAGATTACATAAAATATGAGACCTCAAGCACGGAATCAATGCAATTGGAACTTATTATTGAACATAATTGATGGCATTTGGTTTTTCAAAATTTCTCTTTTAAACATTATACGGACTAAACTTCATTTCATGGTTCTGGTTATTGAGTTACACCCAAAACTTTGCTGGAGATGTTGATCTTCTGAAATGAAACATGATAAGGGACTAAACTTCATTTCATGGTTCTGGTTATTGAGTTACACCTAAAACTTTGCTGGAGATGTTGGTCTTCTGAAATGAACAGTGGGAAGTAGAGGCTTGCATGTAATTTATGGCAAATAATGCTTTAACTAATCTATTTCTGCTTCATCATAGTTGAATGCATTATTTGTAATTATATTGTTTATCTAGGTACTGTCTGTTTAAGATTTTACTATGGTTGTAGCAGGTAATTTTTCTCACCAGCAGTTAAGAAATTTTTGGACCAAAATTTAACCTTGTTTGGAGGCTAATCCTTGTATGCCTTATTTTCTTGTGGTTGCCATTTTCCTACAATAGTGGCCCCATGGTTTGGTTAGTTGCCTTGGGCCTAAAAATTTGGTTTAATTTATACTTCTGTGATGGCTTGATCATCATTCTTACACAAAATATTATTGGTACACATTCTATTTGTTTTCAACTTGTGAAGTAGTCTCAAATGCGTCTTGGCTGTATTCAAACATTAACTGGATGTAGGTCTTTCAATTGTTTTCTTTTGCACATATTTTTGTTTCCTTCTTTCTCTTTCTCAGGATTTTTTTTTAGGAAGTGGGGTGGGCTTGGAGAATTATGATATTGTTTGAATCAGTTCCCTTTAATCATATTACTGTTATGTTCTCTTCCAGGTATCACAGTATCTCCATAGTAAGAACTGGGACACAAGAGTCGCTGCTGCTCATGCTATTGGAGCCATAGCTCAGAATGTTAAACACCCAACATTAACCGATCTACTTGCTTCTATTGAGGCAAAAATGACAACCATGGGGATTTCAGGTGTTGCTGAAGATTTGATGGCAGGGCCTAATTACCCTAACGTCATATCATGCACTTCATTTAGAAGGTTGTTAATATATTTTTCAACATGGCTTTGTTTTTAATTTTTAAATAGAATCTTTTGAATTTTGTTTGGTATAAGTTTTGTCTTGGGTTTGGTTGCTATTCTTATCCTTCTCACTCCAATTCCTCTTTTTTTCCACAGTTTTGATATCATCAAGGTGTTGGAGTTTGGTGCGTTATTGGCATCAGGTGGACAGGTAACCAATCTTTTATGAGTTTAGGTATCTTGTTTCTCATTGCAAAGTAGAGTCCCATGGTTTCTTTCCTTTTACTTCATCCATACCATCCCCATTTGCTTTCCTGACAAAGGAGTCAATTTCCATTTTGTTTCTTATTTTATGCTCAAGAAAAAGAGGCTGGAATTGAGAACAAAATATTGATTAACCAGTAGTCTACCAGGAGTTTCCAGGATTCTGACCAAGATTGATATCTTATCTTTAAAAGAACTTGAATACACATTCCAAGATAAGAAGCTTAATGTACGATATTGAAAGTATCTCCCCTTTCATACACACACTTCTTGTTCTGAATTTTTTGAAGGCCAAGAAGAGATATTAGGACTAGAGAAGCTCATTTCGTGACAAAGAAATGATGTTCACATCTCTTAAAATTTAGTTAAAATGTTCGAATTCCATTCACTTACCAAAGTGAAACTTGTGAACTTAGCCAGCCATGAAATCTTGCAACATGTGCGGCAAAAATGATATTAAGTAATATCTTTTGATTCAAAAATCTTAAGATGATACCAGACTGGTTTGATTTAGTTTAATTTTGTTTATAACTTAATATTTATTGTTTGCAAGTGTGTCCTGCTGGATTTCATAAGAAGTGGTAACATAAACACCAATTAGGAGTTTTCTAAATTACTATGTGAAAATTTATACTGATGTTTATACTATTTTTCTGTTTTTGTGTGTGGGTAATGGTGGGATAGGACAGATGTATGCATATCTGAGCTTACCTAGATATGACTTAAGTGTACCTTTCCTATCTCGTTGCAGGAGTATGAGATTGCAATTGATAATTCCAAGAATCCAAGAGAGCGTTTGGCACGCCAGAAACAGAATCTGCGACGCCGTTTAGGTTAATGATTGGCTCTCCTTATTTTTTCTTTTTCTTGGGTTGGGGAAGGGGAAAAGATTTTTTTTAATGTTTTAATACTTTCTTACATGTTGCAGATTTTGATTGTTTAGTAGAACACAGACTGTCTGGCTGATGCTCACCTCTTCTAGCAGATATTATAGGATCTTTTGGTTCTTCTAGCATGACATTATTGGATTGATTGTTTAATCATTATTTTTTTCCTTCAATAATCTCTTTGCGTGTTGTCTTGATGGGAATTGTTCAGTAAAATTTCTTTTCCATTCCTTAGTTGCTGTGCGTTGAACTTGAATTCTTTGGACAGGTTTGGATCTTTGTGAGCAGCTTATGGATGTCAATGATGTGATTAAAGATGAAGATCTCTTTGTCCACAAGTTCCATCCCCAAGGAAATGGTTTAGAGCATAGATCATATATGCCTGCATCTGCACATAACATTCAGCGACTAGTTGCTAGTGTGGTTCCTACTGTCACATCCAAAAGACCAAGTGCAAGAGAACTGAATCTCTTGAAGAGAAAAGCTAAAGTAAACTTAAAAGATCAAGCAAAAAGTTGGTCTGATGATGGGGACGCAGATGTGTCACTTACTCAAAACTCGACTCCAAAGGCCTCAAATTCTGAGTCGTTTAGTTTCAGTAAGGTAATTGGGTTTTATACGTTCTGGTCTTTTAGATTGCTGCAGATTATTGCAACTTAGCTACCACTTTTCTTGGAAATTAGGCATGTCAATGTGTCTCACATATGATTCTAGAGACATGTTTTAGTAATTAAAACTAACCTATTCCCATTTCTCTCTGACTTCTGCTTAAGCCTGTGGTATAGTGGGATGAGGCGTATACATTGTTGAAGGCTATTGGGGGTGTAATAAGGATACAGAATGGAGAATAGTGATTGAACACAGGGCCTTCTTCTGGGAACTTGTTTCTTTGTTGTTCTTATTCTGTCTACATTGTTTATTTTTTATATATAGAATTCGGGAACTGTTATGCATTTAGAATTTGTGCTTTAGCGTTCATGAACTGGTCAGATGGTCAGGCATAAGAATCTGGCTAACACCTAAGGTCAAAATGTCAAAGTGGGTGCAGTATTTGCTGTTTATTTATCTGTTCGTTTGTTGCAGATTGGAAAAGAACCAAACAATACATTCATTTTTGCACACAGTTTTTTTTTTTAAATCTTGCTGTTTCATATCACATAAAATTGTTGGCTGCAAGTTGGTATCTTCTTTTCATTACAGCTAGATGTGGATGAAGAAAGCTTTGAGAGTGATGGAGATGGAAAATGGCCTTTCCGAAGTTTTGTTGAGCAGCTTATCCTTGACGTATTTGACTCGAGTAAGTTTTCATATGTTGTGCAAAGTTTAGTATTATGACTGTTATTTTGTTGTCGTGTGATAGTTTCCCTGCAAAACATTGGCAGTTTGGGAGGTTCGTCATGGCAGTATAATGGCTTTGAGAGAAATTTTATCGCATCATGGTGGTTCTGCTGGGGTGCTTTTACCTGAATTGAGTTTGGATGGTACTCTGGATGATTTGAAAGAAATGGAACATCCTGCTTCATTCAAGAAAGAGAGAGAAATTGATTTGAATATGCAAGTTTCATCAGATGACTTGGAGCCACATCTCAAAAGGCCCAAATTTGAACATGTTTCATTTCAATCAATGAATGTTTCATCTGTAGATTGTGGTCATTTAAACACTAGTGTTAAAGCTGAAGATGGTGGATGGAATCTACCTGCAGTGCAGGTGAATGGACAGGCTGATGTTAGTTCTGTTGAGATGGAGTTGGAGTCTTACCCTCCCAGTATAAGTGACTCATCTAAGGTGACCAATGAATTGGGAGACCCAAGATCTTATAGTGGAAATAATGATTCTTTTGGCATTAGTACGCTTAGGAACCTTCCAGAGAGTACTGAGCTGATGAACTTTGTTAAAGTGGCCAAACATTCTTGGATAAAGAATAGTGAATTTCTGCAAGATTGTGCTGTTCGTTTCTTGTGTGTACTATCACTAGATCGGTAAGGCTTCTATTTCGTGGATTTAATCAGTTGGTTGGTTTATGTTCTTTTGTTCTTTCATTATGCTGAGCATAACAACAGCCAATCCTAAAAGTCCAATCTATTGAATTTTCTATGTTCATGACTGTCCATTACTTTATATCTTTTATGTTGCTTGGCAGTTTTGGAGATTATGTATCCGACCAGGTTGTTGCCCCGGTACGGGAAACTTGTGCACAAGCATTAGGGGCTGCATTCAAGTATATGCATCGCTCTTTAGTGCTTGAAACATTGAATGTCCTCCTCCAAATGCAGGTAAATATTGTTCGTAAATGGTACCTGTCTTTTCTTTGCATCTGGTGTTTTCTTTTTGTTTTTAATTCTTTATTTGTTTCCTCTTTGTTCAGTGTAGACCAGAATGGGAAATTCGTCATGGAAGCCTTTTGGGTATAAAGTATTTGGTTGCTGTGCGACAGGTAAGACATTTTTGTATCTGGTGTCATTAGTGATACATGTAGATCTATCCTGGGTTTTCTCCCCTATTCTAATACACTTGTTAGCTGCTCAATTCCCTACTTTTGATTCATGGAACTAGTTATCTGGAGAATTTGTGCATGACCTGTTGCTTGCATTGATTGATCTGGGCTGATGCAAGAGCTCAGTCTTGTCTGAAAATGTGCTCCTGTTGATCCTCTTTCCAACTTATGTTAATTTTTGTGTTTGGTTCCAACTTCTTTTTGTCATGTGTCTTGGCCCCTTTTCTTGCATCAGGAGATGCTGCCTGATTTGCTAGGATATGTTTTGCCTGCTTGTAGAGCTGGACTGGAGGACCCTGACGATGATGTGCGGGCAGTTGCTGCAGATGCTTTGATACCAACTGCTGCTACTATTGTTTCTCTAAAGGGTCAAACATTACATTCCATTGTTATGCTCCTTTGGGATATACTACTCGATTTGGATGATCTTAGCCCATCCACAAGCAGGTACGTTCTCATCCTCAGAACCTTACTGATGCGCAGCAAGTCCTTAGAAATTAAGGGTAAATTAGGGGAAGGGAAAGAGGGAGCTGTGGGAACAAGAAAAAACAAAAGAAGAAAACAAGAACGGAGGGAGCAATAGAATAGAATCATAGTAAGAGAAGGGAACATGAATTTAGAGAACATAAGGAGGCAGAAACACTTGAATCTTTATCGGTAAGCAAAATCAACTGATAACAAGATATTAAACTTTGTATTTATGACATTATAAACTTAATTCTTATACTAACTAGAATATTAACTCAAAATAGAAGCAAAATCATCATCCAAATAAGACTAACAGGAGCTCAATTCTAAATTGAACTAAATATATAATCTACTTTTTATGTGTGTATTTCAGTGATGAGATTGTCTGCATCGCCTATCCCTTTCCTTCTTGATTTCTTGATAATTTTCATTTCAAAGTGTTAGGAAGGCACAAAGAAAATCTTTTCCTTAGTTGCGTGCTTTCAAGTGACAACATTTACTTAACAACATTACTTTTGCAACTAAATCAAGAATGGTTCTATTGGGAAAACTATATGTTATAAAACAGGATTAGAAGTGTGTTCAGACTTGGCTAATTTGAAAGTGATTAGGACCTAAGACGAAGCAAGGCACAAATGTGCTGAGTAATCTTAAAAGATATATCACATTCTTGATTACTTTGAATACCTATCCTACACTTTATTGACAAATTGATGATTGAATCACCACAATGTTGACAGTAAATATTTCTTGTCACTAAGTCTAATTTGTGATGAGTTCTGATGCTATCACAATGTGCAAGAAAAGGTGACTCGCAACATTGATTACTATGTGCCTCATGCACTAGTCTGGTGATATTTTTAAGAATGTGCATGATATTTCTCTAAGCATCTCAAAACTCTTTTTGTAGCTGATATTCTTATGGGCAACTCGCAGGCAGAATTTTGATTAGGAAAAATCAGATATCATTCGTGGAAAGTACCTCAAATTTGAAATATTCTCTTGGTCGTTTCTCCACTGGCACCAAACTTGGCTGTTTAACAAGGATTTAACTCTTTTGATATTAGGTTCTTACTGAACTTTAAGCAAAATGATTGCGCTAAACTGGTAATTTGGTGCTATAAATAACTTTATTAGGTTTCAAAGGTCTAGGTGGCGCACTGTTCCTTACAATATTTGAGCTGTAAAATTCCCTATTATTATGCATTTTATATATATTGTTACCTTGTTGTAGTTCTGCTTTATTTTCTCATAATTGACATGTTTTCTTGCATTACCTTCCTGGAACATAGTCACCTTCTTCTAGCTGTAGAGAACAAGAGCATCTCTGCCACATTAGAGCAGATCAGATTTATAAATTTTTGTTTTCCTGAGATGAGAAAACACTTTATGGTAGTTTAAATGTATGGAGGCAGTATATGATTTATATGTCTAATTATCTGTTATTGTTTTGCAGTGTGATGAATCTGTTGGCAGAAATATATTCACAAGAAGAGATAATTCCTAAAATGATATCAAAACAGAAGCAAGAGTTGGATTTAAATGAGATAGGCTGTGTTGATGATACTGGAGAAGGAAGAAACTTGCAGGAAAATCCTTATATGTTGTCAACATTGGCGCCCCGGTTGTGGCCATTCATGAGGCATAGTATCACATCAGTTCGATATTCAGCTATTCGAACTTTGGTAATTCTTTGTCTAAGCCCTTTCATTTATTTTGGAATTTCTATATGTTTACACATTTCAAATTTTTGGTTGCCAATTGCCATGTTTGCTTTTAATTTTTATCTTTATGGTTATATTTATAAGCTCTTATTGCTCATTGCACTGCTCACTGCTCTTCACATTTTTTCTTATTTTAGTGATGAATTATATGCGAGCCTCATTATTTCATTTCCGTTTTGTTTCTGTAAGAAGTTTTACCTTCTTCATATTGATTGGGTAATCTTATTTGCAGGAGAGATTGCTTGAAGCTGGCTACAAGAGGAACATCTCTGAACCATCGGATACATCATTTTGGCCCTCTTTTATTCTGGGAGATACTTTACGTATTGTTTTTCAGAATTTGCTGCTGGAATCAAATGAAGAAATTCTGCAGTGCTCTGAGAGAGTTTGGAGGCTTCTTGTTCAGGTTTCTTTCTGAATTTGATGCCATTCTATTATAGAAGCATAAATTATTATCTCTACTATCCAATCTACTCAATTTTGCCCAGTCAAGAGTTGCTCAGAATGGGAAGATTTTGTAGTTCAGAGCATCATCTTGTAAACTAAACTGAAATATGTTATGACATGAAATTTTGGTAATGTGGATTAGAAATTGTGCAACAAAGTATTGACCCTGAACTTGCAGCTGTGATTTAGTTTCTCTGAATGTTTCAAGTTTTCTTGTTACTGTTCTTATCTTTTCCATGATTTTGTTCAATTGATTTTAGTGCTCAGTGGAGGATTTGCATGCTGCCGCTTGTTCATACATGTCTTCATGGATAGAACTTGCAGCTACTCCTTATGGTTCACAATTAGATTCTGCAAAGATGTTTTGGCCTGTTGCTCCCCCTCGAAAGTCTCATGTTCGAGCTGCTGCCAAGATGAGAGCTGCGAAGCTTGAAAACGAGTTATCTGGAAACGTTTTCTTGGATCCTGTGAAAGAAACAATGCTGGAGGAAAAGAATGGAGATGCCTCTTCTGGTGCAGTTAGAATAATTGTGGGATCTGATGTTGAAATGTCAGTAACTAATACTCGAGTGATTACATCATCGGCATTGGGAATTTTTGCTTCCAGGTTGTGCGAGGCTTCCATCCAATATGTACTAGATCCACTATGGAATGCCCTTACTTCCTTATCTGGGGTCCAGCGTCAGGTAAATTTGTGCATTTTGATATTTAAACATCGTCTGAACCTCCCTCTCTATCTCTCTCTGACAATGATTGGTTTGGTTTATTAGGTGGGTTCAATGATACTTATATCATGGTTCAAAGAGATTAAGAGCAATGACCTCTCTGGAATGCAAGGAGTTTTGCCCGCTTTTCCCAATCATGTAAAAATGTGGTTGTTGGATCTGTTGTCCTGCCCTGACCCTGCATTTCCCACAAAAGATTCACTCCTTCCTTACTCTGAGCTCTCCAGGACATATTCAAAGATGCGTAATGAAGCAGGGCAGTTATTAAATGCTATAAATTCATCTGTTGTGTTTGAAAAGTTATCAACCACCAGAATAGATGTTGAAAGTTTGACTGCTGATGAAGCAATCAATTTTGCATCAAAGTTGCCACAGTTTTACAATGATGCTGCTGGTAATGATGCTGTTGACCGCGAAATTATCGACAGTATTGATTCATTGAAACAACGACTTCTGGCAACTTCTGGCTATCTAAAATGTGTACAGGTATTCTGAGGATGGATTATTATATGTTATAACCTTGAACATGAATGTTTAAGATGCACTTATTAGTTTGAGTTAGAATATTTCTGGTCAAACCTATTAGGATGTTAATTTTGCATTTACTTAATACTTCCAATATTCCTTCATACACTTCAAGGTGGTTTTTGGAAAAAAATTTTTGCTTGGTTGACTTATATGTCCAAGCCTACCTTTGCAATAGAACTGCCATGTTAAACGAATCAATACTTTATATATTCCCTATTGACTTATCTGTTAAAATCTGCAGAGCAATTTGCATGTTACTGTATCTGCTTTAGTTGCTGCTGCAGTTGTCTGGATGTCTGAGCTTCCTGCACGACTTAACCCTATAATCTTGCCCTTGATGGCCTCACTTAGGAGAGAGCAGGTTCTTCTTTTCTTTTCCCGTTAAATATCTTCATTGAATCATAACTGTTTCTGCATTCTGACATGTGTTTCATCGCTGTACAAGGAGGAAATATTGCAACAGAAAGCTTCCGAGGCACTTGCAGAGCTGATTTACTGTTGTATTGCACGTAAGCCTAGTCCAAATGATAAATTGATCAAGAACATATGTAGTTTAACGTGCATGGATCCTTGTGAGACACCTCAAGCTGGAGTTATAAATTCTATGGAGATGATTGATAATCAAGATTTCCTCTTTTGCGCAAGTGGTAGTGGAAAGCAGAAGGCAAAGGTTAATATGCTAAGTGGTGGTGAAGACCGATCAAAAGTTGAGGGCTTTATCAGCAGACGTGGTTCTGAATTTACATTGAAGTTCTTATGTGAGAAGTTTGGTGATTCATTATTCGATAAAATACCAAAACTATGGGATTGCCTCACAGAAGTTCTAATTGTTGGCAGTTCTGCCAACGAGGAACAAATTGTACAAGCTATTGAATCTGTAAAGGATCCGCAAGTCTTGATAAACAACATACAGGTACTTTTTTGCTTCAGATATCTTATGGTTATTAGTTGCTTCAGTACTTCGTATATGAATTATCTTTTGGATTGTTGATTCATTTTTGCTTTACAGGTCGTCCGCTCAATTGCTCCATTGCTACATGACTCATTGAAACATAAACTTCTTACTCTTCTCCCTTGTATCTTCAAATGTATTCGTCATTCTCATGTTGCAGTTAGGTTAGCTGCGTCAAGGTGTGTTACTTCAATGGCTAAGTCCATGACATCCAATGTTTTGGCAGCTGTAATTGAGAATGCAGTTCCTATGCTAGGTGATGTCACTTCAATCCATGCTAGGCAAGGCGCTGGCATGCTAATTAGTCTGCTGGTTCAGGGATTGGGAGGGGAGTTGGTCCCATATGCTCCTTTGTTAGTTGTTCCACTTCTAAGGTGTATGAGTGATTGTGATCATTCTGTGAGACAGAGTGTCACCCGCAGTTTTGCCGCCCTTGTTCCTCTTCTTCCACTGGCCAGAGGCCTGCCCCCACCCAGTGGATTGGGTGAAAGTTTAACAAGAAATTCAGAAGATGTTCAATTTCTGGAGCAGTTGCTTGATAATTCGAACATCGATGATTACAAGCTCTGCACCGAATTAAAAGTGACATTAAGGAGGTTGCAATTTTATCATTTTGAAAAAAGATATTGCTGTTTGGGAAACTCTTTTTGTTATGATATACAACCAACCTGTTGGGTTGTTGGACACTTTATCTTCTAAACTCACATGACGGTGGTTGCTGCTTTTCCAGGTATCAACAAGAAGGTATAAATTGGCTAGCTTTCTTAAAACGATTCAAGCTTCATGGAATTCTATGTGATGATATGGGGCTTGGTAAGACACTACAAGCATCAGCAATTGTTGCGTCTGACGTGGCAGAGCGTCGTACTCTGAATAGCTCTGAGGATGTCCATCAGCCTTCTTTAATTGTTTGCCCTTCAACACTTGTTGGACACTGGGCGTTTGAGATAGAGAAGTATATTGATGTATCTCTGATCAGCACCCTACAATATGCTGGTTCTGCGATGGAGCGCATCTCACTTCGAGAACAGTTTGATAAACATAATGTCATCATAACCTCATATGATATGGTTCGCAAAGATATTGATTTCCTTGGACAGATTCTTTGGAATTACTGTATTCTAGATGAAGGACATATAATAAAAAATGCAAAATCCAAAATTACAGTTGCAGTTAAGCAGTTAAAAGCTCAGCATCGTCTAATTCTTAGTGGAACACCGATCCAGGTTGGGCAATGATACAAAAGCACTCTAAAGTTTGAAATTTAAGTTCAATAAACTGATAAGTGGCTTATTGTGTATCGCAGAACAATATCATGGATTTATGGTCCCTCTTTGACTTTCTAATGCCCGGATTTCTTGGTACAGAGAGACAAGTTAGTATTCAATGCCACTGTTCTGTTTCCAAGCTTTATGTTATGTTTATACAGCAAACGACTGACTTCTTGGTTCCTTTTTTGATCTTTATACCCCTTGGGCACTTTAGTTAACTTTGAGGCCCTGTTACACTACATACTTCTGAGGCCCATTAGTAAATCCTACTTCTTTGAGTTACATTTGTTATGTCTTTGGTGCTTCTTGCATATTATATTCTGCTGCTCTTGGGTGTTGAATCATTTTCCCCATTGGCTCTGAATTCTTGCTACTTTTAAATAGTTTCACTGTTTTTGTTGCAAAAGGCCTGTAACCTGTTAGGTAGATATCTCTGCATCTTAGCGGTGAAAATTTGGCTATTATTATAAACTTGTTTGTTTTGTATTATGTTTCCCCATAATGGCAGGATTTAGGGTCATGAGGCCTCATTCATGGAACATTGTTTATCTTGGAATTTGTGAAACGAGTCATTGATTGTCATAACAGTAAGGTTTAAATACAGCTAGCCTTATTGAATACTTTAGAAAATAGCTTTTGGTGGTAAATTTGGTATTGAATTCGCTGCACTTCCAATTCTTGTATCTTTAGTTGACTGATAAATTTTAGGAAGGAAATTTGAGTTTTCTGCTTGGACATACACTTTTTTTTATCTCACCTGTTACTTGATATTCATTTGTATTTGATGTCATTTTTGCAATCATGATTGAATATTGACATTCATATGGCAGTTCCAGGCTACCTATGGGAAGCCATTGTTAGCTGCTAGGGATCCTAAGTGTTCTGCAAAGGATGCTGAGGCTGGGGCTCTTGCTATGGAAGCATTACACAAGCAGGTGTAGCATTGCCCTCTTTTTGCCCCATCCTTTCTCTGTAACTGCCATTTTTGAGGAAGTCAAGTGGTTAGTATCAACTTATTCTATTTTTAACTGGGTAACTTCAACAAAATCACAGGTGATGCCTTTTCTTCTTCGACGTACAAAAGATGAAGTTTTATCCGACTTGCCTGAGAAAATTATTCAAGACAGATATTGCAACCTTAGCCCTGTACAGCTGAAGCTTTATGAACAATTTTCTGCTTCACATGTTAGACAAGAGATTTCAAATATAGTAAAAGTAGATGAGACAGCTAATGTGGGAGTCAATAATCCTTCACCAAAAGCATCCTCACATGTTTTCCAGGTTTTTATTTATTTTTACTTTCCGTGCCTCCTTTTAAATATAATGATATCAGTTTCCTTTTTGTTATCCATTTTAACAAGTTGTATCCATGTTTTTCTCTCTCTCAGGCGCTTCAATACTTGCTTAAACTGTGCAGTCATCCATTGCTTGTAGTTGGTGAAAAGATGTCTGACGCACTTGCATCCCAAGTGTCAGAACTATTACCTGCAAATTGTGACGTGTTCTCAGAACTTCATAAGCGGCATCATTCTCCAAAATTAGTTGCCCTTCAGGAAATCTTGGAAGAATGTGGAATAGGAGTAGATGCCTCAAATTCTGAAAATGATGTCAGTGTTGGGCAGCACAGAGTTTTGATATTTGCTCAGCACAAAGTATTGACTGCTTTATCTAACTTGTGTGATTTATTTTTTGAAACATTCAGAACCTTTTGTATTTGTTGCTTAACAATACAGCATCGCTGCAGGCCTTACTTGACATCATTGAAAGAGACTTATTCCAGTCCCACATGAAGAAGTAAGTTTTTATCATACCTTCAAGAATATTGTTTGCTTTACTGTGGAAAACGTAGGTTCTAGATGTTTGTCTAGTGTTGTATTACTGAAATCTTCCTATTCTTTTAGGTTTTAAATGATAGTGTAGTCAAGATTCAGTGGCACAATTAGTTAGTGGTTGTTTCTTTCTGTACTACATTTTGTTGGATACTTGGGTTAGGATTGCCATATGCAGAATGGCTGTTAACCATACATTTGCATTATTATAGAAGTGGCTATACCGTTGTTGGCACTTGAAAGTTTACCTTTCGTGCAGCAATATAATATTGATGCATACTGATACTTTTGTATTATTTGATGCAGTGTCACATACTTACGGTTGGATGGATCTGTCGAACCAGAAAAGCGATTTGACATTGTGAAAACCTTTAATTCTGATCCTACTATTGATGCCTTATTGCTTACTACGCATGGTACAAAAATTTTTCTTTTGGCTTGCATATGCCTTATTTTTAATTCTAATAGTTATTTTTATCACTATGGTTATTTGAAACATTAAATTTTAATTTGAAAATTTGTGATTTGCATGTAACTTGTGAAAAGTTGGAATAGCTGGAAAGAATATGTCATGCTTGTAAGGGGTTTGGATTTTGATTTAGATATATCAACTTGAAATAACAGAATATAATTCATGATGAATGTGCTCATTCTTTCCACTGGTTAGGTCTGGACTTAGTTTGGTATGTAATTAATTATTGTAAGCTTCATGTGAACTTCATTTAACTAACCTGCATTTTGAAAGAAAGGCCTGTAACACTAATAGAATCTAACTTGGTTCGTGGCTTTCTTTGCAGTTGGTGGGCTTGGTTTAAATTTGACATCTGCTGATACCCTTATTTTCATGGAACATGACTGGAACCCGATGAGAGATCATCAGGTATTGGAATTCACTCTTGCTTAAAGCTTTGATTGGCCCCAGGAAATCCTAAAATAACCTGCATGAGCATATTCAGTTTTCTTTTTGTACCTTCTCGGTGGCACATGAGATTTAGAAGGGCATTGAATTTCAAATTTTAATCATGTTTGTTCCAGTCTTCATAAATAAGCTCTGTTCATTGTAGTATGTAAGGGCTTGAAGTGTTTTATATATATATATAGGAGTTCAAGATTTATTTATTGTTTATTTTGACAAGGATAGTGGCAGGATGCCATCTTATGTATGTGAAAGTGAATAAACAAATTGTATGATATTATCAACTTTCTGTAGCATAATCAATTTAAAATTTCTAAGCCAGTTGTATGTGAGACTGTTAATGTACAATTCACCTTTAACTTTAGTTGCTGGCCTATTTTTTATTTTTATCTGAAAGATATATGCGTCATAATGATGCTAATGCAAGTTAAATGGCTAACCAGATGTATGCTTTTGTCAAAACTAGATGGCAATGATAGCATAACCAGTGTACTATATATTTCAATTCCTGTGATGCATGCCCCCCTTTCTCTCTCTCTCTCAAGCACAAAAGGCTTTGACCACTTTCACCGAAAACATACTGATTTATGTATATTTCAAGATCCAAAATACTTTGGACGCTTTTTTCAGAATAGGAATCTGATTTTTCTATGTATATCTTAACAATTGCAGGCAATGGACAGGGCTCACAGATTAGGTCAAAAGAAAGTTGTGAATGTGCACCGTCTCATCATGCGAGGAACACTGGAAGAGAAAGTTATGAGTCTCCAAAAATTCAAAGTTTCAGTTGCTAATGCTGTCATCAATTCAGAAAATGCTAGTCTAAAAACAATGAATACAGACCAATTGCTAGATTTATTCGCGTGTGCTGAAACCAGTACAAAGGTAATGCTTACAGAATATCTAAATTTTATACTTTTATCTCAAGAAATTTAAATTACCTATTTTTGGTAACGTTTGTTAATCTTTGGCTTATTCTCTTTTGGTGCTTATCTTTGGATTTAGTTTGTTCCACAACTTCCTTTTATTTTTCTAGTTTGTTGATTAAATTTTGTTATGTTTTGTTTTACAGGGAGCTACACCCTCAAAGCGCTCAGATAGCAACTCTGATGGGGACCCCAAATTGTTGGGAACTGGGAAGGGTGTAAAAGCCATCCTCAGTGGACTGGAGGAGCTCTGGGATCAGTCACAGTATACCGAAGAGTACAATCTGAACCAGTTCCTAGCAAAGCTCAATGGCTGAAGCTAGCTGCTCATCTTTTGTACAGATTGTAAAGTTTTGATCGAGCTAGGGAAAAAGTTTTGACATTGAGTTGTAGTTCTCTTTTCTTATTTGTGCCTCGTTTCCCCGCAAGTATTTTTGTGATTTCTCCTACATTGATGGTAAACGTGGGAGGATGGGGAAAAATATTTCATTGGTTAGCTGAGGAGCGTGACAGAAAAATCATCAGCCCAAGATGCCTTGGTAAAGAGGATTGTAAAGATCGAGAATTGTATATATAGTCAGCTTTTATATTATTTCAATTGAAGTTATTCAAATTGAAATTCCAAATGAGTTCCCACAACGAACATTCAATGATTCGTCAATAGTAAGTGTGAGATTTTGAATTGTGGCTGTACATCTTCAGTGTTTCCACAGGACAATTGGTCTGTGGCTCTTGGCAAATCACCCCAAACCTAAATTATGAACGAGGTAAGTATTTCAGTCACCTACTTTTTGTTTTACTCTCTGATGTTGGATGTATGCAAATTTTCAGTTCCTGGTATTTGTCTAAACATTCTCAAAGAGGGAGGTGGTAAAGGAATAGAAGTTGAATTCTGCTGGTTCGTACTATTTATGTGCTGATAGAGCTGAATTACCCAAGTAGATTGTGGATTCAAGCAGTTGGTGATCGGCTGTACATGGAAAGGGATAGAAGGGCCTGAGCTTTTGAGGGGATTACTGAGCGGAGTTATAGGTCTTTCTGTGATCTTTCAGGCAGCTACTGACTTGAAATAGGTGATCATGCAGCAGGACTTGGTTACCCTGAATGGTTTGTCCCGAATATTGGTGTAAACTTATGTGAAGTTAATGATCTCTGCTTTTGTTTCTTTTGGGTAGTGGAGAAACGAAACAGATTGTCCGTGTGCTTCATATGGTCCTGTTCATGGTGTACAAGTTAATCCCACTACTGATATACTGAGGCTTAGTGGTTAGTTATCGGAAACGACAGATTTGCTGCTACGTAAGTGCACACATGTTAGCATTTATATCAGAGAGAATAGTTTTTAAGCTATAAAGGTGCTCATCTTCGCTGATTAGATTTTTTGTGTGGATGAAATCTTCTTAAATAGAGAATTAAAAATAGGTTATAAGTTATTCATTGCTCGTCTTAGACAATGATGTTGGTAACAGAAGTATCTGATTGATTGAAATCTACTGTTGAATGTGCTTTAAAACCCTCGTTCTAATCTATGTCTATGTACATGTTCAACGTCATTAATCATTAGCATACAAATTCGACCCTAAAGAATTGAGAATCTACAGCGAGTACAATGATGATATCCACCGAAGTGGATACATATTATTTGGAAGTGAAGTACAATAACGAATTTTGATGTTGAGAGCATCGTTTTACTGTCGACTTTTTTGTAGTTCTTTGAGTTTTGATGGATTTGGTACATTTGTGGGGCAGGTATGGACCCAGATAAGGAATATTGACAGGCTACGTCATGTGAAACATGATTATTCACAGCTGATGAGACGGCAGCTTTTTCATCAGGTGAACTTGTTCCATTTGCAGGCACGCGATCTTCTCCAAGTCTGTGTCACAAATTCCAGCCACAAGTTTTATAATAAATAAATAATAAAATTAAAATTTGGGGATGAAAATTTATATCATAGGATACGAACGTATTAAAAGAAACAGATGAGACTGAAAGTAACAGAAGATGTGATCCTACGCCCTCAGGAAGGGGGAAAAGAAGAAACAGATGAGATTGAAAGTAACAGAAGATGTGATCCTACACCCTCAGGAAGGGGGAAAAGAACAGCAAAACTGAATATTTGTTCTACGCATAACTTAGATGCTGAAGTAAATAAGAAGCTGAGATTTTTAAATGCTGACGACAAACATCATAGTTCAAGATATTTAACGTACTTGGTGGTGGATGAGTTTATCGTAGTCCGACTTCCATAATCTAAAGTAAACAATTATTTATTTGGCATTATTGTGATGTTAGCCAGCGATTCTTCAATGTCCTCTAACGTCTTTCTCAGTGACGACTTGACATCCACCTTCTTTTTTTTTTTACACGGAACTAAAACATTAAAGAATCTAAAAGCAAAGGCACAAGGGCAGAGATGTTGAAGTGGCAGCCGCGAAGATGGCGCAGTCCAGCCGAATCTTGAATTAAGGCTTCGTGGATAAACGATGATGGATCCCATAAGTACTAAAGGCCCAATCTAGATGCAATTGTTAAAGAAGCGAGGAGATCAGCACAATGGTTACTCTCACGATGGATATGCTAGAAGTGGAGCAACCCTCGTATAAGTTCGTTTATGCTTCTCTATCAGAAAATTACTTGGCATGTCACTTGCTCAAACTCTTTTCTACAGGAGTCTTATGAGGTGCATCCTACCAGGTTTTTGGTAGCATGGGTTGTGGCAAGACTGTCCACTGTCAGCAAAGACTACTTTTCTGATAATTTGGTTAATCAAAATCAATTCCATGAAATAAGGAATTTCTTATGGCTTCAACATGCTTTGAATGTCAAATTTTATATTTGTAATTTAGTGTAGACTCATAGTGCTTAAAATTTTAAACTATTCATTGCATATAAATTTTGTCTTTTTTTCAAGCTAAAGTTCAATTAATTTAATTTTCATGTCAGTGGTTTAAAATTAGGAAATAAAAAAATTAATAATTTTTTAAAACTAGGAAATAAATCTACGTCTTTTATCCTTTTTCTATGACAAATTTTGCTCGGACCATTATCATGATTTGTGGTAATTGTATGTATGATACTGTTAGTTATTTGCTTAGTTGATAATTATTGGGTTTGTTTCAACGTTAATAAAATCCCTATTAGTAAGGGATGTTCTGTTAGTTAGTTCCGTATAAATTGTTGGGATACTCCAACGGGTAGTTTGTTTTGTTTTTGCTTGTAAGGCTATTTAAGCCAGATTCTCCTTTCAATGAATTGTAGCCTTTCGAATAACATTATGATTTACTTGTCTTTTAAATTTGGTATCAGAGCTTCTACTGAAGCTACAAGTAGCAACTTCTGAGACCTATAGCTATATAGAATGACAACAGATAGTACCTTTGTCCAGCCTTCTGTACCAAAGTTCGATGGATACTATGATCACTGGGCAATGCTCATGGAGAACTTTCTGAGATCAAAGGAGTACTGGAATCTGGTGGAGAATGGAGTCCCTACAGCAGTTGCGGGTATGACTGAAGCACAACAGAAGCAGGTTGATGATCAAAAGCTGAAGGACTTGAAAGCAAAAAATTATCTCTTTCAAGCTCTTGATCGCTCAGTCCTAGAAACCATTCTCAAGAAAGACACTGCCAAGGATATATGGGATTCAATGAAGCAAAAGTACCAAGGCAGTACTCGGGTGAACGTGCGCAACTGCAAGCTCTTCGCAAAGAGTTTGAAGTTCTCCAAATGAAGCAAGGAGAAACTGTAAGTGAATATTTTGGCCGCACTCTTACTATTGCAAATAAGTTAAAAGCAAATGGTGAAGATAAAGGGAACATAGGTGTTGTAGAGAAGATTCTAAGATCTATGACACCTAAATTCAATTATGTGGTATGCTCTATTGAAGAATCTAACGATACAAGCACTATGACTATTGATGAGCTGCAAAGTAGTCTACTTGTGCATGAACAACGCATGGGATATCAAATTGAGGAAGAGCAGGCCTTGAAGGTTTCTTCTGGAGCAAATTTTGGCGGTAGAGGTGGAGGTTCCAGAGGAAGAGGCCGGGGTCGAGGTAGAGGGAGACTTGACAAAGCTAATGTGGAATGCTATAATTGTCACGCGCTTGGACACTTTCAATGGGAATGCCCAAAGGAGAAGAAGGAAGCTAACTACACAGACGTTGAGGGAGATATGCTGTTGATGGCCCTCCTTGAAAGCAACAGTGAAGGTGGTGATGTCTGGTACCTCGACTCAGGTTGCAGCAACCACATGTGCGGTAAAAGAGACTCTTTCTTTGATTTTGACAATAGTTTCAGAGACTCAGTAAAGCTGGGCAACAATGTAAGCTTAAGTGTAGAAGGCAAAGGCAACATCAGGCTGCAAGTGAAGGAAAGAATCCAAATAATCACAGGTGTGTACTATGTACCTGATCTGAAAAATAATTTGCTAAGTATTGGTCAGTTGCAGGAGAAGGGACTGGCAATACTCTTTCAACGAGGTCAGTACAGATTGTATCATCCTGACAAAGGATTGATCTTAGAAACAACCATGGCTTCTAATCGAATGTTCGTTTTGCAAGCAAA
>JANIHY010000002.1:19592232-19611046 GCA_027479065.1 Erythroxylum brevipes
CTTTTGATTAAAATTTACGAATTTATTAAATTATACGAGAATAAAAGAAAATAAAAATCAAATTACCAGTTCTAATTAGATTATTAGCCTTGTTCTTATTAAGCTCTTAATTATGTCAAAAAGGATTTAGTTTGGCCTGATTTTGGATTAGGTTAATCGGTTCATGATCGATAGTTACTTCAAAAACGATATCCTGATTTTAGACTGGATTAATTACGTCATGAACTGACCAATATTTAAAAAAAAACTTCGTTTTTGAAAATTTTCTAAATAAAAAATATAATAGGCCGTGTTATAGGCCGACTCATCTCAACTTATTGGGCCACAGGCCTCCATGCCCAGGGTCGAGCCAGGCCAGAATCAGTCCCGGCCCAATGACATTTCTGGTAATAACCCAATCCAAGCTCGGCATCACCTAAAACCCGTGCGTATAATCGTCGTCTCCGTTCCCCGCCGAAAAGATGACTCTCCATTCCGTGGTAATCCAAAAGCTGCTTAGAACGAACGCTCACATAGGGCGTCATGTTGCAGAGCACCACTTCAAGCTCTACACGTACGGTCTACGCAACGGCCAAGCTATTATCGATTCCGACAAGACCCTTGTGTGTCTCCGAAGCGCTGCCAATTTCATTGCTCATCTCGCGCGTGAGAAGAATGCACGTTTCCTCTTCGTCAACACCAATCCTCTCTACGACGAGATCGTCGAACAAATGACTAAGAGGATTGGGACTTATAGTCCCAGAGATAACACTATGTGGAAAATGGGCGGCTTTTTGACTAATAGCTTTAGCCCTAAGAAGTTTCGCTCTAGAAACAAAAAGGTCTGTACTTTTTATTCGATTTCAGTCTTTAATTTCTGGTTTTCTTTTATTTGGTTAAAGTTTGGGTTTTTATAAACTTTTGAGTTACTTGTTAGATCTCTGTCTACTGTGGTTATCGTGGAGATTTTCAAGTTTCCATGGATTTTTTTTGTTGTTGTGTGGTTTGAAACTTTGAATGATTCGGAAGAAATTTGCTTGTGTTGTTCGAAGGTCTGCTTTGGGCCAATACATCCACCAGATTGCGTTGTGGTGTTGGATACAGAGAGAAAGAGCTCGGTGATTTTGGAGGCTGACAGACTGCAGGTTCCAATTGTAGCTCTGGTGGATTCAAGTATGCCTTTGGAGTATTACAAAAGGATTGCGTATCCAGTGCCTGCCAATGATTCGGTTGAGTTTGTTTATTTGTTTTGCAACTTGATTACCAAGACTATCTTGCTGGAGCAGAAGAAGAGAGGAGTGTTGCAGGGAGATTCTGGCAAAGAAGAGCCGTCTGTTTCTCTGTAACAATGTGGTTAGTATGGGTCTTGTAAGTGGCCTATTCTGTTGGCAATGCCAATTTATCTAGCCATGGCGTGTCTTCATTATGTTATTTACCAGGGAAGAACTAAGCTGGTTACTGTTTCTTATAGAAATGCGCCGGTTTTGTTGATTCACTTTTTTTTTTTGTTGAGAAGATTTTTAATAGTGAAATAAATTATCTTATCTTCTTAAATTTGAAGTTTTACAGAATGAAGTTAC
Organism: Erythroxylum brevipes; assembly: GCA_027479065.1. Taxonomy (NCBI): domain Eukaryota; kingdom Viridiplantae; phylum Streptophyta; class Magnoliopsida; order Malpighiales; family Erythroxylaceae; genus Erythroxylum; species Erythroxylum brevipes. The sequence goes on from JANIHY010000002.1 coordinate 19,593,792, forward strand.
TTTGTTGATATTGTTGGTTGACATAACTTAGGATGCTTGATTATTGTTTAATGTGCATTAAGCAATCTAGGCTTCTGTTATAGATAGAGGGTTGACCTTTTTCAACTGATATTTGAGTACTTTAATTTGGAAGTGAGCCAACAGTTCCTTAGAAATAACAAAAAAAGTTTTCATAACTTCAAAAAATTGAAGCATGAAGCCACATAATGTGGTGATGTAAAATTTTGCTACTAACTATTCTGGTGTTGGAGATAACAAGAAGAATTGACAGCAGTTGGAGGCAGTGACAGAATTAAAGGTACCAAAACCAGCTCAGGTGCAACATGCTTAGGTTTTTATGGAATATTAAGCAGCTACTATGTTTTCCTTTTGCTTTAGTGCTAATCTGAAACAAAGTTCTTCAAGTAGCCAATGGAAATTGCCATCTGGAATCTTTGATACGAATCCTTGGGTTGATAATTCTCTGTGATTTGTATACTTGAAAATGTGGTAATCTACAAGGTCTCAATGGATAGCAGATGATACTCTGTTTTAAAAATAGAGAAACAGAAATCGGATTTGATGAAAACAATATATTCTGATTCATATTGAAGGAGGATGCTGGAATAATGGTGCTTTTTCTCGGGAACTATCAAGTATCAACCAATTTTACTCAGAGCAACAAAAAGCTGATTTAATTCTTCTTGCTTATGTTTAGGTCTATAATGTATTTGAGTGAAGTTAAATGCTTAATTGGACATTGCATATTACATAGAGTACCTGATGAACTATCTTGTTCTTATAAAATTAAATTAATGAATTGTTTATTTTAGAAAATTAAAGGCGAAAGAAAGAACAAAGGCTGATGAAATTGAAATGAAACACAAGTTAGGCTTAGGCTCAAGCTCAGGCTTCCCTTCTTTAACTTTACTTCTCTCACTCCAAAACCCTTCTAACTCATAGTTTGGTCTCGTGTCATTACTTCTAAAACCCTTACTCCCTATCCACCATCGTAAATGTACATTTACAGCGTCATGCTGCAGCAGCCCACGAGTATCGTCTCTGCCACCAACAACTTCTCCGGCAGTACACCCAAGAAATCATGGTCGCTTGTGGTAAAATTCTTGACCTCCTACGCCCCGATAAGAGTGGTAAGTTTCAAACTATTCTCTCTGTGGGAATCTTTGGTGCCATTAGTTCCTTGGCCCAATTCAGGCTTACCGGTGCTCAGAAGGATTATATCATTGTTGGGTCTGATTCAGGTAGGATTGTGATCTTTGAATTTAGTAAGGACAAAAACGTTTTTGATAAAATACACCAAGAAACTTTTGGGAAATCTGGGTGTCGACGAATTGTTCCCGGTCAGTACTTGGCAATTGACCCCAAAGTAAGGGCTGTAATGATAGGTGCATGTGAGAAACAGAAATTGGTTTATGTTTTGAATAGAGTTATGGTTGACCATTTCATCTCCATTGCAGGCTCATAAGTCACATACCACAGTTTATTCAATCTGTGGTGTCGTTTGTGGGTTTGATAATCCCCTTTTTGCAGCAATTGAGTTGTCTTATTCAGAGGCAGACCAGGATTTGACAAGGATGGTAGCAAGTGAGGCTCAGAAGCGTTTGACTTTTTATGAGCTCTATTTAGGCTTAATCACGTTTCTAGAAAGTGGTCTGAGCACGTTGATAATGGAGCAATTTGTTATTCACTGTTCCTGGAGGTTTAGATGGGCCTAGTGGGTTTTATTTTGTGCAGAGAACTTCATATGTATAAGAATCAGGGGCACCCTGATGTGAGGGCAGTGATTGCTTGCTGTGAAGATTTGCCGGCTGAGAGAGGGGTTTTGATAGTTTCCAGTCACTCACAGGCAGAAATCTATGTTTTTCTTCTTGTTGCAGACAGAGGATGGCGATGTCTTCAAGGTCACGTTGGATCATGAGAACAATAAGTTAAGGAGTTAAAGATTAAGTTTTGATACAGTATCTGTTACTGCTTCATTTTGTGTTTTGAAATCTGGGTTTTTGATTGCTGCATCAGAATTTGGGAATCATGCTCTCTATCAGTTTCAAGCAATTGGGGATGAAGCCGACGTCGAGCATCCTCCGCTACCATTATGGAAACTGAGGAGGGCTTCCAGCCTGTTTTTTTCCGGTCAAGAGGTTGAAGAATCCTGTTAGGATTGACCAGGTTGGGAGCTTGATGCCTATTATGGATACGCAAGTTGCTAATTTTTTGATGAAGAAATGTGGACCTCGATCTTCTGTGAGGATGTAGAGGCCTGGTTTGGCAATTAGTGAGATGGCTGTCTCACCGCTTCCAGGTGTGCCAAGTGCAGTTTGGACTGTGAAAAAGAATGTTAATGATGAGTTTGATGCATATATTCTTGTGTCTTTTAACAATGCAACACTTGTTCTTTCCATTGGGGAAACAGTTGAAGAAGTTAGTGATAGTGGGTTTCTTGATACTACTCCTTCCCTTGCTGTTTCTTTGATTGGCAATGTTTCTTCAATGCAAGTTCATTCAAATGGCATTAGACATATAAGGGAAGATGGGTGTATTAATGAGTGGAGAACCCCTGGAAAGAGGACGATTGTGAAGGTTTGTTCCAATAGACTTCAAGTGGTTAGTGCTTTGAGTGGTGGAAAATTTATATATTTTGAAGTGGATTTGACTGGTCAGCTAATGAAAGCTGAGAAACATGAAATGTCTGGTGATGTGGCCTGTTTGGACATTTCCCCAGTTCCTGAAGGGAGACAAAGGTCTCGGGTCCTCGCAGTCGGTTCATATGATAACACTATCCAATCTTATCTCTGCATCCTGATGACTGTATGTTGATCCTGAGTGTGCAAAGTGTTTCATCACCTCCAGAGTCTCTCCTCTTTCTTGAGGTTCAGGCATCTACAGGTGGAGATGATGGTGCTGACCACCCTGCTAGTCTTTTTCTGAATGCTGGTCTGCAGTCTGGTGTCCTGTTTAGAACTGTTGTGGATATGGTAACAGGCTAGCTTACTGACTCTAGATCTTGATTCTTGGGAGAACATCAATGCTTTTCTCCATTATTGTGCAGGGCCGACGTGCAATGCTGTGCGTATCCAGCCGACCTTGGCTTGATTACATTCACCAAGGGCATTTTCTTTAACACCTCTATCATATGAGACTCTTGAATATGTGGCTTCATTGACTTCTGATCAATGTGCAGAAGGTATTGTCGCTGTTGCGGGTGATCCTTTGAAAAATCTTTCTTTTGAAAGATTGGGTGAAACATTCAATGAAACAGCAAACCTCTGAGGCCCCCCAGAAAGTTTGTGCTACAAACCAAGCGGAAAGTTTTGGTTACAACTGAGAGTGACCGGGGAGCATATGTAGCTGAGGAGCATGAAGCTGCCAAAAAAGAAATGCTTCGAGGCTGCTGGGACGGGTGAAAATGGAAGTGCCCATTTTGAACAGATGGAAAATGGCGATGATGACCCCTTGCTGATGAGCATTATGGTTATCCTAAGGCAGAGTCGGACAGATGGGTTCTTGCATCAAGTTCTTGACGCAAGGACAGCAGTTACATCTTGTCTGCTGGAGCTCCAGGACAATGAACCTGCATTTAGCATTTGCACTGTAAATTGCCACAATAAGGAGCACGGAACACTTTTAGCTGTTGGTACTACAAAAGTACTTCAATTTTCCTAAAAGAAGTTTAATTGCTGGCTTTATTCACACTTGCAAGTCTGTGGATGAGGGAAAAGGCTTGGAACTTCTGCACAGAGCACAAGTAGAAGGTGTTCCACTTGCTCTTTGTCAATTCCAGGGAAGATTACTTGCTGGAATAGGACCTGTACTCAGATTGTATGACTTGGGGAAAAAGAGATTGCTCAGAAAATGTGAAAATAAACTGTTCCCTAACACCATTGTCTCGGTTCATACCTATCGTGATCGGATCTATGTTGGGGATAATCAAGAGGTATTTTTTTCTGAATTATTTTCCATCAGGTATCATTATAACAAGAATTTTACGATACATATCTTTGTTTCACCTTTCAGGTACTCTTTCATAAATATTTGCCTGTCTTCATGGCAACTTGTTCTAGCCACAATAACTACGAACTGATTTTGTTATTTGTGTATTTTGTGCAATCGTTTCATTTCTGCAAGTATAGACGGGATGAGAATCAGCTGTACATATTTGTCGATGATTGTGTTCCAAGATGGGTTACAGCATCACACCATGTTGAATTTGATACCATGTCAGCTGCTGATAGGTTTGGTAATATTTATTTTGTGCGGCTAGGGCAGGATGTTTCTGATGAAATAGAAGAAGATCCAACTGGGGGGAAGATAAAGTGGGAGCAAGGAAAGCTCAATGGCTCTCCAACCAAGGTGGAGGAGATAGTACAATTTCATGTTGGTGATGTGCTTACGAGCTTGCAGAAGGCATTTTTGATTCCAGGTGGCGGAGAGTTTATTATGTATGGAACAGTGATGGGGAGCGTAGGAGCACTGCTTCCTTCTACTTCTCGAGGTGATGTTGACTTCTTTTCACACTTGGAGATGCATTTGAGGCAGGACCACCCGCCCATGTGTGGAAGAGATCACATGGCATTTCGATCCTCTTATTTTCCCGTTAAGGTATTATTATGTTCAAAGCTATTCAGGGTAGACTACAGAGTATAAGTATTCTTATGTGTTGTGATGTTGACCCGGTTAGTTGTGGTGCTTTTGAAATTTTATGCTGCTCTGTTTATGTGAAAATTGTCCATCATGCTATGTTTTTTTTGTTTTTTGACTTAAAAAGTTCTACTTGTACCTTTGAAGGTTTGACATGATGTCATTGATGGAAACCTGTGTGAGCAATTCCGGACACTTCCTTGGATATTCAGAGGAAAATTGCTGACGAGTTGGATAGAAATCCTGGGGAGATGCTAAAGAAACTCGAAGAAGTTGGAAATAAAATCATCTGAACAAAGATTTGGTTGAAGGTGTCCTTTGTTTTCATTTTCCTTTAGCCTTGCCTTTCTAAATTTCAAGTCAGAATGGAAACATGAACTCTTGTAGATGGAAGGCACTCCGACCTTCCTGCCTTTCCCTTAATCAAGGCATGCATGATTAGTTCAAAATTCAATATAATCTATAGTGAGATTTATTTTAATGATCCAATAATAATATTTTTATAAAAGATAAATCGTATTAAGATTCACACAATCATTTATGTATGTATATTAATAGTATAACCTATTCATTAAATGTCAATCGTGAGATTAGTGCTAATATATTAGATTGACACTTTTGAATTTTGAACAATAAAATATTATCTTTAGCAGTATTTTAAAAATAGGACATTGTTACATTAACAAAGTCTTACAGCAGTAGAACAAGAGCAATAACTTTAAAACATGTTAATGTCACAAGCTTCACTTTCATGATAGCTACAGCAATGACAGACTACTTGTTGACGTGTATCAATCAAAAGGGATTTAATATAATTCTGAAGAAAGAGGGCTGGATAGAGGATTGCAGAAGATAGGATAAATTTTCCAGATTCAACGGCAGAACAAAGAATTTAACTGCAATCTGAAACTGATTTTAGACAACTCATGAGACTTAGGACTGAAAAAGAAAACTGAAGTTTTCAACGAGTGTAATCTAATCTCGGCTTTGAATGTTGAATTTGGTTACAGGTTCTGATACGTGCCAATCATCTGTTTTTTTTTTTCCAAGGCATTGCATAATCATGTTGGCATTTGACTCCAAGAACAGCACAGGTCAATTATAAATCCTAAAAGCACTGATCATCTCAGTGATACTTGAAATTTGGATGAAACACAAATGCAGTATCAACATCGTAGTCCAATATCAAAGACATGAGGCATCCAAATCCAATTAGCAGTTACAACTTACTGGTGATTATCGGCAAATAAATTTCTTGATCATAACATAGAACAATCATGGACCTTGTTTTCTTATATCTCTTGCTGCTTGTAGTTCTTTTCTTATTTCTTGAAAATTCAGTGTTTTGATCCTTGCACATTTTGTTTCCTCCAGTTCTTTAAAAGTTATTTGGGTAGGTTTTTGTTCCAATATAACAATTGATTCATGTTGATCCGGCATTTCTGCGGACGATGAGTGAGAAATGAATCATCCTAAGCTTAATCATAATGTCTGACGTAAAGATGACAAGAATGTAAAGAAAATGCCACAGCATGTTTGATTGATATTCGGATGGTCATAAGTTAGGGTGTAAGTGTCCAATCAATCATACATAGGACAAAAAGTTACAACATACATGAATTGGTCTTTCTATCTCTTCAACCTACAACATTCTATACAGACAAAGGTAAAAAGTCCAATCACATGCTGTACTTGAGATGTTGCTCATAGAAGTTGATCAACTGCCACCAAAGATCCTGTCATTAGCATTCTGGAAACATATGACCACGCCAAATCAATTACCAATTTTTATACATAATCACTTACCAAATGCGGATAATTCACCTTCAGAAACTTGTTATCAACAACCACCTCTTTCCCATCAGACCTGTCAAATCCCATTTGGGATAGTTATGTATCAGTAATCCAAATGGACAATAAATTACACAAATGCAAAATTCAATGTGGATTCTACGAAAAGATCCCAGCACTCTCAGAATAATGATATTAGCGCCTATGCTTCAGCACTCAGTTTCATACAAGTTGAAGAAAATCACAAACCTTACTGCCACAAAGGTTACCAGAACATCCTGGACATTGTCCAAGACTGAAGCTGAAAAGCTAATCGGCTTCAGGATCTTGGCAATAGTAGAAGCATTTTTGTGATCTTCACCTAATGGCTCGCCAATACTTCCAATCCCTAATTGTCCGGTAGTTGCACCAGTTCCAACAGCAATATTCAGTGACGAACTCTCTAAGAACGATGATTGACATACGACTGAGTCGTTTCTAAACCTTTTCACAGAGCCAGATTTCCTTCTCTTAGCACCAGTGCGACGAGTATGCTCATCAGTTCCCACATAACCAGTCTTGGGAAGTCCATTTGCTGGACCATTTCCTTCCACTGGCCTCCCCTCTTGAATATGTAATGCAGGCTTCTCTACACTAGCATCATTCAATAGTGAACCTCTAAGCTCACTAAGCTTTGGATCATATTCATTATCCTCCTCAATGTTAGAATGTTTTGAGTTCATGGACCCATTGTCCTCAACTTTCTTGGCTGTTTTGAGATTGCTTACAATTCCATCATTCTCCCTTTCATTACCTAATCCCACATACTGAGCAGGCGCAGGTAGATTGACCAGATTTGAATTATTCAGAGGAGCATAAGGTTTATCGACAATACTCACTTCAACATCTACCATGCCATCGACAGCAGAAGAGTGTGGCTTCTTCTTTGCCAATGAATGAGGGCCTCCAGACTTGCGTTTACGCTTTCTTGATGATTTCCCAGAACGCAGGCTTAAGTTCCCAGGCAACAGAGAAACAATAAATATGTACGTGATGATGCACTCTGTCAAGTTATGAACTTTACACCAACTTTTTGCTATGAAAACTCCTAAAGAATAACGATTATAAGTTTTCAGGTCGTATACCAATTACCAAATGCGGGTGATTATTTTACGTCAATTGTGAAAGTAAAATTTTTAACTGCACTATGTATGTAACGTCACTACTCAGACACTTCAATGAAGTTTATCTTGTAAACTGTAAAAGGTAAAGACAAAACAAAATTGGTTTTTTGTTTTTTAGATGTAAAATTTTTAACTGCACAATACAAGTGATGTTATTAGTCAGATCACTTCAATGAAGTTTGTACTGTAAACTGTAACAGATAACATAAAGACAAAAAAGAAAATTGGTTTTTTTTGCTTTTTCAATGAAATTAGTTAAGAGATTAGTATCCATTGAGTTGAAACAGTAGGAAAAGTCGAGTATTTTTGCATTGATGTTCTAAATATCATACTAGACTTAGGAAAACTATCGAACAGAAATGGATGTTACCTCTCCTCGAATGCATCAATCACGTCGGCACATGACTGTAGGTTCTCTAGAGGTTCCCACGTGTTGGCTGTCTCCGGCCATCCTCGCCTTTTAAGGTGATAAAAGCATAACAGTCAAGAAACCACCCTAAATTAATAATCTCAGGTAATTTTTTGCCCGGTATTATGAATATTAAAGAAGGTAAGACCAGTTACAGTTCCAGAATGGGAAATATCAAGATAGATCTTAAATGTAAAAACTAAATGGGATGCAAAAGCACTAACCATTTGATGAGATACTGCAGTTGACCCTACATTATAAGAGTGATTCATCATCAAAATCATCATCATCATCATCCAATATAGTAGAGAAAGCAAATATTACGAACCAAGACAGACAGAAATGTGAAATAAGAATTAGCAGAGAAGCTTCCCAAACATTGACCATCTTAATCACTTCCGATGCACAAAAATCCCTAAACAAGCACAAAAAGCCATACTTCAAGATTAATTAAATCAAGAATCTTCCGAACCAATTTCTTCCATCGTTCAGCTTATCCTAAACATCCTTTCCAAAGGAAATATGTCTAGTGAATGTTGCAAAAAAAAGTTAATCAGAGATTTCATAGAAAAGAAGGATCACAATTTATTCAAAAGGAGTCAAAGCAAACAGGACTGTACAACACATTGTGAAGCAAAGAGAACAGAAGTAAACCTTTCGAACCCGTTTGCGACGAATAGCCTCAATTTCGAAGAACCCCTCATCAAGTTTTGGCCTTTCTTCTTCTTCTTCGCCTTCTCCTTCTTCATCTCCTTCTTCCTCGTCTTCCTCCGCTTCTCCTTCCCATTCCTCCTCCTCCTCTGGATTCTCACCATTAACATGAACCTCATCTCTTCTTTTCTCTTCAGCAACATGACCATCCAACACAGGCACCTCCACAGCATCCCTTAACCCAGGACTCAAACTCGCTGCTGCCCTCCTCTTAGCCTTCATGTTTTCTATACTGTAAAGAACGAAAGACTCAAACTTTAGGTCTGGTGGGGATGTAGAGAAGGTGGTAACTTGTTTTGATGGTGTAGTAGCAATAGAGGACGAGATTATGAGCGATAGCAAGCGTTGCCTGCCAGTCTTCTTTGTTACTTCACACCAAATAAGACACAGAGCAAAGGGAACACACTCACATTACAGTTCAAGTTGCGTTAGCTTCTCCACTTTTCAAGTCTTTATTGTCGGACTCTGCATGGGCCGGGTCATAATGTTCAACCTAAACCCAAGTAGCAATCCTGTGAGCTTCTTCAACAATTAAATTAATTCACTAATTAATTTTCAATCTTTAATTCCCCATTTTTATATAATTATTTAAATGTATCATAAAAGCTATTACATATATATGTATATTTTTTTAATTCTTGCAATATATAAGTCAATTAAAGTCAATTAAAAAGAATCATTAAATCAACGCTTTGATAATGACAAACTATTTTTTCAACTTGTTTTATGTCAATAGATGTTGTGTTAATCCCTCCTATTTAGAAGAAGAGTACATTAATTTGAACTAATTTCATATGTTATACTATATAAGTGTTATTTCATACAATGATATTTAGTGTTAGTTTGAAGTGTCAACTTTGTCCTCAGTTTAAATTGCTCGTTAAGAACAAAATGAGAAAGAAAATGAGTATATAAGGGAGATATAGAAATAAGATGAGTGAGTAGGTGTAAGAGTCACAAGAACACTCTAGAGTGTGTAAAGGGGAGAGAGAGAGAGAGAAAGTACCCAGAAGAGAGAGAGAGTGCATATTAGAATTTTCTCCGACCTCGATCAACAACCAAACGACCTCTGATTAGGATGAAAATTTAGTATGATGTTCTTTGATCTTGCCTCTTCACATCCATGGTCAAAATCTGATTTAGAGCTCTCTAATATGGTATTTTCTCTCCAGCTCTCCTTGTATATGAATTTGTATTCTACCACCTTTGGGAGATGATTATTAGATTTTGTTGTGTCAGGGGCTTCCTTGATGATTGTGTTTACCTCTAGTTGATTAGGGAAGAAAACAATTTTTCATACTCATTTGATTATTGTTAATTAGTGGAAGTTTTGGTATCGTTTATTAGCAGTCCCATAGTTTTTCCCTACATTGGGGTTTTCCATATAAATATTTACATTCTTTATATTGTTTGGGCTAATTATATTTGCATTATGTTGTTGTGATTTTGGTTGGTATTGATTTCCCATCTAGCTATACAATTTTAGAAAAGTTGTAGTTTGCTTCTGCTTATTGTTTGTGTAATTGGGTCCCCTTACTCGACAAAATAACGGTATCAAAATTTTGGGATAAGGTTTGTGTGGTTTTGCGCTTGTTAAGATGGAAGATAAAAGTGGCATCTGCAGAATGATTTATTTGAATTTTAAAAACTACTCCGTGCAGAAAACTAAAATAAAAGACATCCTTTATTGTAAGGATTTTATGAGCCCATTTTAAAGAAAGAGATACCAATTAGAGTCATAGAGAGCGATTGGAAAATTTTGAATCGAAAAGTTGTTGGAACAGTTAGACAATTTGTTGATATAGATGTCCTCTAACATGTTGCCAATGACACGAATGCCTGTGATTTATGTATGAAACTTGAGGCTGTGTTTAAAAGGAAGAATGCCTTGAGTAAAGCGTTATTGATATATAAAAAAAACTTGTAAAGTCAGAGTATATAAAGATGGTGATAACATAGCAATACATTTTAATGAATTTCAAAGCTTAGTAAATCAATTATTTTCCATGAAAATGTCTCTTGATGATGAGTTACAGGCACTTTTACTACTTTGCTCATTGTCAAAAAGTTGGGACACTCTTATTGTGCACTTAGCAACTTAGCTCCAGAGGGCAAGATGACAATGGAGATTGTCAAACCTAGTATGCTAAATGAGGAGACAAGAAGGAAAAAGATGGGTACCTTCCATTAATCAAAGGCTATAAAAATAAGAGAAAAACCTTTTAGTTTTCTTATTTTGACAAAAATACATATACAAATAAATAGTTGATACAACCTAGAAAAGGAAACACAATTAATAACTTCCTATTTTATCACTATGTAAAACGTCCAATGCACCCTACATAAGAATTAGCATATATACATTCTTCCTAACAACTTATATACAACTCAACACTGCCATTTAAGCTATATCATATAAATCATATGCACCAAGCTTGTTACATACAAAGTTAATATGAGAACTTTTGAGAGATTTGCTCAAGATATCTGGTAGTTGATTGGTTGAATTGACATGACTAGTAGTGATGCAAGCAAACAAAATTTTCTCTTGAATAAAGTGACAATCAATTTCTATGTGTTTGGTTCTTTCATGAAACATTGGGTCAATATGGATAGCAACTTGATTATCACAAAATAAAACCAACTGTGATACTTCTACAAACTTTTAACTCTTGAATTAATTACTTCAACCAAATAGGCTCACAAGTTGCTAAAGTCATTGCAAGATATCCTACTTCTACACTTGATTTGGCAACAATGTCTTGTTTCTTACTTTTCCAAGATACAAGATTTCCTCTAACAAGAGCACAAAAGCCCGAAGTAGAATACTTATTAGACGGAGAACCTGCACAATCAACATCAAAGTATCCAATAATTTATGAATGAACATAATTTTCATATAATTATCCTTTTCTTGGTACACCCTTAATGTACCTCAAAGTTCGAATGATTCCATCCCAATGACTATCACATGGAGGTTGTAGAAATTGACTAACAACACTAACAGAGAAAGAAATATCAGGTCGTGTGACTCCCCCTAACTCTGATATCGTCTAAGATCAGCAAATGACTCCCCCTAACTAGGTAAAAGCTTTGAATTAGGGTCTATAGGAGAGTTTATTAGTCTACAATTTGATATCCCTATTTCTTCTAGAATATCCAATGTATACTTTGTCCGAAAGAATAAAATACTAGATTTGGACTGAGCAACTTCTATACTAGGGAAGTATCGGAATAAAATCAATTCTTTTGTCTGAAAATTACAGAATAAATGTTTCTTTAATTGTTCAATCCCACCTTGATCACTTCCAATAATGATAATATCATCCACATAGAGATTTAGATAGATACACTGCTCTAATGACTTATACTTATAGAAGACAGACTAATTAGACTCATATCGAATCATATCAAACTCTTGAATAACATCACTGAACCGCCCAAACCAAACAAAAGGAGATTGTTTCAAACCATATAAAGAGCAGCAAAGCTTACATGATAAATTAGACTCCCTGATTAACAAATTCAGGTGGTTGCTCCATATAAATTTCTTCCTAAAGCTCACCATATAGAAAGCCATTTTTAATGTTCAATTGTTAGAGAGGCCATTGGCGAATGATAGTTATGGATAAAAACAAACGAACAGAAGACATCTTGGCCACACGAGAAAAAGCTTCATAATAATCTAACCCATAAGTCTGTGTATACCCTTTAGCCACCAAATGCGCCTTTAGTCAAGCATCTTAACCATTCAGACCAATTTTGACCATGTATATACAACGAAAACCAACAGTGGAATGACCTGGAGGCAACGGAACTAACTCTCAAGTATCATTATTATGTAAAGCAATCATTTCTTTAACCATTGCTTGACACCAACTGGGATCATTAAGTGCCTCATGAATATTAGAAGGAACAGAGATGAAAGAGAGAGTGGATACGAGAGTATAATATAAGGATGATAAATGATGATAACCAAGAAAATTATAAATAGGATGAGGGTTGTGAGTGGAATGTATAACTTTGTGAATGACAATAGGAAATTGATCTTTAAGAGGTAGAACAGCAACAAGTGAGGAATCTGAAGCAGGAACTATATCAACAAGAGCCTCTACAAGAATCTCATCATCAAGATCAAGATCATTAGTATGATGTGGAAGAGTACCATTCTCAGGAGAAGAGTCTTCAATAAGAGATGAACATTGGATAGGATGTATAGGAGGATTAGGAAGGGGAGTAACATAAGGAACAGGTGCAATGGAAGGAACTGGAAGGACCTCACTGATAAATGTGATACTTGTTTGAGATGATGAGTAAAATGGACAAGATTCAAAGAATGTAACATCAGCATAAACAAAATATCGATATATTGATGGATAATAACACTTATAACCCTTTTAAAGCCACAAATAATCTTGAAAAATACGTTTGAGAGATTTAGTTGATAGTTTATCTTGACTAAGGGAAAAGATATGAATGATATGTGCAACCAAAAACTTGTGGCGCAAAAGAAAATAATGGTTAATCAAGCAATAGGATGGAATGACATATCTAATTTTGTAGACTAAACGAAGGCATACGATTAATCAAGAAGCATGCAGTTAAGATAGCATCTACCTAGTATTATGGTGAAACCTAATTGTGTAAAAGTAAGGTACAAACAGTTTCTATTAGATGTTTATTCTTACGTTCAGCAATCTTATTTTGTTGTGGAGTTTAAATATATGAGGTCTAATGAAGAATTCCTTGGGAAGACATAAATTGGGTGAAGGGAATGGACAAATATTCACGAGCATTATCACTTCTCAACACATAAATATCAATGTTAAATTGTGCCTTAATTTTTGCACAAAAAAATTTAAAAATAAAAAATAATTCTGAACGAGCTTTCATTAAAAATAATCAAGTGCAACAAGAATAATCTTAAATAAATGTAAAAAAATATTGAAATCCCAAAATAGAACACACACAACAAGGACCCTAAATGTCTGAATGAACTAACTCAAAAAGGGGTGCAGGTTGCTTATTGGCATGCTTTGGAAAGGAACTTCGAGAATGCTTTCCAAGCTAGCAGGACTCACAATCTAGGGAAGGTAAAGTAAGTAAACTGGGCACCATATTCTGAAGCTTCAACAAACTAAGATGATCGAAACAATTATGAATTAGAATTGGAGACTTTGAAATAGTGCCTGTTGTAGGTGAAGGAGGTAGATTTAAATGATAAAGGCCCTTTGGTGCTGTGACTCGTGTACTGCACCAATCATCTGTCTCGTGCTGCGATCCTATATAATAACATAATTTTCATTAAAAGTGATATAACAATTTTAAGATCGTGTAAGTTTACTGTCGAATACAAGATTAAAGGGTCAATTAGGAATATAAAGAATATAATCTAAATGTAATGATGGAAGTAGTTGAGCAGAACCCACAACTTTAACAATTGTTTGAGTCCTATTAGCTAAAGTAATAAGAGAAAAAGATGTAATACTGGCAAAGTGAGAGAGTAAATCTAGGTTACCAAAATTATGATTAGAAGAACCAGAATCAAGTACCTAAGGGATAGATTGAGTGAGGCATGCTACAGAATTACCCGAACGAGATATCGAAGCAATGGAGGAGGAAGACTAGTTAACTGCCTGATATTTGAGATATTCTTCATAATCAGTACTAGTAAGAGTCAATAATGGCTGAAGTTGTCGAGTTAAGGACTCAGACTAATCAGTATGAATAACATTAGTAGCTCAAGGTTGGCCATGCAATTTATAACATTTATCCTTAGTATGTCCCCATTAATGATAATAATTACATTTAGGTTGACTTCCTTTATTACCATGATCCCCCTTCTCTACTCTATTAATACTCTAAGATTGGCAGGCCAAAGTGAAAGAATTAATTGAGGGAAATCCTATCATAATGCAAAGGGAAGAGACATGTAGTAATCGAGCAAATACTTCATCTAGAGAAGGTATATTAAGACTTGCCAAAATCTGATCTCATACTGAAGTAAGTTCAGGATTGATAGTAGTAAGAGTAAGAATCATAAAAAAACTTATCTCACTATGCAAGATTTTCTGTTGCAGAGTTACCAATAAGTAATAATTGGTTGAATTCTGTTTTTAGGGAGGCCATTCTAGAAAGAAATTTAGACATGTTCACATCCTGTTGTTTGAGATTAACCAAGTTTGACGTACAAAATACAATCTCTGAATGTCATTAGTATAAAGTAACTTTGCTTGACTCTATACCTCAACACAAGTTATGCATGTTTTATAAATAGGTGAAGTTGAGGATCAGTTGTTTGCCATAACATATGACATAATAATGCATCAATTTGTACCTAAGTAGATTTATTTGTTTCGATATCCTTAGCCTTAGTAGATAAGTTATTTGTTAGGCCTTGGCCTATACACCTTAATTCAACGAAGACCACCTATGGGGTATAATTAGAATTACTTACTAATTTTTAGTCATAATTTAGGGAAGAGAAATAAAGGGGAGAGCACTTGATTCAGAAAACTATTATGTATAATCCATAATGAACCTAGTTTGAATGAGTCAATCAGGGAGAAGCATGAGTAAAATTGAGTTTTGGTGAATTTAGGGAAGACTAGAATGTAAACAGGAATGAAAAATTCTAGTGGATTATGAGTTTGTTAGTGTTAGAGGTAATAGGTCACGTTTGTCAGAGAGAGATTGGTAAGGAAATAGCTTTCTGACAACTTTCGATGACTTTTTCAACAACAAAGTTAGTTGATGGCAACAAAAAATGATTGATTGGCATTGTCTGAACAGATTAACAATGACGGTGAGATGAGACATACACCGGAGAGGGAGATCAAAAAACTAAACCATCGAATCAACGAGCGACACATGAAGCCATATGGAGTAGCAATCGACGGCGAGATTATGAGGTTTTACCGTTAAGTGAGAGAGGAACAGACTAGTGATGTTAGATTTTTAATCCAACACTAGAGTAATGCAATCTAAACTTTGTCAAAAATTAATCCAAAAAAATAAAATTTTTGGAGAAATCCTAAAACCCTAGCTCTGATACAATGTAAAAATCATAGAAGAACCTTTTATTTTTCTTATTTTGAAAAAAAATACATACACAAATAAATAGTTGATATTTCAACCTAGAATAGGAAACACAATCAATAACTTCCTATTTTACAACTGCCTATTTTATCACTTACTAAAACATCCATTGCATCTTATATAAGAATCAACATATATCCATTCTTCCTAACAACTTATATATAACTCAACAGAGGTTAATATAGCCCAAGAATCTAGTAGAGTTAGAAGTAAGAGAAATGAGCCCCACAATAGAGACAAATCCAGGGGGAGATCAAAGTCTAAAAACAAGATCGTATGCCACTATTGTGATAAGCCTGACCACATCGAAATATATTGCAGAAAAAAAGCAATTTGGTCAAAGATAAGAAAGAAAAGGGTAAAAAATCTGAGCAACAACAAGAAGAGAAAGGCATCGCAATAATTGCTACAAATGAGGAAGACTTACTATTTATTGGTGATCAAGGTTGTTTAAACCTTGCTTGTGATTATTGCACTTGAGTGATTGATTTTGAGTGCTCATATCATTACTTCACACCGAGACTTCTCATCCTACATTAGCAATGATAAATGATGGCTCATCTAAGATTATAGGCATGCGTATAGTGCACTTAGAATCATCCACTGGTCTCCAATTGGTGTTAAGAGATGTCAAACATGTGCTCGACATTAGTTTGAATTTGATTTTAGCGGGTGTGCTAGATGATGATAGCTTCTCCAACAAATTTAGTGCGAAAAAATGGAAGCTTACTATTTAATAGTGAGCTGAGTTATTAAGTAGAGATACTTATATATGATGTAAGCTAAGTTATGCCATGGAGATGTTAATGTGATTGATGATTCCTCCTGCGAGTTGTGGTATAAGAGACTTAGTCACATGAGTGAAAGAGATATGCAAGTCCTTCTAAAGAAACAATTCCTCCCTGAATTGCAAGGTATATCTTTAAGATCTTGTATTGATTGTTTGGCTGGAAGACAACACAGTGTATTATTTAAATCATATTCCCTATTTAGAAGAAAGAATCTTTTAGATCTTGTTTATGTTGATGTTTATGTTATGGATGTCAAATCACATTTTGGTACACTTTACTTTGTGACACGACCCACCTTTTTGGGCCGTGTTGGCACTAGGGAATGGATAGGCTTAATGCCACCAAAACCTGTAGTAAGCCCAACTGTTCTGTCTTCTACTAAAAATCCGGCATGACCCATTCATTTATCTGATAATCCTTTACCTACCTAATAGGATTCAAATCTACAATTCTCACATACAACATCTACTTATCATCAACCAACATCATTCTCAATACCATAACAAATCCATACAGGTTATATGTACATATGATTATGACAAACCATGGAGCGTCTAGAAGTATCTGCAAATTTTACATCATGCCAAAAACATTACTTGATTGATTATCCAAGCGAGTCTCAAAAGGCTTGGATTTCTCTCTTGTCCGATCTGCTAA
>JANIHY010000002.1:19613077-19628874 GCA_027479065.1 Erythroxylum brevipes
CAAAACCAACAATCCATCATTTACTCTCAAATTTTCGAAATCCCCCTTCAAAACCCTAAAAATATCACAACCCAAATCAAGCCTCCATATAACCCATTCATAAACCCTATAGGTTAGAAACTCAACCCCTAGATGAAAAATCCAACAAAACTTATGAATCCACTATTCATCTTCTTCTTCCTACCACTTTCTCTCACTAGAGTTTTTCCCATTCACAACACAATACCCATTTCCTTCCACTAAAGCAAGAAGAAGATGAAAACTTACCTTAAAGATCTTGAATCTTCCCCTTTCCACGAATTTCTTCCCCTTTTTCCTTGGATTTTTCGATTTTTCTCTTCTTCCTCTCTTCTTCTCCACTTTTCCCTCACTCTTTTTCCCTTTCTCTCTCCTCCCTTTGGCTTGCACGAAATCTCCCCTTCCCTCTTCTAATTTTTGTCTTTTATTCTCCTTCTTCTCTTCCCATTTTACCCTTCATTTAAGGCCTCCTTCCAACTATGCCCTTGGTTGGCTTTTAATGGCTCTAACTAGCTTAGTTCAATTCTAACCTCAACTAACTCTTTTGTCTTTTTGTGTCTCTACACCTAAGCCCATTAAAGTCACATTAATACTACCAACTACCCATCTTTCAAACTAATAAATAATTAAACACATAATTAAGCATGAATAAATCATCAAACAACTAATAATTAAAATGCAAAGCAAAACAGGGTCCAACACCATGGTTTCCACAAAACACATACTGATCATTGTGTGTTTGTGAAGATTATTTTGGAGGTCATTTTCTCATTCTTTTGTTATATGTTGATGATTTGTTGATTTTTGGTCATGATACCAAGAATATTGCCGGTTTGAATAAGGCATTAAGTAAGTCCTTTACAATGAAGGACCTTGACCCTAAAATTTGTGAAGGACCTTGACCCTGCAAGGTAAATTTTAGGCATGCAAATTTTTCGTGATAGGAAGAACAAGAATTTATGGCTATCACAGGAAAGGTATATCGAAAAGGTTTCAATATTGACAAGGCTAAACCAGTGAATTCTCCACTTGCTGACCACATGAAATTAAATTCCTATCAGTGTCGTACAAGTGATGAAGAGAAGAAAGAGATGAAGGGCCTTATACATCAGCCATAGGAAGTTTGATATATGCCATGGTGTGCAAAAGGTTGGATATGGCTCACGCCATTAGGATTGTTAGCAGGTTCATGAGTAAATGGATTCTCAAGTATCTTAAAGGTACTTCCATAGTGGGTTTATGCTTTGGTCCCAGATTGCCTGTGTTAGATGGCTACATAGATGTTGATGTGTCAAGGGATATTGATTCAAACAAGTTTACTTCTAGATAGTTGATGATATTTGCAGAGGGAGCAATATCATGACAATCAAGGTTGCAAAAGTATGTTGCTTTGTCAACTATAGATTCAGAGTATATAATAGTCATTGGAGCGGACAAGGAGTTAGTGTGGATGAGAGATTTTCTTAAGAGTTGGGTTTGAATTAGTGTGGATGAGAGATTTTCTTAAGAGTTAGGTTTGAACCAAGAGAAGTTCCTACTCCATTGTGACAATCAGAGTGCCGTCCACCTTGCCAGGAATCTTGCCTACCATTCTTGAACTAAACACATTTAGAGAAGATATCATTAGATTCGAGAAGCGGTAGAAGACAAGTTGTTTGATTTGAAAAGATTCACACCGATCTCAATAGATTAGACATATTGCTGAAGACCTTGCCAAAAGAGAAACTTGTTGCTTGCCAGAAGAAAGTGAGCTTGGTCGAGCCTCCCATGTATGAGTGAGGGGGAGCTATGCTTTGTTAATCATTCCTACTTGGAAGAAGAGTCTATTAATTTGGACGAATTTCATGTATTATACCATATGAGTGTTACTTCATCTGATGATATTTGGTGTTGATTTGAAGTGTCAACTTTACCCCCGCTTTAAATTGCTCATTTAAGGAAAAATGGGGAAGAAAATGAGTATATAAAGGAGATATATTGCTAGAAATCATATGAGTGAGTAGGTGTGAGAGCCACAAGAGCACTGTATAGTGTATAAATGGGTAAGGGAGAGAGAGAGAGAGTGCCATGTAGAGAGAGAAAATGCATATCAAAATTTTCTCTAGCCTAATCGACGACTAAACTACCTCCGTTCATGATAAAATTTTAATATGTTGTTCCGGTGCCTTGTCTCTTTACAACCAATTGTTAGAATCTGAATTGGAGTTCTCTAAATTGTTATTTTCTACCTAGCCCTCCTTGTCTACGAATTTGTATTTTGTCACTTTTGGGTGATGCGTTTTGTTGTGCCGAGGAGCTTTCTTGATGATTGTGTTTACCTTTAGTTGAGCTAGGGAAGAACAATTTGTCGTACCTATTTGATTATTGTTGATTAGTAGAAGTTTTGGTACCATTTATTAATGGTCCCATAGTTTTTCCTCACATTAGATTTTTCATATAAATTCTTATGTTCTTTATAATATTTGGGCTTATTATATTTGCATTATACTGCTGTGATTTTGGTTGGTATCAATTTCCCATCTAACTATACAATTTGGAAAAGGTTGTAGTTTGTTTCCAGTTGTTGTTTGTGTATTGGATCCCCTTTCCTGACAATAGTATAATTGACTAATCATTATAAACATTTCTTTACTTGGTAAGAACAAGAATGCCTACTAATAAATCTCTCAAAATTTCACTTTTATGAGGTACTTTTATTGAGTATTGTTATTATTGTTGTTGTTAGAATTGACAAATTAGATAATTCAATAGTAGGTTCTATGATACACAAAAATAAATAATTCTCGGACCTTCTCGTTTTCTTTCATGTAAATTAAAGAGCTTTTAATAATTATGTGTCTAAACAATCTTATCTCCGAAAAATAGCAAAAACAAAAAAAAATTGAGAAAAAAAAACAAAAACAAACTTTAATTTTGTCAACTTGTACATTTTTAAAGTGAAGATGGTAAGATAAAGACGGAAAACAGTCTCATAGTCCAGTTTCATAAATTAAGCCATTTTGATAGACATTGTAAATCATGGATATGTCTGAGGAGATTACTTATGTTTGTCTGAAGGCTTTACATTAAATCTTCCGAAAGTAGAAATCAATCTCTAAAGTTAAGCAAGCATAATTGGGAGACATATGAAGAAGACATTTCTATTCAGTTTGCCTGTGATGTTTTAAGGGTGAAAAGAATATATGTTTAACACAAAATTTGTTCCTATGCACAACTGATCTCTCAATTTGCAGAAGTAAATCCAGAAATGGGTATTTGAATTGGGGGGGAAAGAAAATTGAAGAATAAGTACAGATGAAATGAAGAGAAGCCTGACGAGGCTCAGGGAGGCTAGGCAAAATTATCAGCACTGGCATTTTGGGATGATGCTTACTAGGGAACCAAATACTGCTCCAGTTGTTTCGTCTTATTCCTGTTCTTTAGCTTCCGGAAACCACTGGACTCAATCTGTCGGATTCTTTCTCTGCTTACGCCCATCGACTCGCCTATCTCTTGCAATGTTTTCATCCTTCCATCATCCAGTCCAAATCTCATTCTGATAACCTGATTCTCCTTAGGACTAAGTGTGTCAAGAACCTTCTCTAAGTCCTGTTTCATAAATTGCTTCATTAACAGATCTTCTGCTGTCTCTTCATCAGGATCTGCAATTACTTCCTGAGGAAAAGACAAGTCCAGTATTTAGCAGGATTCAATGAACTCAACAATGCAACCGGACAAGGAAAAATGGAGTACATTGGCTAGACCAGGAAAACAATGATAATAATGACTTACCGACGGTTTAAGATCCATGTTAAGCCCAATCTTCTGATCAAGAGATCTTGGGGCTTTTGGAGACAATAAGACAGCATTAAGCCTCTTCATAGAGAGCCCAGTTGCCTCCGCAACTTCCTCATCATCAGGATGTCTTCCATTTTCAGTGTACAACTGCTTTCTGGCTTCTTTGACTCTATAAGTTGCCTCCACCATGTGAAACTGTAAACCCAAGAAATCGCAAATGAGAAGCTTATATGATGATGCACATTGAATATGAATGTGAATCCTTGATCCATGATATTTGCAAAAGAAACAGAGAAACCCATTGGTCCATCTTAAAACTGCATTTACACAACCCACTGTAGGTTATTCACTGAAAGAAAAGCTTGGTAACTCAAGTAAAACTTACCGGTAAGCGTATAGTCCTAGATTGATCAGAGAGTGACTTACGGACTGCCTGCTTAATCCACCAATGAGCATATGTTGAAAATTTAAAACCTTTTGAAGCATCAAACTTTTCTGCACCTCTTACAAGACCTCGGCATCCTTCCTACAAATGGAAAACATGTTTCAGACACAAAAGACATGGGAATTATAATATCTGGAAAGAGCATATGCTCTTTCATTCTTGTTGTTAACATATGCGTGCATGCTTGCGTTGTATATATCTAATCATAAGGAAGAGATAGGACATCATCCATCGATTGCATAAAAGTTGGTAAATACCTGAACAAGATCCTGGAGATTCAGCCCAGCTCCCTGATAATTTTTGGCGATTGAAATGACAAGACGTATGTTGCATTTTATCATTTTGTCTTTGCAAAAGGTACCATAGTTGAGACGCCTTCTCAAAGTTTTCTGATCGACTCCTACAGCAGATGCCCACTGTGCAAAGGTGGGCTGACTGCCAAATCGCTCTACAAGCTCCTCATGGACCCTTTCAAGTTTTAGTAGATCCTAAGTGACATTAGCAAAACTTGAAATATCAGCCATATAGAAAGAGAACATAAAACATGAAAATGAGAACTGTCTTAGAATAGGTGAAAATTATCTTATATGGATAGCTATGATTACTTCATAGAAGAATAGTAAAATAAGCATGATTTCCATCCTAACTACAGAATGCATAAAGGAATTAAATATATAATTATTTACCCTGGTTAAACTGCAATTTGGTTAGGCATTATAAAAGCAGAACACAGCATTCCAGTACCCTAGATTAGGATTCAAGTTAACATGATTCTTGCTACATACTATCGGACCTTATAGAACAGTGTTGATTCTAGCTGGCTTTATCATCTATTATCTGTGATGCAAAATTCGAATTAATCACTTTGACTAAAAGTTTTTAAATGATAAAACCAAATTATTACCCCAGTCCCCAAAGAGAAAATCTCCAGCTAGAACATAAAGTGGTATGGTAATTTTTATGAAACCTGTATGACCAATCGCCCTTTGGCCAAGGGATGGAAGTTTAAGCGTCTAACAATCTGGTCTTGGGTTTGATTATTGATACTGGGTGGGTTGCGTATTGGGTATCAGGTATATTTGGGGGAGTGGCGGAGGGAAAAAAGACAAAATTGGCACCTGAATGGCCTCTGACAATTCCAATTCTTCAGCAGCTGTGAGAAGCTTGGAAGTGGAGGTAGTTGCCCTTAAGTAACGTAATGGATCAGCATAGTCCACATCTTGTAAAGAACTACGCTTTTTCTTGCTTGTAGAACTAGATTTCACAGACATGGCACCTGCAGCAACCTTTTCAGATGCTCTTGCTCGTCTAACTTTTCTTTCTTTTTGACGACTAGATTTCACAGCTATACCTTCCAATAGTTGTTGCTCCAGAAGTGTTAACTCTTCAGCTGTTGGCTCCAAATATTCGGATTCTTCGATGGGGTATGTCACAGAACATTCTTTTCTTGGTCCAGTTTCAGCTACATTATTGTCACCTATTATAATAGCACGTTCTTTTTCTGTCAGTAGAGACCACCTGGATGTGACATCATCAGCTGTGGATCGGTTTTCTGTTTGTATAGAATTGTATCTGTTAACTATCATTGCTGCATCCTTTGCAACCTTGACAGCAGCTTTAGCAAGGGTCACCGCTTCAGCGGCAGCAGCAGCAATGACAGCCTCATCATTTCCAATGAGTGCTTCAGTGACTAAAGATGCTCCGCATGTAACCTACAAATAGACAGCATTTATATTTCCTTACTATACAGATAACTGACCTTTTAACCTAAGAGATCATGTAGCAGTTAAATCAATAAAACAATAATTACACTATTTGGCTATAGGATCAAACAAAACAGGTACGCAAACAATTCAAAAAATGGCAACAAACAGATCTTTTTACTAATTCAGGTGTACAAAAAATAAATGCAGGTTTGAAAAATGATGTGTTTTGAGTTTGAATGCAGAAAATAAACCATGATCATTAGTAAACGTTTGCCTCAATGGATATGCAAACTCCAAATAATAGTGAAGAACATAGTACATTCCATTGATTACAAGCTTATATTTCAGAAAAAGTTACCTCATCAGTCAATATTATTAGGTTATTTGCGTGTTTAAGGAGCAATAACAATTTTCAATTTTCTATCAAGATTAGCCTTCAGGGACAGTAATACACTAATAGAACAAGTGTTACCTCCTTGGGAGAAACAACTGCTCCTACATATTTCCACGGTTTGTCCGTAGCAAATGAATTTGAATGAGCTTCAGAAGAAGGTAATCTTAGCTTCTCTAGATCTAGCACCGTTGTTGAAGTTGATGTTGATATTGCTGGTGTTGCAGTTGACAAAACACATTCTGGTCTGATAATAGTTAGCTCCCTAAATTTAGCTGCAAAATCAACCAGGGTTACATGATTAGAAGAATACGGCTATGATATATTTATACTCCTCCGCCAAACATGAGAACAGAAACCCTCAGCAGTCGCAGCAATCTTTAACAATAACCAAGCTATTAGCAAGGTCATGTCGCATTTCCTTCGTTGATGAAAGTTATTTTCCTCTGAAGGAAAAGCTCGGATCAGTGGATTTTGCTAAATTTAGGCCCACAGAAAAAGGCTAGTGTCGTGATGATAAGGAAGATCATTGTGACGGGAATTGCCTCACGAAGATAGAGAATGCAAACAATGGGCAGTCTAGTAGAGAATGATTGCCTGCCAAGCAAGCAAAAAATGTTTGAGATAGGTGATTTAGGAAAAGGCGACGTCTTTTTTATCAGATGGATGCTGCTCTAAAAACAGATTGTCGAACTGCCACTTTCTGAAACTAAAAGCTACTCATCTAAATTATCATTGAAAAGCATATCAAAATCACCGACAGACATCTAAATTCTTAAGAAAAGCAGAAAAAGAAAACACACACACAAATATAAAAAAATTTAAGTTCTGGTTGTAAAACAGAATCACCACTGGTTTTACGTAAATAAAAATAAGAAAAAATTCCAAGCTCTAACCCACACCACCACAAATTTCTCGTCAAGACGGAGACATTTTCCATTGCAAAGCCAAACAAGCCGGTGGATGCTAAGACTAAGCCAGCACAGTTCAGATTGAAACGGGGGAAACTGAATCAATTAAGAAGGGGCGAGAGGGTAACTCACCGGTACTATGATGAAGGTTAGCTCTGACATGGATAGAGAATGCGTCAGGTTGGCACTTAAACTGCGGCAAAAGACAAGACATCCTCCACCCGTTCTTGCTTCTACAACTACAAAAATCCTACTACTACATGTGTTTGCTTCAGTGAAATGTCAGATGTCCACATAAGACAGCTATAACTATCTACAGAGACATGGAAGAAGAAGAAGCGGAAGAAGAAGTGGGGGTGTGGCTGTGATAAAGCTACGGATAAGAGCAGCGAGGCCGAAGGCAGAAGGCCTTTCACTTCAGCCCAACTCCTTTATGTTTTTTCATTTATGTTTTAAAAATAATTTAATTCCAGGACTATGAAGTGAAATACAAACGCTTAGAATTAGATGCGGTCACTCTCGGTACTCGCTCAAGCCTTACAACCAGAGCCCTAAACCCAAGAAACAGCAAGTTCCAGCAAAATGTCGTTGGCTTCATCTAGGGTTTTCAAAGCTTGTCGGGCTCTGCTTGCTCCGTCCAAGTCCCCCGCCGCTACCGCCGCCGCAAATGCTCCCACCACGGCGACGAAAGCAAAACCAAAGACGAAAGCAAAAACAAAAACGGAGGGGGTGGTACCGAGAAAGCCCGCCGGTATACTAATGGCGAAACCTGTATCTCCGGTCCTCCGTAATTTTCTCGGCGTCCCAGAGGCTTCTCGTACCGATGTTGTCAAGAGGATCTGGGACCATATCAAGCAAAACAACCTCCAGGTTTGTTCTCTCTCTCTCTCTCTCTCCCTGGCTGTAAACCCTTTATTCATACAAGTGTTTGGCCTCTGATTTGGTGAAATTCTTTTCTTTTTCTTTGATGTCTTCTGCTTTCTTTCCCTCAACAAACTGTCATATGGTCGGTGTTAGAAGTTCCATTTTTCTTCTGTTTGTGGCTTGACCCTTTTTTTTAGCCTGTTCGTCTCGAATTTTAGTTTCAATTTTTCTTTATATTTGTTTGATTTGACTAAATGTGGTTCGGTTTTCAAAGTAACAGTATAAGAAATTAGAATCTGAAGATAATTTGTAATTTTCACCATGAAATGGGATTGTGAAGATAGGGATGAGAGGCGGGTACTTGAGGTAGGTCATGAAAGGAGAACATAATCCAGGACGACGTTGAGGTTGTTTTAGCAGCTACTTAACGGGTTGCGAGTTTGAGATACTATTATCTGGCGCTTTATGATATCTTTTGAGTTTCATTTCTAGTTATGTGACAATGCAGAATTTGAGACTCCTCAAAATTGTTGTGGTCATATTTGGAATAGAACTAATAAGTTGATAGGACTCGATACTATGTTCGCAGTTAAGTGGTTTCTGTTGGAAAAGGACACCCACGCACTTTATATCTCTTCAAGTTTTGTAGGATTGTCGTGACCAAAAAAGTTAAATATGAAATGTTGCTATTTTAATTTTGGGCTTTGGAATATTTAGTTGTCCACTCATGGATGTTTAAGGTGAAAAATTATTTGTGTTTCATTTTCCTTGACATGCTAATTTTTCTGGATTGTATCCTGATCCTTGAATATATATAGTGGCAAGATATTAACCTGTTGGTGTATTTGATCCGTTGCAGAGTGAGGCTTCAAGTGTAGTTAGCTAACGTTATTATGATATATATGGAGTGATCGATTTTAGTCGCATCGTGTTGAGAATAATCAGATGGAACTGGGATATTTTCCATTTTGCCTATTAGGTAGGCAGCTAAAGATATTGGCTGTTTGTATCATGTAAAGTCTATCAGCTTGACATTTTGCTTGAATGGTGATAGGTCTTAGAGAATTTGAATTCTGAGATGGGAATACCGACGTACTTAACATTTGAGCAATTACTTCTGATGTGTTGAGAAGTTGTGAATTATTATCGTTCCTAATAATTGCATATTGCTGCACATAATGACTGTTTTTCTCGTGGAAAGAAAAATATAACTAGTCAATCATGGCAGAACCCTGCGGACAGAAAGGAGATAATATGCGATGACAAACTCAAGGTCATATTTGACGGAAGGGAGAAAGTTGGGATGCTGGAGATGCCCAAGTTAATTTCCCGACATTTTGTGAAGACTGCATAATGTGAGGCATTCTGCATAATGCGAGCAGATTTATAATTAATGTGTTGTTGAATCGTTTCTTTACGTACTGTTCTGTCGATATTATGCAGCTTTTGTCTGAGAGCCAATCTATGGTGCCCTGTTTTTTTTAAGGTTTTAACTGAACAATGGTGTAAAATATCTGTTAGGATGAATTAGAACGTTACCATGACTTTCTGATATCTTACCTTTCATGTGGTCTCTGTTTTTGTTTCTCTTGTCTCTTTTTTCTCCTGTTTTCTTGGGAGTAGGCAGGGACATTGTTCGCCAATCCTACAGACTTCAGTGTCCTCATCGGCAACTTTTGTCGGATTACAGAGAAAACAATTAAGTTTGGTTAAGTAACTATGGTTATTATATTATTTTTATTTTTAATAGATTTATTAATGTATAATTTTTTTTAAAAAATAAATTGATAGCTTCAAAAAAGTTTTGAAGATTCTTTACTTATAATAGAAGTAAAAATTCGAAATTATATTTTGGAGAATGTTAATGAAGATAATCTTGATAATTAATGAATATATTCTCGATAAAATAATTTCTAATTTTAAGGAGGATTAGTAGTTGAGATTTACTAAATTTATTTTTTGTCTTGTATTATTGTCCAAGTGATGTATTTTCTTTTATTATATAGCAATGTTAGAAATGCGCCTAATTCTCAAAAAAAATGTTAGAAATACACCTTAATGAAACATAAACATTTAAACTTATGTTTAATTTGCAAAATGCATAAAAACATGGATCGCTATAGGTGACTATTTAGCCCTTGGTTTTGATTTTTTATAATTCTTAAAGAATTTGTGACTTTTGAGATAAAAGGGGGAAGGTATACAATTAAATTAAATTTAAAATAAATCAATTTACTTCACTGGTTTTTAAATAGAGGAGGTCATCTTTTACTCGTCTCAAAATGTATAACTAATATTATTTAAGGACTTCACTATACCTATATTGTACATATATTTTTCAGACATAAGTGGGCGAAGTTATTTGGTTAAAGAATCAACTAAAATCTTCTCGAGTCCTCAAATATTCTACCTCAATGTCCCTTCGATATTAACTTCTTTGTGGTTAAATACTTGACTTCTAAATTCTTAAATCATGTGATATTCTTATTGTTGTTACTGAACAATATAATAGAACAAGTATCAATATAATCAAACGGCTTGGGTATTGTTGTTCGTGATTTTCTTGGCTTTTTTGTTAGTGCTATGTAGGTCGTTGTCCCGGGTCACTTTGAAGCCAAAACCGTCGAAATTATGACAATTCGCGAAGCCTTGAGTTGGATTAAGGATGTCGGGTGGTCGTCTATTGTTCTGGAGTCCGATGCCTAATTATGTGTTCAGACTATTCTTGACCCTAATTATATGGATGAATCTACTTTTGGATTACTAGTTTTCGATTGTAAATCCCTTCTCACTGAAATTAGAGATGTGAGATTAGTCTTTGTTAGACGGTCTGCGAATGGAATAACTCATCGGCTTGCTCGAGCTGTTACCATCTCAACGGACAAGGTGGTTTGTTCCCAACGTTCACCTATGTGTATTTATGACTCTATTCGGCTAGAGAGTCAATAATAGTTCTTACCATTTCTTGTCAAAAAATAAAACAGGTCTAATGTCAAATCAGCTTTAAAGCGCCCTCAAAGTTTTTAAATTTTTTAATTTAATGATCAATATTTTAAAATCTTAACAATTTAATTCAAAAGCGCTGGTTCGTTAATAATTTATTGATTTAACAAACAAAAATATTGTTGTCTAAGTTCATTTATGTTAAAACATTTTAAGATATGTTATCAATTACCGAAAAGCATAAGAGCATAGTTATCCCAAAAACATGTAAACCTCATAATACCCTCTCCTTCTGCTTCCTTTATGTGTCTAAATTTTAAAACATGTAAACCTCATAATGCCCTATCCTTCTGCTTCCTTTATGTGTCTAAATTTTCGAAATTTTGCTATCCTTCCATTTTTCTGCAAGTCTCTTATTTTTCTAATGTCAAATCATTCGGAACTTTTGTAATTTTTTTATTGTTCTGAAAAATTACTAGCAACGAGCTCACCACCTGTTTGAAGAAATTACCCAACGAATAACCAAATACTTGAATCAACGTTTGATGGTTATTGATATGTGGCTGCTGTGAATGTGGTTAATTTAAATTCAGTCATCTTTTTATCGTATCTTCTTATGCTGAGCTAGTCCAAATCTGATTGTTTGAACTCAACAAGTCATCAGTTGTAGCTACTATTTCCAAAGCTATAATTTTTGCATGGGGGGACTGCACTGTATCTGCAAAATCAATGGCTTCTTCTATCTGCTTCCACCGCCATTTTGCCAGTTCCCTGCATCTTTTCTAACAAAATCTGCAACTTCTAATTACTCTATAAAACCCGTAAAGCATCTTTATCGTTACCATCATAGTTATCGTAATGATAACAGTAGTGAAGTTATTGCTTGTGATGATGGCGGTGTAAAACTCCGTAGTGCAGACCTGGTGGCCATGGAGTACGCTGATCTTAAACTCGCGGATAGAATTTCTGCGGTAATGGAATTTTCTACATAACTTCAAGTTTCTCCTTTAATATTGTTTGTTTTTGTTTCTTTTGAAGATATTTGACAATTGCTTTTGTGCATAATAAAATTGATGGGTGGAGTTGTTAGAAACACTGTCTCAATATAGTTTTTAAGGTAGTACTTTCTTTTCTTCACCACTGCCTTTTCAATGCTGGTAACTAAAGGTTGGTATGTCTCAATTGCAGGAAGTGGGTCATGTTAGAATCAGGCAACATGTTAACCCTTTGAGTTCCTCTTTCTCTGTAAGTCATTCGAGATCATTTTGAGTATAAGTTACCGCTAACATATGTTGACTATTCTCTAATTCTAATTTTAACTAAATCTGTATTTTGGACATTTACCTTATTGGCAAAATTATACTAGGTGCCAGCAGAAATACCTGATTGGAACAATATCTTCAAGGACCCTACTTTGCCACTAATGGTGGATATCGGGAGTGGTAAACTTTTGCTACTTTTGCTTTCTACTATATTATTTCACTATTTCATTTTGGGTGACTACGATAGCCAATTTTTCATGAGATGATATGAACAGTCCCCTCCACAGATGATTGCCTTTTCGAATCAGCTTGATATGTCAGAAAGGCAGGTGATTGGAATTGGAGTGAATTTTCGGGCACTAGAATGAAATCCCTTCTTACCACAAGCTTTTAATAATATGGCCGTGATCTGCCATTCCGTGAGACTATATGGAAACCTTTCAACTTCTCTGTTTCACTGAAAATGAAGGGTTTCATATGAAGTAGATTTATAGTTCAATGGTGACATTTACACCATGAAAATATTAACTTTTCTGGAATATGAGTTGTGTGATTTTAGTTCATTCCAATGGCTACTATAAGTGTTTGTTCTGAAGGTCAATAAACAATAAAAATATTGAACTTATTTTAAAAGTACGTTTGGCCTAACGAATGACTGAAATTTGCAGGTAGCGGCAGATTTCTGATATGGCTTGCCAAAAAGAAAGCTGATTTAGGAAATTATTTGGGGCTTGAAATACGAAAAAAAGTATGGGAATGAAAATTTGGGTACTATTTAGCAATCCTTTTTGGAATTAAAATTATTTTGCTTGGTCCTATTTTTTTTCATGCCTATTATTATCATTTGTGTGGCGATGCTTTAATGGCTTAATGCAGCTAGTCAAGCGTGCTGACTTCTGGGTAAAAGAGCTAACTCTTGGTAACATGTATGGTTTCCAAACAAATCTTATTTTGGGTCGGGAATGAGACATATCATGGTAATTTTATTGGCTTATTTAATAAGGCAATTTGAACTTATTGCAGACATTTCCTGTTTGCAAATGCTACTGTTTCTTTCAGACAGCTTGTTCTCTCGTATCCAGGACCCCTGATGACAGTTTCAATATTGGTGAGATCACTCGTGGCCTTGATTATATTATATGTCAGTATTAATGTACTGGGATGCAAGAGTAAAGTTCCAAAGAAGTCCTTCTAAAATAGTACTTGAGTCACGTATACAACTATATATGCAGTGCCCAGACCCTCATTTCAAGAAAAGGCATCATAAGAGAAGGGTTCTGCAGACCCCATTGGTTGATTCTATCGTCAGTCAGTTGGCCCCTGGAGGGAAGGTAAGTGCTCTAGGCTTTTCTTGTATAACAAACACTTAACATTTTTTAATGTTTGTTTCTCTAATTCTTTTATCATTGTAAAATCTTCATTCTCCTCTGTCGTACTTTCCTAAGAAGTTAACTCTAATGTTGTTTTATCCCAAGTTGGTTGGAAATGATCTTAGGGTGCAAAAAGAAGTTCAGATTAGGGTAACCAGATTAATCTATAGCTGTAGAATGGAAATGAATCCACGATACCTGATGCTGGACCCCATGTTCCAGTGTGTCAGAACACCTTCTTCAATTCTGTTGAGATAGCTGCAGAGAGTGAAATATGAACAAATTATGGTGATTAGTTTGGGATGCTATAATATAATTGATGTCCATATGCTTGTCACAGTGATGGAACTTAAATCATCACTTGTGAAGGGCAATACAGGTTAATTGGGGACAATATGGAAATATGAAGTTTAATGGTTGAGGTCATGGTTGACTTAAGTTCTGTTGTTACGATACAGACATGTAATTGTATGATAAAATGCACGTCTTCATGAATGCAAGCTCCAATCACATAGCATTCTTCTGCACACTGAAAAACTTCATTGGTCTACATGAGGAGACAACAATTATCTTTCTTTGCTTTTCTACACGTTCACTTGACTCCAACTTTTCCCACGGGATAGGTATTCATGCAGTCTGATGTGCTAGAGGTGGCTCTTGACATGAGAAATCAATTTGATGCCAAGTCAGATGAACTTGACAATTTCGATGCAATTGACCAAAATACACTGTGCGACAGTGATGGCTGGCTTTTGAATAATCCAATGGGAATAAGGACTGAAAGAGAAATCCATGCAGAATCAGAAGGTTCAAAAGTATATAGAAGGTTATACCATAAGCGAACATAACCAACTGGTAAGCTTCTGTGCAGATTAGAATGTGGCAAGCTCCATTGACAAAATCTTCTTCTGAAGCATTCAACTCTAAAGATTTGTTAATAGCTGGTTTTTATAGAGAAACGGTTCTAGGCGTGTTGTCTTTTGTTTATCTCTTCATGGATCCCATAATCTTCATTTGCTGATTACCTCAAGGACTGACTTCATTCTACAAGTATATTTTTATGGGTTTCTTATGTAGTGGGTGAGAATCCACTATATTGCCACTCATTTAGTGGGTGAGAATCCATTCTGTTGCCACTTATTGTGGACGAAGAGAACTCAAAATCTGGAGAATTACTATCCCTTTATTCTCATAGTGATCGCGCATTTACATGTTTAATAAACAATTAAAACAATCCAGTAAAAAATACCATTAATAGATGGTGTTTGAAAAAGTTTAGTACTGCACAGACAAATGTTTGGTAGATAGCGCTTAAGCTATATTGAAGAGTATTAGTTGTTAGTTGTTTGACATGTTAAACAGCTAATATGCTTGTTTGGTTAGGAGCTGGTTAGGTTAGTTGGTTCAACCCAATCAGTTATCTTTTGAAAAGTTCCTCCAAATAGCGTTTCAACCTATCAGCAAATAAAAATCTTACTAAAAGATAATTATGCATTTAAACTCATTTCTCATCTTAAGTAACTAGTAGATCTTCTAGAAAGGTAGATAGCGCTTAAGCTATATTTTAAATTATTAAAGAGTATTAGTTATTTGACTATATTAAACAGCTAGTATACTTGTTTAGTTAGGAGTTGGTTTGGTTAGCTGATTCAACCCAATCAGTCATCTTTTGAAAATCTCCTCCAAATAGCGTTTCAATCTATCAACTAATAAAAATCTTACTAAAAGATAATTATGCATTTAAACTTATTTCTCATCTTAAGTAACTAGTAGCGTTTAAATTTTTCACTTTAAAAATAGAAAGTTATGATTTATGTGTAGATCTTATAGAATCTTCTCAAGACATCTTTTCTAAGCACCTAAAAATCTTTGACTTGTCATTAGGGGTGAGCATTCGGGTAATTCGGGCCTAAATTTTACTGTTTGAGCCCGGCCCGAATTACCCGAATTTTTTTTCATCTTACCCGACCCGAACCCGAATTTTTTTTACCCGAGCTTACCCGACCTGAATTACCCAAAAATTTGTTCGGCTTTACCCGAATTACCCGAAGTTGTTTTTTTTTATAATTTTTTTTAAAAAAACCCAAAATTTTGTATTTTTATAACCTAA
>JANIHY010000002.1:19687419-19707461 GCA_027479065.1 Erythroxylum brevipes
AGGGCTTCGTGGGTTTGAAATCAAAGATTAGTCAAGTGAAAACATTATTAGCTACTGGATCATCAGATGTTCGCATGCTAGGAATCTGGGGTACGGGTGGTATAGGCAAAACTACTCTTGTTGAAGCGATTTTTGCTGAGGTTTCGAGTCAATTTGAAGGCCGTTGTTTTGTTAAAAATGTTAAAGCATCGGAGGAGGTAGGCAGACAGAAGTTGGTAGAGAAGCTTATTTCGGATCTATTGGAGGAAAGAAACGTGAAAATTGATACGCCAAACGTCGGTCCTGGACTCTATTTTTTGGAAAGGTTGAAAAGCAAAAGGGTGTTCGTTGTTTTCGACAATGTTTTTGACAACGTGAGTGATCGATCACAGTTGGAGTATTTATTTGGAAATCAACGCTGGTTTGGTGCAGGAAGTAATATCATCATAACGAGTAGAGATAAACAAGTATTCCAAGGAATCAAGGGCATTAATGTATACAAAGTTGAAGCATTATCTTACAGTGAATCTCATCAACTTTTCGTGAGAAATGCCCTTATGGAAAAGCAACCTTCGCAAGATCATATCCCGTTGATACGTAAGTTTCTTAATTATGCCAGAGGTAACCCTTTAGCTATCAAAGTTTTGGGCTCCCATGTTTGTGAAGAAGAGGTGGAGCTATGGGAAGAAGCATTGACGAAATTATCAAATTGCCCTGACAAGGGCATCAATGATGTGCTAAAAGTTAGTTATGAAGGATTAGATAGAGAAGTGCAGGCTATCTTTCTTCATATAGCATGTTTCTTTAACGGTGAGAATGTAAACAAGGCAAAAAGAGTATTTAGAAGTTGTAGACTCTCAGCAGATTTCGGAGTAAGCCGTCTTGTTGGCAAGTCTCTGGTGAATATTTCTGGATGTGATGAATTAGATATGCATGATCTGTTACAAGACATGGGTAGAGAAATTGTTCGTGAAGAATCAAAAGATCCTAGTCGTCGCCACCGCAGCAGATATTGGGATGCTGAAGAAATACGACATGTGTTTGAAGAAAATGAAGTAAGATTTAAAGCATAATTATATAGATAAAATATTATGAAGTAATTCTTTTTTATATATATTCATTTCTTGTTAATTATATTTCTTTTTGATCATTTTTGTTAGGGAACTGAAGCAATTGAAATTGAAAGTATAAGTTTCAACACGTCTCAAAAATTTGGATCTAATGCAGACATGGTATTAGATCCGAATGTTTTCAAGAGGATGCCCAATCTAAAATTCTTAAAGGTTTATACTTCTTTTGGCGAAGGAAGTAAACTGCATCTCACTAGAGGTCTCCATTTTCTACCTAGTGGGTTAAGATATCTTTATTGGGATAAATACCCGCTGGAGTCTTTGCCGACTGATTTTGATGCAAAAGAACTTCTTGTGCTTGATCTACCCAATAGTAATATTAAGCAGATATTGAAAGAAGTGAAGGTACGTACATATTATCTATACATGCTTAACGGTTTTCTATTTGAAAGAAAGACTGCAATATGGATATACAATTATCTCCTACTACTTGTGCAGGGTGCAGGCAAGCTAAAAGTGGTTGCACAATCCCTAATTGAGTTTCCTGTCATCTCTCGTGTCATAGATATTCTTTTTGGTAAGTTGCCTTTTGGCATTGGCAATAAGGTTCCCTCGTCTTCTTGCCGATTCTTGAGCAAGGTTACACACATGGACATGGAGGGTTGCCAAAATCTGAAGAGTTTTCCAAGTAATGTTGATTTTCAATGCCTTGAAATTCTTAATCTTTCGGGATGTTCAAATCTGAAGATATTTCCAGAAATTTCAACAAACTTAAGAAAATTAGATTTGGGAGGTACAGCAATAAAAGAAGTTCATTCATCTTCAATTGAAGGCCTCAGTAGACTGCAAGAGTTGAATATGGAGTTATGTGAAAAGCTTGAAAGTCTTCCGAGCAACATTTGCAAGTTACAAGCTCTTCAGAAACTTAATCTAGAATCTTGCTCAAGCTTAAAGAAATTTCCCGAGATCTTGGAGCCCATGTACAAGCTAAGGACAGTTAATTTATCATTTTCAGCCATAGAAGCGATACCGACCTCCATAGACAATATGAAACGGTTGGATTGCTTATTTTTGGCAAGTTGTCTCAATCTTGCCTGTTTTCCGGAAAGCTTCGTTGATTTCACGAGAAGACTTTCTGGCTTTCTGTTCAGTACTCGGTGTAAGCAGCAAAATCTGCAAAACAACACGGTTCGTTCCCAAATTGAACCCGCTCAATGGTTAAAACCGTTGAACCCGAACAACTTTTTGGATTTAGAGGATTTAGAATGTCTATCTCTCCATATCGACCGTCGTCAATCTTCGGCCTGTTCAGAATGCTTTAATGTAAAAGTAAGAATAGTGAAAAAGTGTGGGGAGAGTTGTGATTATGCGGCATCACGAGTTTCTGCTTCCGTATGTTATTTGATAGACTTAGCATCTCAACCGTGCTTAAGATCCTTTTCATCCTTTTCTCCGTATTATATTCTGGATCTATCGGAGTTGGCCATAGCGAAATTACCAAAGCACCTCGGTTCCCTGGACTATTTGAGGGAGCTTGACTTGAGATCAAATATTTTTGAGGAGATCCCTGCCAGTATCAAACAACTTTCTCTGTTGGAGTCTCTCCTATTAGATAATTGTCGATGGCTTCGATCCCTACCACAACTTCCCACCAGTCTATGTCGATTAAGTGCTGCTCATTGCAAACGTCTCCGGACATTATTGGCCTTTAAACAACCAATCTTTAAAGGCGGCCAGATTATGTTCAACTTCAACGACTGCTTGATGTTGGAAGAAAAGGAATGTGAGGCTATGGCGTATAAGATGTTGAGAAATGGGCCAAAGGTATGCAATATTTCTCTTAGGATAGTTTACACATTTTTCCTTCTAAATAATAATGCTAAATTTTGCATCACATTTA
Source organism: Erythroxylum brevipes (assembly GCA_027479065.1). Lineage (NCBI taxonomy): Eukaryota > Viridiplantae > Streptophyta > Magnoliopsida > Malpighiales > Erythroxylaceae > Erythroxylum > Erythroxylum brevipes. The sequence goes on from JANIHY010000002.1 coordinate 19,690,369, forward strand.
TACATCGCTTCTTTTTGTGGTTCAAACGCAGGATGTTTATTTATGTTATCCGGGAAGTAAAGTTACAGAGTTGTTGAGGCATCAAACTGCAGGAGATAACATTAGAATAGAGCATCCTTCAAATTGGTTCATTAATCGCAGATTCTTCGGATTCGCATTTTTTGTCGTTTTTGACTCTCGTCGTATTCTTATGTCTAATAAGTATGTTGAATTTGAATGCTCCTTTGAAGATAACTACAATCCTACCAGTCGGTTTACATATCAAACCAATTTTAATCTGAGCGGTCTACCACACTATTATCTAATGCAACAACACGTGTTAGTTTGGTGCTTGCATGACTTTAATGTTTGGATATCTGAAAGTCGGCAATTATTCGGTCGTCATTGCATCAATATGGCCTCATTCAAGTTCTATACTACGGATGCCGAGCGTGGTGAAATGAAAAAATGTGGAATAATTCCACTGTATATGCAAGATGATGAAAATGATGAAGGTGAATACGATCCCGATGAAAAAGCCTATTGGATGCTACAATCATCGTTGCCGACGGAGATGTCAACAAACGAAGATGATGATGAAGATATGAAATCATGGTTGCTGACCGAGATGTCAACAAACGAAGATGATGATGAAGATATGAACTCAGGAGATGCTGATGACATGTTCTCGGAAGATGATGAGGTTGATGAAGATATGAACTCAGGAGATGCCGATGATATGTTCTCGGAAGATGATGAGGATTCAGAAGATGCTGATGATGATATATTCCCCGAAGATGATGAGGATTCAGAAGATGCTGACGATGATGTGCTCCGGAGGATTCAGCTGTTTGACTTCACCACATAGCAATTTGTTTATTATGTAACCCAACCAGTTAAAAATAAGAAGGTTCTTGATAGCAGCGTTTTACGGCAATTACTTACTTTTTTTATAATGCCAATTTTGACCTTAAATTTTTTGGCCAGCCTCATTACCGTCTCTCTCGTTTTCTCTAGAAGAATCGCTCTCACTCTTGTTTTCTCTAGATTCTTCAGATTAGCAGATCAGTCGCGACAACGGATCACTCACTGGTCCTCCGCCACCAACACCAAGGAGTGGATCCTTCTCGAGTTCGACTTATGTATATTTCTTTCACTTTCTTCCCACCACCCTCCGTTCCTTCTTCTATTATTTGATTTGGTTCTGTTTTTTGTAGGAACCTTGCTTGCTTTCGCATTTTAGGATTTACAACAAGTCTGTGCTCGAATGGGAAATTGCTGTTGGTTTGCGCTATAAGGTTCAGTCTTCTTCTTTTTCTGTTTTCTCTTTTGTCCACTCAGTAGTAACTTGGAAGAACGCTCATGGAGGATTTATGTTGATTCAAACCTGTTAATTACATAAATAAGCTATGGAATATAGCTTTTTCCATTTTTGGCTGTACAGTAGATTTACTATAATGGAGAAGTGGTGTTTTCGTTTATTTCCAATTTTGGAGGCCAGTAATCCAAGTTTACTACTCTCAATCTCGCTTATGAAGCTACTTTGGAAAAGCGTTTAGTTGTAATAGAATATGGTGAAACAGAATAGTGTTGTCATCTTTTTGGTTCAAGGCAGGATGGGAGACTCAGACTTTGAGATGCTATAAATGATTCTGTTTTCTATATATATATTTTTTACATAACATGGAAGAAAGGTAGAATTTTAAGGTTTTTGAAAATTTCAAAGCACCATTAATACTCGTATGAAAAATTTGCATATGTTGATTGTTTTTCTTTATGAAGTTGTTAGGCTGATCATATCATTCATATTGTTTTTGTTCTAGTTTCTTGAAAGCTCTAGAGCTGAATGTTTCAACTGCTTGTCAATTGTCTTGCAGCCAATTTCTGATACTAATTTGGCATAAATTTGATTATGTACCAAAGGAAATGAATTTATAAAATAAATAGATGAAAATTTTTGTTTTTTTTAGGTGAGCATGTCTTTGGGCCCTTATTGAACTATTGGAACCGATGACTCAACACTTTCTGTCAATTTCATGCATCTTAAAATAAATTGTATACCAGAGTATATTTTATTTATATTCTGTCTTTTCTAAATAATCAGCCAGAGACATTTGTAAAAGTTCGCCCGCGCTGTGAAGCTCCTCGTCGTGATATGATATATCCAATGAACTACACTCCATGTCGTTATGTACGAATATCTTGTTTAAGGGGAAACCCAATCGCCATTTTCTTCATTCAGGTAAATGACAATCAGTGTGCCTTATAATGTCTCGGTTGTTTTGCCAGCATGTCACGAGTATATTCTTATCTATCCAATATGAAATTTTAAATCACTTGCCAGTCATTGGCTGGTTATGGCTTATTAAGTTTCAGTCTTTCACTTCCTCTCTTACTTCTTTTCTTTTAACTCCACTCTTAACCAGGATGAAAGTTAACACTAACTCTAGTAATTCATTTTCCTGGGCTGTACTACTAAGGTTTTTTCCGCTGTCTCTTTCTTGCAGCTCATTGGGGTTTCAGTGACTGGTCTTGAGGCAGAGTTTCAGCCAGTTGTTAATCATTTGTTGCCAAACATTATATCACACAAACAGGATGCTCATGACATGCATCTTCAGGTGAATCATACTATCTTATAATGCATTTTTGGTTTTTGGCTATTCTACTTATATTATTAACTTTGTTATGCCCCACATTTCACCAGTTACTTCAAGACATGACAAAAAGGTTGCTTCCTTTCCTTCCCCAAGTTGAGGTACATGCATTTATCTTGTCTCAGTGAAGATCTTCACTTTCTCTTTTCTATTTTCATGTCTGGCTCATCATATTTGTTTTATGTTTTACTCTTATATTTGAGGTTTCTATGCTACTAATTAGCATGGTATTTCACACTACGCAGGCAGATTTAACCAACTTCATATATGATGCTGAGCAGAACTTGCGTTTTCTTGCAATGCTTGTTGGTCCATTTTACCCAATACTGCAAATCGTGAATGAAAGGTTTGTTAAGCTGCTAATTATTTCATGCCAGTTCACACATGCTAATGGCTTTGCGATGAGATGTTCTTCCTAAGCGTTGAAGTAATATAAAGAGAATATTCTAGGATCTCCCATCTGTTTCAAGCTCTGGACTCTGGTCTGTAACATCTTGACCTTATGATCTTATATTATGCTTGTAAAAGAGCGGCTTGAGTTTGTATAGTTGGCCTATGAGTTCAGAATTCATATGCTTGTAAAGAAAATCATATCGAATCTTCCATCTTTCAAGATTTGGGCTTCTAATCTGTATCATCTACACCTTAAGATCTTATAGGATACTTGTAAAAGAGCTGCTCATATTCTAGGTAACATTATGCCCTTGGGTTTATATGGTTGGCCTGAGTCCAGAAAAGTGTTATCTACAAGCACTTGAGTTTATAATATTGAATTCATATGGTAAAATGTATTATCTTATCTGCATTTGGGACGAGAAGATCTGATTTAGGGTCTCCTGTATGGTCCATTATTAGAAAATGTTGATTCTTCATATAGCAGCCACTGAGGCTGAAAATTTCATTCTCAATTGATTGTTGGTGTTTGAATTTTCTGAGTGCCTGTTACAACATCACAGTGGTAAACGTAAACATGGGCATATATGTCTTGGCTGGGAAAACCATTTGAACATAACTGTACTCCAAGTCAGATATCTTCCAGTTTACCTCTAGTAGGTTTGGACCATTTCGCTTATTACTGGAGCAATTTCCCATTAGTGATAATTTTACTCCATTAACCTTTGGTGTCCGAATAGTTGAACCTTCTTGTTAAGTGTTTGGGTGATGTGTGTATAACCTTGAATAGCTTATTGCATTACTTTTGCAAAACCTTTATTGATTTAACTCAATAACATTACTGTGCTAATATGGCAGAGAGACAACGAGGTCGTCAGGCAATGTCTTTGACTCTGAAGGTCTTAAAAGCAGTCAATCATTGTCTTCCTTAACTGTTTCTTCTAACTTTGAGGTTCTTCCAGATTCTGCTCATCTTTCTTTTCATCCTTTATGTTTCCTCTCAACTTGATTGCTGTAAGAAAAGTTGGCCATCTTTTGACTTTCTCAACTTTGTTCTAGATAAGAAAGAAGTTCAAAAGCAAAAAATTGTACCTAATTGTTAAAAACTTTGTGGGAAGCCAAGTAGAGTAGCTGAAAAATTTTCAATAATCAGATAATTGAAAATTCTCTCAGAAATTTTCTTTACCGTACACTGGCTTGTGCTTTCCCTTTCTCTGAAAACAAATTCTGACAACTTTTCAAGCTTTTAAGTAAGTTTGACAAGAAAGAAAAAAACTGACAAAAAACAAAATTTTATCAAACAATTATTCCATTTTTCAAATGATGGTTTTCCTGTTTCACTTTGCAAACTGTTTTTCTTTATTTTATATGTAGAATGATGGTTAAAAATTGGATGGAAAAAGAGATGAAATTGGAGAAGAGTTTTTCTTTTAAATATTAAATACAAATTCACACTTGTTTTATTCTTTTAGGAAGAGATAATGTCCAAACTTGTAGTGACCAGTTACTTGTCCTCTTGAATGACTTTTGTTCTCCAATCATCTTGATAATTTTACTTGAATTAAATGTATACTAAGTAGCTATCTTGATCCCATGCACTTTTTTTTAATATTTATTTCGATTGGGTTTGGTTGCATGACCCCTTTTTGCATTTGTAGCCTAGAAGATCACGAGGTACATCTCCGTTTGTCTCAGCCACTTCAAGTTCCATGGTCTTCTGCGCAGATGCAATTTTTATGTTACTGAGGAAAGCGTATAAAGAGTCCAATTTGGGAACTGTTTGCAGAATGGTGATGGATCAACTCTTGGGTGATATGGTGACCTAGTTTTATGTTCATTCCTATATTTAATTTGCCAACTGATGTCCTTGTTTCAGGCTGCTAGAGTATTACATAAGCTAATAGAGCCTGTCACTTTACAAGAAGGAGCAACCTCTGTAGTTGAAAATGCATCAGTTGTAGATGAGTCTGCAAAATTTGAAGTATCTAATCCTGTCCCTCTTGTTGATTACTCAAGCTTGTTTGGGGAAGATTTTCAGATACCTGATGATCACTGGGACTCGAGCATCCTTAATCTTTTGGATATAGGGGCAGTTGAAGAAGGCATTTTACATGTTCTTTATGCTTGTGCATCACAGGTCGAGTACAGTACTACTGATATTCTTTAAGCATCCATTTTGAATTTTTTTTGTTTTCTGTTTGTTTTCATCATCTTTGTCAAATTGTGATTGATTTACTTTCTAGCTTTGTGCATTTTTCAGCCTTTGCTTTGTCACAAATTGGCAGAGGGTGCCTCTGAGTTATGGTCTGCTTTACCACTCATACAAGCATTGCTGCCAGGTCAAGTGTTACACAATAATCTTCTCCCAGTATTATGACTTAAAAAGTGTATGAAGAGTAGTATTCATTTTTAGCATCTGAAAGATATTTCTAATAGTCAAACAGTAATATTGTCAACTTATTATTCTAGAGGGAAGCAACATAATACTACATATCCATGTCACTCTTTAATGCAATCTTTACTTTTGTAATGATTAATAGAGATGGAATTCTTAGTAAAGCCTTTAATTTGAAAAATATAATGTAATTACTTTGTGTGGTTCAGTATGTGCGAGGTTCATTGAATGTTAGTTATTATATTGAGAAGTAAATGTGGAGTAGTGAAATAAGAAAGATTGTACTGATTTTGCATCCTAGCTCTTATATTTTGAACCTTTTCTGAGCTCACTTGGTTGTTGATGTAAAACTCTACTGTTATCATGGAAATCCTGCCATATGTTGACATGCTATTTCTATCTATATTTAGCATTAGCTAGTTGAATATTTTTAAATGTGAACAATATTACTTACAAAAATTTCTTGCACTTTCTTCTTCAAATTTTGACAGTGGTCTTCTGTTTTCTGTCTTATGTAGCACTTCGACCTGGAAGCAATCTTGGTGATCGTATTGACGATAACTTTTCTCTGTGGAAACAACCATTTGTGCAACAAGCCTTATCACAGGTCAGTGCTCATCCGGATTTTTACTGTACCTTTCAGTTGCATTAGAGAAAGTTATCTTTTTATTTTAAAATTTTGCAAATTACTTTCTGATTACCACTGTGATTATTTAGTGCAGATTGTAGCTATGTCTTGTTCAGCATTGTATCGTCCACTTCTTCACTCAAGTGCTGGCTATTTATCATCGTTTTCACAATCACATGTTCGTTCCTCATTTTCTCCTTGTACCTAATATTAGAGAATGATTTCAGTTCCATAGTGATATTCTGTAGTATCCATGTAGTTTGATGTATGCTGGAACATGCATCATTAAAGTTTGAGATTGAGATATAAACTAGTTACTATCAAAAGGTCGACAAATTCCTTTAGTTTGTGGAAGTTCGGAAAAACTCTTCATGATTTTAATGTAGTTTTGAACCTTTATGAGGTTAAACATCATTAAGCTCCCTCAAGTACAAAATAGGCAACTTTTGATGAATATTTGTGAAACAATCTGCCACGTAGATTATGGCGTCCTATGTAGAAATATTATAAAACAAGTTGTCATTCAGTTTGAAAATTTTAAATAGCATAGGAGGCTTGAACTAAAATCAGAATTACAAGGGTTCCTTTTTTTTGTTTTCCACTTTGCTCATATCACTTACTTCAATTCTAGTCAAAATCATGGTGATATAAGCTTTTAGTTCTTCTTTTCCATTTGCTGATGCCTTATTGGTAAAGTTTGAACTTCCACATAACGAGTTCACTTTGACACAAACCATGATAGTTGCTTTTCCTACAGGCTAAGGCAGCATGTGTTCTGATCGATCTTTGTTCTAGTGTGCTAGCTCCTTGGATGCCTCATGTCATTGCTAAGGTTTGTGGCTTAGTGAATAGTTCTCAGTTAATGAATTCATTGCTCGATTCTTTTGCGCTTGTGAAATTTGAGCTGATTGTGATGCAGGTTGATCTATCAGTGGAGCTTCTAGAGGACCTATTGGGTACAATTCAGGTGTGCTTATCACTCACTCTATCAAGTGTGTATGTTGAGGCAAATTGGAGATTAGTAAACTTTGATATATGTGTCAACTTTAGAGCTGCTTTTCTTAAAAACTATTGGATTCAGGAGAATGAAATATTACAAATTTACCATTAGATAATTGTTTGTCTAGATTTGTGTATCATTACCACTTGGAGAATGTTTGTGGCGACAATTATTAGATGCTTGACATGAGATGAAATGCTTTCTCGGTCTTGATGGTTGCAAGCTGTGTTTTCCAAATGTTCGTTTGTTCAGTAGAAGTATTTACTAATGTAGCATCATGATTCATCCTGTATTACAAGCAGTGGTCTAGGCTTTTGATTGACCTTATTCATCAAATAAGGAAACCTAATGGGAAATTAAGATCTACAGGAGTAAAGAAAATTTTTGCATCTTTGGTATCTGTGCCTTTCTTGAACAGGGTCACAGAGTCCATGTTGTAGTGCCTGTCTGATTCTTTGTTTTGTTGGTAAGAAAGCACTTAAAAACTAATTAAAGTGTTTTAAATGTGTGACAAACTAAAAGTTCTTCTCTTTATCCAATAAAATTTTTTCACCTAAAAGCTATTTGGTGAGAAGCTGTATTTCTTGCTTTTTTGGAGAGTAGGTTTATATTGAGAGGTTTAGCTCATGCATTTTCAATTTAGCATTAAAAAGTATTTTTTTCATCTTTATCCTTCTATAAATAGACATGTATTGCATTCAACCTCTAGCTCTCTTCGTATTGAAATTTCAGCTTGTTTTTTTTTGATAACATATTCTATATTTCTCATGTTAAAGCAGTAGAGGTTTGTAAATGTGGCGAAAATGTTGCCATATACTTGTTTTAATTCATCATATTTCAATGTTGTACAACAATTCGATATATGATTGAATTTGTCAAATTAAATAATAATAATCATACTTTGAAATATTTTATGCCAAACAAATAAAAAAGTGCTTTGAATGATGAAAACTCTTTAAGAAAAATTCAGGTGTCTCCTCTAGCCTTTCTTTGGAACTAATCTCTCTCTGGTCTCCAGTATCCTCTTGAGATAAGCCATTACAGCTTGACAGGTTCTTTCTTTCTCATCAATCTAAAAGGTTCATTTGGTTGTACATGAGACTAGCACCTCACTTGCCAATTTCAGGGAAAATGATGTGGTGGCAAATAACTCACTACAAAGAGGGACCAGTATGTCGGGTGACATATTTTAGATAAGGGCTTAATTTCATGCACATGCCTCTAGATAGGAAAAAAAGGAGTAACGTAACTTCCTCTTGAAATTGTTGCTGTTTTTGTTAAAGATCTATGTTAGAAGTGCCTTCACCAAACACAATGGTGAATCAAATGTGAGTTGAGACTCGTATTAGCTGGAGCTGAGAGGGAACATACTTTAGTTGATAATTCTTCTTGAAGGAGGGTGTTATGTGCTCGTGCTTGGGATCAAGTCCAAGGACGATTATCATGAAAGTTAATCTCTTTCTCCTTATTTATGTTGGTTCCCTTCCTTGCAAAACCTATTTTTGGTGATGAAAAACTGGTAGCACTTGTCAAGGACAAGGTTTACTGAGGCTAAATTACTCTACTCTTAATTAGCTAATTTTTAAAATAACTTCTTCCTTACTTTTTTGCATAATGTAATAGCCTTATATTGGCAAAGAAACACAAAAGTTCCACCTAAACTAGGACTCCTAGAAAGACTCCTATTCAAGCTGTTTTTATTAACATAACTATAACAGAAACTAGTGTAGAAATGATAGACTTCTACTAAAAATAAAATACTCCTCTAATAGACTCCTAATAAAACACTCATACCCCTCAAATAGACTCCTAATAAAACACTTATCCGTATCATCACTCCCCTCTTTGACATCAAGCTTGCTCTCAAGCTCAAAATCAAGTTATGCCAGTGATGGTGACCTCAATCCAAAATAGTCGCTTACATTTTTGGCTCACCGAATAAGACTCGTTGCAATTGTAGCACAAACCCTTCTCTCTTCTTTTAGCCATTTCCGCTCTGGTTAAGCATCTTCCCATCGGGGGTGGAGTGCTTGCTATACTAGAGGTTGTTGTGTTAGCCCCTGAGTTTATATTACTTCCTAAAAGTGTGGCTGCACTCGCGTTGGTGTTGTTACTACTACTATCCTGCTACGAAGATGGCCATAGGGTAGTGTTTCAGCTACCTATTTCTCCTTGGGTGTATTTCATTTGCATACATTGCAATGTTCTTTCACATGCTCTTTTTAAGTTCATTGCAGATCCAAGATTAACAGGATATTGCATCTCCACTTGATTCGTAGCACCTTCTACCAACCCAGCCACGAATAGATTTACTTGTAGGTCTTGTGGAAGCTTTATGGTTCGAGCCAGCAGTGTTTGAAATTGACGTTGATATTCTTCTACCCTCCCTGTCTGTTTGAGGTTTGCCAATAAGGTGAGGGCCGAATGTCATATTGCAATGGTATCTGAAAGAGTACCCATGCATCCTTGGTTTTTATTGTCCAAGTTGAAAGAACCACAGTTGGGCCTCCCCATTAAATGAAAGATAGCCAATCTTACCTTCTCCTCCTCCACTGTTTGATGGCTTAGGAAAAACTGCTCACACCTATGAAGCCAAACCAACGGATCCATCGAGCCATCATACGTTGAAAATTCCATCTTAGTAGATTTAGGCTCCATTCTCGTCCCGTTGCTCCCATCGGTCGTCTCCTCCCGTGATGGTGTTGATGGTGCCTGATACTCGCTCGCTTTTGCACCTTTCAACCTTGCAAGCATGTAGATAATCTTTGCATATTGAGCCTTTTGGGATCGAGTCTAGGGGCGATTCTCAAGAAAGTTAATCTCTTTCCCCTTATTTACGTTGGTTCCCTTCCTGGCAGAACCTACTTTTGGTGATGAAAAACTGGCAACACTTGTCAAGGACAGGGTTTGCCGAGATAAGGCTAAATTACTCTACTCCTAATAAGCCGATTTTTATGATAACTTCTTACTTTATTGCGTAACGTAATAGCCTTATATAGGCAAAGAAACACAAAAGTTCCACCTAAACTAGGACTCCTGGAAAGACTCCTATTCAAGTTGTTTTAGGACTCTTAGAAAGGCTACTATTCAAGCTGTTTTTATTAATATAACTATAACTGATAGGACTAATGTCGAGGGTATTTTAGGAAGGGGAGAGAATAACTGGAACATAAATAAGCCTATGATATGGAGAGTATACTCGAGGAGAAAGAAAGAGGGGACTGAGAGGAGTGAGCGAGTGAGTTAGTTAGGGGCTGAGTTGGCATAAGGGTTGGGGTGTAACAGAATGGCCTCAATAGGTAGTTTTGAGGCCAAATGAGGAGAGGAGAAAGGGGGGGAGCAGGAAGAAGAGAGATATTGTAGACAGAAAGAATTTCCTTCTTTTTGAGGAGTAATTTAGCTCTGGGAGGGGTGTTCAATGGAATCACCCTTGTAATAGCAGTGGAGCCCCTTTCATATATTCAATAATATACACTATCTCTAATTTATAAAGCTAGAGTTCTAACATTGGTCCGACCTGTCGGATATAGGAAGGGAGGATCAGTTTTATATTGGGGAATTAAGAATTTAGAAAGACCAATCTTGATGCCACCAAAGATGTTCTATAGGGTAGAGTTATTGGAATCTTGTATGGCGAATCTGGAGGCTGGAGTCAAGGATATTCAATCATCTATGAGGATGGGAATGGGGGGAATGCAGCGAGCCTTGCTGCTAGAAATGAGCAAGATGATGGGTAAGAGACCAGAAGAATGACAGGGGAGTGATACCTCAGGAAGGGGGCAAACTATGGCTGGTGAAAGGAACAATCAACACCCTCGACAATCCACTCCGATGGAGCATTCCTCTGATACTGTGGAGGAATATAGGATGTCGGTACGTAAGGTGGAACTGCTCATGTTTGATGGGTCTGACCCTGTGGGGTGGATTATTAGAACGGAATTATACTTTGAGGTTCATAATACCTTAGAACACGTGAAAATCAAATTGGCTCTCTTAAGTATGGAAGGATCAACCATTCATTGTTTTAACCTTGTGAGGGAGGCGGAGGTGTAATTGGATTGGGAAAAATTTAAGAGAGCTTTAATCGATTATGGAGGGAGGTAGTTCGAGAACCCATTCGAAGAGCTTTCGGTTTTGCTGCAAACTGACACAGTTGAAGAATACATCGAGGCCTTCGAGTTCATATTGTCTCAGGTGGGTTGTTTACCAGAAGAACAATTTATGGATACTTCATGAGTGGATTGCGATCAGATATCTGGAGGAAGGTGCGCACATTTGGGCCGGTGAACAGGTACCAGATGACGAAAATCGCAAGGACGGTGGAAGAAGAGGTGAATGAAGAGCATGAAGGTCTCAAGAACTTGGGTTCTCGATAGTGTGCATGGACTCAAAGCCGAGTCATTTTAGGGGCAATTTTTAGGTCAACCCGAACCCTAAGGAGTCAGATCGCCCAAACCCAGTGAGTCGAGGGAGATATTCTGGTGGATTTGGAGCGGGTAGAGCCTGGGAAACATCCAGGTTCCAACTTGACTCCCATGCACAGAGCCGAGCTTATGGCAACACCGATAAAGAGGCCTGAGGGAGAGAGGAGAGTGTCGACAGAGAGAATCAAGGGGTTGTGTCACATTTCTTACGAAGAACTCATGGATAACAGGGGAGCAACTGATTCAGCTTAACATAAAAGAAGAACAAGAGCTAAACATGGTGTTGAACCAATTTTCGGAGGTATTCCAAGAGGTTCAAGGGTTACCTCCCCAATGAAATCACTATTGTTTTACAGCAAGGACAAGGTCTTATTAGTGTGAGACCATATAGATGCCCACACCATCATAAAGATGAGATTGAAAAATAGGTTTAGCAAATGTTGCAAATAGTCATCATTCATTCTAGTTCTAGTGCTTATTCTAGGCCGGTAATCTTAGTCAAGAAGAAGATGCTCATGGCGAATGTGTGTCGATTATAGAGCCCTAAATAGGGCCACAGTACTAGCCAAGTATCCTATTCCGGTGGTGGATGAATTCCTAGATGGGTTGCACGGTGCTGGTTTCTTCTCTAAATTAGATCTCAAATCTGGGTATCACCAAATTAGGGTTAAGAATGAGGACGTCCACAAAATGGCTTTCAAAACACATGATGACCACTATGAATTCCTTGTAATGCCATTCGGATTGACCAACGTGCCAGCTATGTTTCAGTCCGCAATGAATAACATTTTCAGACCTTTCCTTAGGAGGTTTGTTCTGGGTTTTTTTTGATGATATTTTGGTATATAGTGTTGATTGGAATACTCATCGTTTGCACTTAACAAGTGTCTTGAAGGTCTTAAAAAGGCATAAATTTGTGGTTAACAAGCATAAATGTAGTTTTGGCAGGCGAATAGTGGAATATTTGGGTCATTTTATTTTCGAAAAAGGGATAGCGATTGATCCAGCCAAAGTTTAAGTTTTGTGAAATGGCCTATTCCTTGAAATGTTTAGGGGTTGCGGGGATTCCTTCGGTTGATCGGATATTACCGAAAGTTCATTATGAACTATGGTAAAATAGCAAAACCTCTCACTGAACTAACAAAGAAAGAAGGGTTTCATTAGAACTCAATAGCTTTAGAGTCCTTTGAGACATTAAAAAATGCTTTGCCTACTTTTCCGGTATTAGCTCTACCAAAATTTTCCCAATCTTTTGAGGTTGAATGTGATGCTTCGGGCAAGGGGGTAGGTGCGGTTTTGATGTAGAATAGGAGACCGATAGCATACTTCAATGAAGCTTTTTCAGAGGGAAATATTTCTAAATCGGCTTATGAGAAGGAACTAATGGCATTGGTGTTGGCAGTTCATCATTGACGCCACTATTTGTTGGCCAGATCATTTGTGGTGTATTCAGACCAGAAAAGCCTTCGCCATTTATTGCAACAAAGGGTGTCTACTATGGATCAACAGTGTTGGATGGCTAAGCATTTGGGTTATCATTTTGAGGCCTTTTATGAACTGGGTCCAGATAATAAAGTTGATGATGCGTTGTCATGAGTGTATGAAGAAGGAGAGTTGAAAAGCATCATTTCTGACCCATTGTGGGCTGATAACCGAATCCTCCAGTAGGAGGTGCACCAAGATCCTATTTTGAGTGGCATTATAAGGGATCTGCAACGGGATCCAACCTTTAGAACTGTGTTTTTATGGCATCAAGGTGTTCTTTTGTATAAGGGAAGGTTGGTGATTTCATCTCAATCCACTTTTATTCCTTTACTCCTAAAAGAGTTTCATTCAGGTTTTTTGCTCACCTATAGGAGAATTGCAAGCAATCTTTATTGAATCGGTATGAAGAAGTCCATACACTTTGTCAAGTCTTGTGATATATGTCAAAGGCAGAAATATGTTGTCGCATCTCCTGGGGGTTTGTTGCAATCCTTGCCGATTCCCAACCAGATTTGGGAAGATATCTCAATGGACTTCATCACAGGACTTCCTAGATCTAAGGGGTATGAAGCAGTGCTGGTCTTGGTGGATAGGCTATTTAAAAAGTATGCTGATAGAAAAAGAACTTAGTTGTCTTTTTAGGTGGGAGAATGGGTATTTCTTAAACTCCGTCCCCACAAACAGCTAACGGTGGCCCGACATATTAATCAAAAGCTAACGACAAGATCCTTTGGGTCTTTTCAAATTCTGGAAAAATGTGGAGCAGTCTCATATAAGCTCAAACTATTCTTACATTCTAGAGGCAATCCGGTGTTTCATGTGTCTTAACGAAAGAGGGCTGTGGGAACTACACTGTCGAGGCAACTTTGCCTGAAGGAATGGAGGTGGAGTTGGATGAGGTCGTCGAACATGAGAGTAATTACGAAGGAGGGGGACTCACACACGCCAATGGTTAGTTAAATGGAAGGGCAAGCCGATGGAGAATGCTACATGGGAGGATGAATTTGTTCTTCGCAATCAATTTCTTCAATGCAACCTTGAGGACAAGGCTGCTCTTCTAGAGGGGAGCAATGATAGGACTAATGTTGAGGGTATTTCAGGAAGGGGAGAGAATAACAGAAACATAAATAAGCCTAGGATATGGAGAGTATAGTCAGAGGTGGGTTGAGAGGAGTGAGTGAGTTAGGTACGTAGGGGCCGAGTTGGCACAAGGGCTGGGGTGTAACAGAATGGCCTCAGTAGGTAGTTTTGAGGCCAAAGGGGGAGAGCAGAAAGGGGGGGGATCAGGAAGAAGAGACATATTGTAGACAGAGAATTTCCTTCTTTCTAAGGAGCATTTCAGCTCTGGGAGGGGTGTTCAATGGAATCACCCTTGTAATAGCAGTAGAGTGCCTTTCATATATTCAATAATATACACTATCTCTAGTTTATAAAGCTAGAGTTCTAACAATAACATAAACTAGTGCTGAATTAATAGGGAAATAATAGACTTCTACTAAAGTGTTGTCCCATGATAACAAAAATCTATCTGCTGGATCCTTATCACAAACAGAATTATAATATTGTCATTCAACACAGAATGCTTCACAAATTTATGTAAATATTATATTTGTGTAGTTTCACATTATGTCATTTTCTGTTTCGCATTTCAATATCAATGTCTGTTGACTAGTTCCTATTCTTTGGTAAATATCAGACCATTGTGCTTCATCCTCAAGAGCATGAACAAAGGAAAACTTGCAAATTTATTTATAGAAGATCAGTGCAAACAAACGGCAATGAGAAGTCCTGAAGCAAGAAGGGAACCCTACCATAGATTCCTAATCCTAGAAACTAAGGTCTGGAGTTCAGTAACAGAAGAGGCTGGGTAGGGGTCTTGGTAATCGCCCATAAATTGGTCCAATAAGAGCCAAAAGAAAAAAGATAAGGAATAGCCTTTTTGCAAAACTAATTTAGGACAGAATACTGAAAAGCTAAGCCTAGAATGAGAGGAAAAGAGAAGTGCCTTTCCTGCAAACTGTCCACAATCTTCATAAGAAAATTTTCAAGTCCCCAAAACCTTAACCATACTACTGATAAGACTCACAAAATCAGACAAGTGGAAAAGCAAACTGCGGTACCCCCCACCCACCCACTCTCTCTCTCCTCTTGATTCTCTTTCCCTTGTTGCTGTACTTGCTTTTACTTGGTCTGCTCTACATCAAAAGATGGAAAAGCAGAGCAACAAAGCAGGACTTTCAACTGGAAGACAACATTCCTCCAGAATATATTCAACACATGCATGTCTGCTAGGGTAGCCAACATCATGTCAATGAAAATGATTAAATATTCTAACTGCAGCTTACAAGAGTCAAAAATTCATGAATATAAAGAAAAAGCACAATGCCCTAACACAAAGTAAGACATGAAGCTACACGTTATCAAATGTTATGCAAAACTTACATGGTTTGAAACGAAAATTTGAACTGGCCCAGCTTCTGCAAAAAATCCCATCTGCATGAAATGTGAATAGAGTTATAAATTGACCACATTACAAGTCCACAAAAATTTATATGCAACAGTAAAATCACTTGATTAGTAAGAGAGGGATGCATACCTTGTTCACCATGGTAACAACGGCTTCCAGTATCTCTCCTTTAAATGGTCTGAATACAACACACTGGTACTTAACAGGAAATGTCACAAATCCTGTCCCATCTCGGATTAATCCTTTTCCAATGTTCTCTATGCCTGTTATTGCCACCACAAACCCATGTCTTCCACTGCCAATATCTAGAGAACTTTTTAGTTGGTTATTCCTAGACTATTTTTACTAGTTAAAGAATTATCAATCACAAAGCAGTTTAAGGAATGCTGAAAATATGATTTGCGCTTAGAGCATCATGAAACTCAAACACATGCTATATTGCAAATAAGAAGCACTGTATAACAAAAATGGCATAAAACATTAAAAAATGTGGTCTTGTCATCATTCAGCACTAAAAATGTGCAAAAGTTTTCATTTTCAACCATCAGAATCATTGATCTTTTAATTGGCTTTCAGTTTCAACCATCAGAAAGATCGATCTCTGAACTGGTTTACTAATCCAACGACAAGCATCATTTTCAGGTATTTACGATGTAAACAGTATTTTTCCCTTTTCTAGCTGAGATCGACATGAGGGCTTCTTAGACTCTAAATTACAGCAAATTCTTCACATAAATAAATAGGACTGACAACAAAGTTTTCTCTAAGCAAGGCAATTCTTGTCAACTCATATCATATGTTGCTTCAAGAGTTAGAAATATCATCCAATAGAGTTCCTTTTCCTCCCCCCTCTCAGGTCTACACAGAGAATAAGCATAAGGGCCCAAAGACCCTCAAGTTTTCTCCGCTCGCTACTCCATCTATTAACAACCAGTCAGCCCAAACAACCAGTCACATAATTATTTCTTCAACAAATCAGTGCCTTTAAACAGAAGCAGATTGGGCAGTTCAAGAATTCCCTTATTTACATTAAAACAAAATATCGCACCGTCAATTAAGTAGGAGCAGAACGAATTGTGGGTCTGATAAGGTAAAGAAGAAGAAGTAAACCTGCAAGTGCCCTCGACATCTTTCATGAGCTTAGCGGCGAGATTCTCTCTGAGATTGCGACCAAAGTAGCGAGGATGCAGTTGCATATTCCTCTCTAATATTATATGGAAAAACATTCTCTTGCTTTTCACCCTTTCACTCTCGTCTTCGAACTCTTCTTTTCTCTCAGAGGTCTCGAAGAGAAATAGGAGCAGAGAAAGCCTACCTCTCGTGTTCGTGTAGTGTTTTGTATTTTTAGCCTATGAAATATGTTTTGAAGCTTTTCGATTTACTTTCGCATTATTACTTTCGACTGCGGCTTAAAGGTATGTTTGGAAGTTTAGGATAGGATGGAATGGAATGGTAATTAATGGAATGGAATGGAATGGAATGAAATGGGTCACTCCATTATTTGGAAGTTTAAATAAAATAAGAGAGGGACTTCTTTGACCATTGTTTGGAAGTGATACTAAAAATGAATGGAATGGAATGACTTGTAATATTTTTTTCCAAAATTACCCTTGTAATAAAATATGCATAGTTGCCATGAAACTATTGTAGTAACCCCAAAGCATTTCA
>JANIHY010000002.1:19707561-19727245 GCA_027479065.1 Erythroxylum brevipes
GAATGAAGAGCTAGATGTTCTTTGTGAATGAAGAGCTAGATGTTTACAAATCCAGCTATGTTGTAGCTAATATACAACTAATAAAATTTACATGCATTATGCATTTCCAGCTATGTTGCATTGGCATCTCCATGTTGAAACGGGTACAACTTAAAATCCATACCTAATGCTAGTATTCAACTTAAAATGCTAGTATTCAATAAATCCACCTTCATTATACTTCAAATCCATACCTAATCAATCTATATACTACAGTTTTCATTCACCAAAAACATCCAAGTTTATTCCACACATTTCCAGCACACATCATCATCAACAAAAATCTATCTGCTGGATCCTTATCACAAACAGTATTATAATATTGTCATTCAACACAGAATGCTTCACAAATTATGTAAATATTATATTTGTGTAGTTTCACATTATGTCATTTTCTGTTTTGCATTTCAATATCAATGTCTGTTGACTAGTTCCTATTCTTTGGTAAATATCTGCCTGATAAATTGGATATTTTATGTAAATTTGTTAAAAGATGGCTCCCCATCAGGAAATAATTGGGTAAGGATACTTTAATGTGCCATATAATTGTCCTAATCAGTGATACTTATGCCATATTGCAATTTACTGTCTTTTCTACTTCCTTGTATGTACACATATTAAATCCCCTAACGTTGTCTCAATGTGCTTTAGGATGCTCGCCACTCCATCACACGTGCTCGTGCGCTCCTCAAATACATAGTGCTGGCTCTTTTAGGGCACATGGATGATATGCTGGGAAAGTATAAGGTAGCGGCAAACATTAGTACTGCTTCTTAATTTGTTAGGGTTCAAGTACTGTATGTCTGAGTCACACTAATTAAGGGGGAAAACTCATTAAAATCTGAAAGGTCTTATGGATTGGTGTTAATTGGCTATTAATATATGGTTATAACTGCTGTTATTTTCTTTATTTTGTTCCTTGCAGGAAGTCAACCATAGAATTCTCTTTTTGTTGGAAATGCTAGAACCTTTTCTTGATCCTGTTATATATGCACATAAGAGCATGATAGCATTTGGAGATGTGTCTTTCAGTTTCTCGGATAATCAGGAACAGGCTGGTGCAATTGCACTCAATGTAATCCGCACCGCAGTGCAAAAGCCTGCTGTTCTTCCTTCTTTGGAATCTGAATGGAGACGTGGTGCGGTTGCTCCCAGGTATTAAGTTGCCTGTGTGATAGTGTTGGTAGAATGTATGC
Organism: Erythroxylum brevipes; assembly: GCA_027479065.1. Taxonomy (NCBI): domain Eukaryota; kingdom Viridiplantae; phylum Streptophyta; class Magnoliopsida; order Malpighiales; family Erythroxylaceae; genus Erythroxylum; species Erythroxylum brevipes. The sequence continues at coordinate 19,708,797 of JANIHY010000002.1, forward strand.
TATATACAATTCCTCACTTTGAGAGCAAAGAAATACAAGAGGACGAAAATAAAACATTAATTTTCAACCATTTAGTACGATATTCATCCAATAAAATAATATACCAATATTGATAGTTCCTTCTTGCTCATTGTGTTGGTTATATTGATAACAAAATGACCCAGAGTCCTCCATGCCAACAAGGTTGTCTATGTTTGACTGAGAAGGATAAAAAGGGGTAAGGTGGAGGACTGATGAGGGCGGGGATCTTTGCCCACTTGTATGATAACTACAGATACAGTTCCTATAGTGACTAGATATTGAGATCTGATAGTATGATTTTCACTTGTGCTCAATCCATGAGTAATTCCAATCATTCTTTGGGCAGTGTACTTCTCTCAATTTTGGAACCTCATATGCAGTTGCCTGCTGACATTGACCTTTGCAAGTATTCTGCCTCTGAAAACACCGAACTTGAATCTTCAAGTACTTTATCATATCCTTCCATGCTTCAACATGGTGGTACTTCTGCAAAATCAAACAATCAAGAGGTGCAGGATGGAAAAGCTGATGTCTCTGATACCAATTCAAAGGTGGATATTGTTGATGATGTGAGTCTTCTGTTTGCTCCCTCAGAACTGCGGACCATAGTGTTGATAAATGCTTCAAGTAATCCTAACAAAGATATTTTAGAATCCAACCAGAGAGATATAAACTCAGAATTGAAACATGCTGCTGAAAAAAAAGTCAGTCACTTGTTTCAGAATGATTTGCAATTGGATGCTGGTTTTGCTGCTGAATACTTCGATGTTCAAACCAACTATATGCAACTTGTAAACTATCGTGATTGTGAACTAAGAGCTTCTGAGTTTCGGCGTTTGGCTTCTGATTTGAATTCCCAATCTGATAAAACTGTTGAAGGTCATGATGCTGCTATAGATGCTTTACTCTTGGCAGCAGAATGCTATGTGAATCCGTTTTTTATGATGTCAGTCAGGTCAAGTTCAAGCATGATGGACATAATTAGCACTAGTGGGACCAGAGATGAGAAAGCATATGGAATTTCAGAGCTGAAGAATACCTCCAAGACGAATGCATCTGACTTGGAGAGAATAGCTGTTCTAGAAAATGAAAGGGATAAACTTGTTCTTCAAATACTTCTTGAGGCAGCTGAATTTGATGGTAAGTTTCATAGGGCCCAATATGGGGGAGATGTCCAATGTTACCTTGAAGGGCCTGATGATGAAGCACTTAAGCTGTCTCCTATAGATGTACAATCTGCTGATGCGGTGACCTTGGTTCGACAAAACCAAGCTACGCTCTTCAGTTTTCTTGTTCGAAGGTTGAAAAAGGAGCGTGACTCATTGCATGAGATTCTTATGCATTGCCTTGTGTTTTTGTTGAACTCTGCCACGTGGCTGTACTGTGCTCCAGAAGAAGTGATTGATATTATATTGGGATCTGGTGAGTATCTTAATGGCATGATAACATCATTATACCATCAGTGCAAAGAAGGCAATCTTCAGCTAGATACAGCAAAGATGCTTGTATTACGACGGCGCTGGCACCTGCTTCAGAGATTAGTAATTGCTTCAAGTGATGGTGATGGATCAGACTTTGCAGTCAATGATGGCAACAGATTTAGGGCTGGAAATTTGATTCCATCATCAGCCTGGATGCAGAAAATATCCTCATTTTCCTTCAGTGCCTGTCCCTTAGTTCGCTTTCTTGGTTGGATGGCGATATCTCGTAATGCAAAACAATATATTAAGGACCGATTCTCCCTTGCTAATGATCTGTCACAACTAACATATCTATTATCAATTTTTGCTGATGAACTTTCAGTAGTGGGAAAAACTGTTAACCAAAAACCTGAAGATGAGAAAAATGAACAATCTGTGGTTGGAGAAGATTCTCCAGCATCTAAACAATTTAAGGTTAAAGATGAGCTGCATCAAGATTTATCCTTCCATGTACTCTATCCTGATCTCAGTATGTTCTTTCCACATATGAAAAGACAGTTCCAATCTTTTGCGGAGAATATTTTGGAAGCTGTTGGTTTACAGCTGAAAGCTCATTCTTCCAGTACTGTGCCTGATATCTTATGTTGGTTCTCAGACTTGTGTTCATGGCCATTTTCACAAAACAATCAAATCATTCAAAGTAACTCTTATCATGTTAAAGGTTACATGGCAAAAAATGCTAAAGCCATCATCCTTTATCTTCTTGAAGCTATTGTGACAGAGCACATGGAGGCAATGGTGCCAGAGATACCTAGAGTAGTGCAAATACTGGTGTCCCTTTGTAGAGCCACATACTGTGATGTGGAATTTCTTGCCTCATTAATGCGTCTGTTGAAACCCATCATTTCATATTCATTAAAGAAGGCATCTAAAGATGAGGAAAAGTTGGTTGATGATTCATGTCTTACCTTTGAATCTCTTTGCTTTGAGGAGCTTTTTGATGATATTAGACATGCAAAAGAAAATCGAGATGCATCTGCAAAGAAAGAGTACAGCAGAGCCTTAACAATTTTCATCCTGGCTTGTGTGTTTACTGATTTATCCTTTCAACGTAGAAGGGAAATACTGCAGGCTCTAACTTTATGGGCTGATTTTACTAATTTTGAGCCAACCACAGTTTTCCATGACTATCTATATGCATTCCAAATGGTTCTTGAAAGTTGTAAGAGTTCTGTAGTTCAGACTTTAGGAGCATTTGGCCTTGTCCCACTTCAAAAGGCCCAATCTCCCGCTTTAGGCAATGAATTAATTTTTGGCAATAGTGAGGTAACTTCGTGGTTTCTCAATGAAATATGTGATAATACTGATTTTTCAAAGATATCTGAGAATCTGGAAAATAATGATTCTGATGGCATTATCTTGAAGCGAAAGGATAAATGTCTAAGAGCTGAAGAAGTGGAAGATTTTACTAAGGGCTTGGAAAGTGTTATTGCCAAGCTTAATCCAACCATAGAGTGCTGCTGGAAATTGCATCGTCACCTGGCAAAGAAGCTAACTATTACATCTGCTCAGTGCATTTTGTATTCAAAGTGCCTATCTTCAATCAATATGCAAGTTCGAAATGCTGAAGATAGTGGTAGTGAGAGTTCTTTATCTACTAAACCACTTGAACAAGTTGGAGTTCATTGGAGGATTGGGCTAGAGGGACTTGCAGAAGTCATCATTAAGCTTCAGGAAACCTATTGCTGGGAAGTTGCATCTTTGATGCTTGATTGTCTATTTGGAGTGCCCCATTGTTTTCCTCTGGACAATGTGATTGACACCATCTGTTCTGCAATAAAAGCCTTTTCTTTTAATGCACCCAAACTCTCTTGGCGGTTGCAGTCTGATAAATGGTTGAAAATGTTACTTTCAAGAGGTCTACATAGCCTTCACGAGGGTAATGGGCCTCTTTCCGATCTTTTTGTCACGTTGCTGGGTCATCCTGAACCTGAACAACGTTTTATGGTACTCCAGCATTTGGGTAGATTGGTTGGCCTAGATGCAAATGGAGAAGAGGTTATACAGTCTTCTGCATCATGCAATAAATTGCTTTCACCTAGTTTAGTTTCTTCAGTTGCAGAATCATTTTTGTCACTTCTAATTTCAAGTATATGGGATCGGATAGTTTTGATGGCATCGTCTGAGATGTTATTACCGTTGAAAACTCATGCCATGGTGCTTGTCTTGGGTTTTATTCCATATGCTGCGCGACACCAGTTACAATCTTTTCTCGCTGGAGCCGATAGTGTCTTCCGTATTTTGGGAGGACTTGCATACCCAGCATGTCAGGGCCCGCAACTAAGACTTTCATTAGCTCTTGTTGCTGGTGCCTGCCTGTATTCTCCAGTTGAAGACATTGAATTAATGCCTCAAGATGTCTGGAGATTCATTGAAAGTATAGGCTCTTTGAAAAGTGGTATGCATAATTTTATACATTATAAGGTGCTTAAAAATGAGGAAAATGATGAAGATATCAAAGTTTTTCATTCATTTATCATTGTTCTTATCTTTCAACAGCCAAAGTAGGCGACCTCGAGAAAAATATTTGTGAAGTCTTATGTAAATTGAGGAATGAAGGTGACGAAGCAAAAGAGGTTTGTCTAGCAACCAATGACCTAAATCATCAGTCTAGGCCTGAAGTTGGCAAAGCCTTTTTCTTTTTTTACCTCCCATCAACTATTCTACCAGTCTAAAGGGTAAAATAAACCTAATAAATTATTTCTAGGTCTGCAAATTCTGAAGGGGCTAACACTGCCATTTGGCTCAACTTTATGTGGGTTACTTTTATGGGATGGGCACTTTTGCGTTTCTTTTTGTTTTCTCTGATAAATTAGATTAAAGCAGTGTTTTATTTTCTTTGTTTTCTTCATTTTTTTTTACCAAGCCTGTTTTACATGTTAGTTGCATGTGCAACTAGTTCTCTTTTATTAAAGGGGAAATAATTTTATATTGTTGCTGCAATTTTCTATTATATCCAATAGTACTCTTTTGCCTAAGGTCCTGAGGGAGGCGCTGTCTTCAAGTTCTTCAAATCAAGTTGATCCAGATTTTGGGAACACTCGTGAATCAATTCTGCAGGTAAGAAAATTGATGAAAACTTGGCCTTCCTGCTAATGCATACTCAAACACTCTTTCCCTTTATTATCAGAAATGAAACTGAGCCTGCTACTTTAAAGGACATGTGAGTCTGCATATTGTTTTAGAAGAATTCAAAAAGAATTATGAAATAAAATTTTCTAATTTATTTGCAACTAAATTGTTACAGGTCCTTGCTAATCTAACTTCGGTTGAGGCATATTTTGATATGTTCACAGAAAAACTTGACCAAGAAGCAATGGTAATATTTTATTTTTAGCCATGCTTCTCCTTTAATTTCAACTTATAGAAAGGCTGGCATTATACCATGTTGTGTAGGAGCTAGAGGAGGCTCAAATGGAGCTAGATATTCTTCAAAAAGAGCATGCAACAAAAGAATTGTCTAATGATTCAAGTAAAGAGAGGCAGAGTTCTTTAATCAGCGGTATTGATTTTCTTCTAAAAAATGGTTACAATATTCTACTTGGAGCTAGCCAGCTCATTTTCAAATACTTCTGTTTCCATTTTGTTTTAAGTATTATTCAACTCCTTATGTTCCAGCCTCTATGAAGCATAAGGACCGTCTTCAGCATATCAAGGATCGCATTCAGTCCATGTATGTACTGTCTTTTAATTGTATAGTACTGTGCTATACCAAAATTATTTAAAGTCAATAGGGAATAAAAATAGCTATAAATATTTGTGGCAATTAAGAGAGAAAAACTTGTAGATATGATGGGAGTGATGGATTCTTCTATTCTTGTGTTTACTGTCTGGATTTCATATTAATTATTCAATAGAAGGTCAAACAATGTTAAATTTGGCATGTTAAATTGAACTCTCGTCTTAAGAATGTTTGTTATATATGCTTTACAGAATTCATGGAAGGAAAAAGTGAGATTTATTTTTATAATCTTGAAACGTATGGAACTAGAATGATAACTAGTCTTAATGTGAATATTTAAGGTAAAGAAAGACGCCTACAAAGAAAGAGGCTGTATAAACTTGAACTACAAGCAATTATAATCATTAGGACAACATTAAATTTGACATGTTAAATTGAAATCTCGATTAGGGATGTTTATATATGCTTCACAGAATTCATAGAAGGAAAAAGTGAAAGATCTATTGCTATGATCTTGAAGACTGTGGAACTAGAACGATACTAGTGTTAATGTGACTATTTAAGGTAAAGAAAAGAGCCTACAAAGAAAGAGGCGTAATAACTCAAATTACAAGCAATGTTAATCATTAGGAATGAGATTCTTGATGAGTGTCTCTGAAATGCTAATGTCAAGACACTTGCATTGTTCTTTTGCATGAAAGTATAGTTTTATAGTAGTTCCTATTAAATCTAAATTGCTGTTATCTTTGTCAGAGAGAAATCCAAAGTCCTAGAGGATGTAGTAGCCCGCAGACATAGGAAACTACTGGTGAGACGTGCCCGTCAGAAATACCTGGAGGATGCAGCTTTACGAGAAGAGGGACTTCTTCAAGAACTGGACAGGTTTAGCCAATGTTGCTCCTAAATTCTAACTAACTTAGTCTTGGGATATGATCTGATTAGTGAACCTAATGTCTTAGAGAGAGGATGGCTGAAGCAGAGAAAGAACTGGAGAGACAGCGATTGCTAGAACTTGAACGCTCGAAAACTAGAGAGCTCCGCCACAATCTTGATATGGAGAAGGAGAAACAAACACAGGCAAGATTCCTAATATCTGCCCCTTTAGATAAACCTTCCATAGACTTCGACATTTATTCTTCTTTTCATATACACTGCAATGGAGGGATGTTTAAAATGTCACAAGAGTCAGTTACACTCCATGTGGTAGTCTTTGCAAAACCTTGTGTAGCTCAAAAATCTACTACTTTTCCTGGTTATCTGATGTTTCACGTTGTGAACAAACTTTGGTGAGGTCTCGATTGGCACGTATGCTTTCTGAGTATACATGTCCTTAGATGTCCTTGCGCAGCATGCTTTCTGAGAAACAATCAAACAAAGGCTCAAACTGTAGGTTGTCTTTTCTTTTTAAAGATGTTTCATCTTAAATTGTTTATATTACCTGCAGAGAGAACTTCAGCGTGAACTGGAGCTGGCTGAATCAGGATTACGGTCTTCACGACGTGACTTTTCTTCATCCACTCATGGCAGGTATAATTATCTTCATCTTCATCGTCGTATTATTATTATTATCTTGGTAAATATTGGCACGTATTGTTGGACACCACTTGTCATTTTGGCAATTTTGGAATTATTCTCCTTACCCTTTGTACAAGCACTAGATGAGCAGGAGGATTAAATAAGAATAGGAAATAATTAGCGAAGGACCAAACCAAAGTTTTTATGAAATCCTGGTTGCTAAGTACTGGATGAGGTTCTACTAGTATAGTTAATTATCAATCTTTGTCTCCCATTTTGCTGCCCTGCATCTATTGTTTATCAAACTTTTATTATCAGCTATTGTAGCTACCTCTGGGAGAAGGAGCTGACTTGATGCTGATGTGTGATTGAGAAACAATTTGATTTTTTCTTTGGCTACTTATGTATCAAAAAATAAAATCTTTCAAACTCTTCCATGGTGGTTTAAGCCCTTTTGTTGCAATCCAAGTGCAGAACTGAGGAATATAGTAGCTTGATTTTGATTGACATATTAATCTGTTGCAGGAGATATCGCGAAAGGGAAAATGGAAGATCAAGTAATGAAGCGACTGCAAGAACCAGTAGTGGAAGCTTGCAGCCTGAAATGTCTACTGCTAGTACATCTGGTACTATACCAACCATTGTCTTATCAGGGTCTCGGGCATTTTCAGGACAAACGCCAACTATTCTTCAATCAAGAGACCGTCTGGATGAAGGTGGCAGCAGTTACGAAGAAAATTTTGATGGAAGCAGGGACCTGGGTGATACCGGTAGTGTTGGAGATCCAGACGCATCAGCATTGGATGGACAATCTGGTGGATTTGGTTCTGCGCAAAGACATGTGTCTAGAGGAAGCAAGTCTAGGCAAGTGATAGAACGAAGAGAAAGAGAAGGAAGACGTGAAGGAAAATGGGAAAGAAAACATTAACGGCTAGAATCTTGGTGGGTGAGATTCATCCATAAAAGGGGCAAGGGTTCTAGCGTTCAACGTGACAACCATTCCCCGTTCGATAAAATGGTTGAGTTTTTTGATTTGGCCAAAGCTCGTGAAGAATGTTGTACTGGAGAGAAACATCCTTAGGTGTTTTTGAAGTGGAAGACTTGGTGGTGTAACCTTTGTACAAATCATGGCACGGAACTTTAGGAGTGTCTTCTGCAGCTCCAATTTTATCACAGGCCTAATGACAGCATCACGCTTATGTATTGAATTCTTGAACATTTGGTTGGTATAATTCATTCTTTATATAGATTGAATATCGACTACACACATTTTAACAACAGTTTTATCAACAGACATTTTAAAAAGTTCAAAGAAATCCATGTTAATGTTAATTACGATAGGAATGATGTTCTTTAGTAATAATTTATGCTGTGGTAATCCCTATAAATTTTAGGCATCTTGTTGATAAAAACCATATTAAAACATGCACAAGTAACTTATAGTTGGGCTTCAAATTTTATAATTCAAAACATCTATTTGAAAATACAAAAATTAGTTATTTTATTTTGGAGAGTTACAACAATCTTGTAAGATATATGGGAAGTAGCTTTTTTATTAAGTATAAGGTTACGTATTATCTTATCTCTCCAAATTTTATGCTTCAGCGGAATTTCAACTGAGTGTTTATGATGATAATTCACAACAATCATGGAATTCTAATCTCATCTTATATTGTCTCTAATGATTCCTAAATAACCTTTTAAAAATTCTACAAATATCAATTGATATCCCAGCTTTGCTGCAAAATATTAGAGCAGCAATATTAAATTTGAAGATACATTTTGCATATTGTTCCTATAATTGTCTTATGGTCTAACCTGATCCTTCTTTCGTCTGCGAAACCTAACTAGTCACAACAGCAGTAATCCAACCACGAAATGTATATCCACACTCCAATCTACAATATTCTGATGATCAATTAAAAAAAAAAATGCTTGATCAAGTAGCCTCTTGATTCTTGAAGTCTTGATCATTATGAAAGAAAATCCCAATTCCTTCTCAATTTTCAAGCATGTGTGCATATTTTGTCTTCTTGAGGGTATAGAGCAAACAAACATCTTAATACAATGGCACCTCGATGGACTTATAAGGAACCTATGAATATAATGAAACCAAAACACCAAGGACAGCACAAGGCAGAAAATCCAAAGCATAAATCAACAATGCAATGTCATCAACCACAGAAACGGGTAACATTGAGAAATGCACAAGTTATTAGTTCCAAAATTGTGAGGATAGATTGGTGAACCAACGAGTCTGTCTAGCCCTCCTTTTCACCTTCAATTTTCTTTGGCTTCTTGGCAGTTACTTGGGAGTACAAGAACGTTCCAAGTATTGCAATGGCTGATCCAAGAGCGTTCAATGGCCTAACTGGATTCCTGAACACCAACACAGTAGACACAATCACCACCACTCTCTTCATTGTGTTACCAACTGAGAAGGTTAAGGGGCTAATATCATCAAGTGCCTGGTACGATGACTGGTTGTAGAGATGATAGAAAATCCCAGATACCAACACCCATAAGTAAAATGTTGATGATTTCCCAACAGATTCAATGGCCTTATGATACCCTTGAACCCACTGTGATCCCTCAACAACAACCGCAACTGGAAACAAATAAATTAACGAGATTATACTGATCCAACCATATAAATTAAGTCCATTCACTTCCTTGTATTGCTGCAAACTCTTCTTGGAGTAAATATTTCTTAGAACAAAACCGACGTTGCTAATCAAAGCACCCCACAAGCCTTGAAAATTGAAGGACACTTCAGTGATGGCAGCAAGGGAACAACCAAGAACGATGGGGAGAATAGAGAGCCAAACCTTTAATGGGTAAGTGTCCCCAAGAAACGAAGAGAAAATGACAGAGAAGACAGGCTCCGAGGATTTTATGACATGAGTAAAAGAAACAGCAACTTTAGAAAATGAAACACAGGCTGATATGTGTCCTATAGTGTGAAACAATGCAGGGCCAAGAAGAGCAATAATGAACGGTTTCGAGATCTTCGGGCAAGGTTGTAGCTTCAGCGACCATAAAATGAACATCCAAACGGACCCGACAAAGAGTTGAAACGAGGCGAGAAACCATGGAAATGGAAAGACATTCAGTGCCTTCTTGTTGTAAATATTAAAGACAATATTATGGAAGTACCAGAGACCAAAGATAAGCGTAAGTTGAATCCTTTTATCCTTGGTGCTTGAAGCTGCAGCAATCTCTCCTTCCGGGCTTGGTTCAGATTCCGATGCCGCTGCTTTGGTGGTATACGGACCTGATTTTGAGCATAACTGACATGGGCAATGCAGAATATTGGTTTGTGTGCTTGAATCATGGATCTGACGAGCAAGCCTTGAAGAAAAGCCAATAGGGTAAGTGTAACGACGACCAAAGTTATGAACTTTGACTGTCAATGCTCCGATTCTATCAAAACGTGGATTTTGAGAGTGATTTCTGTTGAGAAGATCTGGGTTTAAGAGAGAAGAAGAGTTTACAGGGTGCCTACTGCGGGTGGATTTGGACAAAGTGACTGGAAACGGTGGTGTGAGATTCAAAGTCAGCATCTTTATCGTAAATGTACGGATTAGAAGAAGCACAGATGGAGTTTATGGATTCAGCAAGCTGAAAAAGGTAAGAAGATTCGATATTCTTCTCTGGTATTCTCTTAAATAGTTTGGGATTGGAAGATACCAATAGCTTTGCGGACGAGATTTTTTAAGAGAGCTTAATAAGCTGTTTAAAAATCTATCCGTTTGTAAACGGCACAACACAATTTTAGTGCATCAAAACAAAACAAAGTTATTTGCTTTTCTTCGTCTAATGGTACCATTCTGCATCAACTCAAATTAAACCCAATTGGGAGTAATTTAATTGTTTCTACTTCCCACTTAAATGTTTGTCTTTCCTTTCAAGATAAAAGCTCGAAAGATCCAAGCTTTATAACAAAATGGTAGTTTGGAATATGAAATGGAACTTTTTAGTAAGGAAAAACTAGTGTTACAATGTACATTTGCTGGTGCCAATATTGGCAATGACAAGTGCGTGCTTTTGGCAGTTCTCAACAGCAAGTCTCCTAGGTTTTGAATTAATAATAATAATAATGGAAGCAATCCCTAATACTCAAAACGCTGCGTTGGTTGTGGGGTTGCTTGCTGGTATAAGTACGGTAGTAGTGGCGATATTGGGGGAAGGAAATGAAATGGGAAGCAAGCAAATGGAAGAGGTGCAGAGGAAGTTAGGGATGCTGAAATATCCAAGAGCCAACGCTCCTGCTCAATCTCTACTCTTCGCCGGCATGGAGCGTTATGCCCTTCTTGAATGGCTTTTCTTCAAGTAACAAACAATCCTAAACCCTACCTACCTACCTATCTATCTATCTATCAGGCCTCGTACATTATTATATTTACACTGTAGTACAGTCAATTATAACTCACATTTCACTCAATTGCTTGCTTGTAGGCTTTTGGGCGATAAATCGCCCTTTTCACCCCACAACTTACAACACCCCGATGATGCTACCCATCGGGACGAAGAGACTGCTCGCATCCAATGTAAACCAAAGCTCTGCCCTTTTTCGTTTTCCATGTTATGAAATTATTTAAATGCATGATATTATTTCTTGTAGATTTGGCTGAGATTGCCAAGTTTCTGGGTGTTACCACTATTATTGATACTGAAGCCATCCAAGTAAGCCTTACTGATTACTGCTCTTTTTCTTATATTTATTATTGCCATCATTACGCCTTGCTTTTTAAGTTATTTACATGAATTGATGCCTGCCTGCCTTTCTTTCTCCAGGGACGTGGATCCTATGAAGATCGTACTGAATTCCTTCGTCTTATCGTGGATCTTGTCGAGGCTACTATGTATGCTGATCATCCTGACTGGAGGTTGGCTGGTGGCCCAGCTTTTAAATTTCAATTCTTAATTATTATTGCCACTTTATTTCTTTTTATATATTTATCTCTATGCTCCAATGTCATGGCCTTTCTTTGCAGTATCGATGAGCAGGTGGCTAAAGACATTCAACTCATTGATTCTATTGCTGAGAAACAAGCTTTGATTTTCTCTGAAGATTGCAAATTGTTTCCCGCAGACGTTCAGATTCAGTCAATCTATCCATTGTAAGACACTACTTCTCTCTCCATTCCCAATGTAATGCGAATTATAAGCTGGCCCTGCTTAGTCTTCATGTCGTTAGATTAGTAACGTTCTGTGCCCTTCAAAGCACATTCGTAGGCCAGATGTTTCTGAGTTGGAGGCAAAGCTTACCGAACAATCTAAGATACTCTCAAATCTTCAGCAGAAAGTTGATGATTTGGCTTCAAAGGTTTTTCCCAACACCCTTTTCATTTTTCATTTTTTCAATTTCATTTTTCATTTTTTCTGATACTCTCAAATCTTTACTTTCCAATTTCATTTTTCATTTTTTCTGATGTACTCTCTCTCTATGTGTGTGTGTGTGTGTATACTGTTCCCACCTTAGAAACTTGGGATTTTCACTTTCTTTGAAAATTGCATGGATATGGTGTTCCAGAATCAAGTTTCACCTTTTGTATGTCATATGTTAATTCAACTTTTCTCAACTTGTTGTATAATATGCAGAACATTTTTCTCTTTGTAAAAGTTGTCATTGCATATATTTTATTAGATACACAGGTCAAAGCGTGCATCTTTCATGAGTTTGGTGTACTATTGTTTTCTCCTAAATCTCATCTTAAAATACTGAAATTGGTTCCAAAAAAAAATTTGTTTTCAATTATGCCTTTTTATTGTAGTTATTCTACTGTTTGCATGTTCCCTTAAAATGTTGTTAATTTCATCACCTAATTTTTCTTTTGTGTTCTCTTTATAGCATGCTTACAATCCAGATGAGGAGTATACAGAAGTGGAAGCCAAACTGCGGGCATATTTAGAATCTTTCTTAGAAACTGCAAGATCATTTAATCTGATATACACCAAGGTCTGTTTTTGCTCTTTGAGACAACTGTTCTTTCACTCTAAGTTCTCCATTTTTTTCTTGGATAAATTACATTTAATATATCAAACTTTAATACTAGCCCTATTACAAGCTACAATAAAATATTAAAACTTTTAATTTGTTGCAAACTAGCCTGCCGTTAACCTTATAGTTAATGGTGTTGATGTGACCCACCATATAAGCAAGATTCTTTGATAGGGCAGCATCTACATGGCATACAATATTACACATCAGCAACTATATTAAAAATATATAAAAAAGAAGAAAAATAATAGAAGAGCCATTATTCTTAACCCAAGTCCTCGTTATTATTTTGTCTCTCTGGTTTTTGTGACTCTGTCTGTGGATTCTAGCTTGTTGAACATTGTTAACTCTGCTCCGGCTTGTGTGGAAATTTGAGTAAACGTTAAAGGAGTGCGCTAGAAGATGATTTTCATGGGGATTTGAATTGAGGTGCTGGTGCAAACTGGAATCACTGACCTGATTTGGACTGCTGGGCCAATTCTGTGAGGCTTGAATCCTTCAGTGTTCATTGGCGTAGTTGTGTATGTACTAGATGAAGGTCCCTTGCTAGACATTGTGCCATTGAAAATGGAGTTCTGGAACCAAATTGTTTCTTCATTATGTATGCAAAATCATTCTTAGAATGTTGTCAAACGAGGGATCTCCAAATCTGCTAATATTGAACATGGAACTTGGCTTGTGCATATAATTTGAATCGGGGTTTCCACTTGAATTTGATGGACTACTTGAATCCTCCTTTTCAATGGGTATCATGACATCTGATAAAGAACCTAACCTTTTCTCCACATCTTTCAATGAATGAGGAATTATAGTCATTTGAACTTTGGCTTTTGAAGGAGTGGAAATTTCTTCAAGTGATGGAATTGTTGGCAAAATCTTTGAAGTAGTTCTTGGTGGGGTGGCAGGAAGGAGACACAAAGGAATTTTTCTTGAACATTAGATCATCTAGACCAGTATCTCATAAAAGATCAAGAAGCTTCCAATATTTATAACTTGTGTGATATAGGCTGAGGAGATGTATAAGAGACGATTTCTCTGTAACCCCTGAGCACTCTTCTTATTTGGTTATGGTCTCTCTTTCTAGCTTGCTTGCTTTCATGTATTGATCCAAGGTTTGAAAGGACTCTTGCCACAGCTGCTGGATTGATTGTTCATGATTATCTACTTATTTGTTAGATTTCAAATCGAAGTTTGGCACTGCCGAAATGTATATATTGATCGTGCAATAATACAAGCCTGAAACTAAGCATAGATATCAATGTGAGACAAACCCTAAAAATGAAGGTAAAAATTATACTTGCTTTCAGAGCAGACCAGGTTGCTATAGCGTCATTCTTAGCGTGCTTTTTTGTCTCTGCTGGGTGGCATGTGGCTAATACTAGGAAGCTTCACAGTACAAGTGAAAATTGGTACATGACCTGTCAAAGGGTCCTGTTTACATGGCAGGCATGTTTAACTATAGAGTTAATAGTAGGTTAGTTTTGTAACAGATTAAAAGTTTAAATATTTTATTGCCAGTTTTAGTAATTCTAGTTAATATTGCAAAATCAGGTAAAATTTGGAATTTTAAATGTAATTTACCCTTTTTAATTTACCATTTTTTCTTTGTGTTTTGGCTTGATTAGTGATCATTTGTCTTGTATTTGAAGATAAGTATTTATTGCAATCTCAACTTCTACACCTTTCAATGCTGAACCTAAAGTTTTATGCTAAACTCTTGGTTGATAGTAAACCAATCTGTCCTCACAATTCAGTGAGACTGCAGACTGATTTGTTGTTACAATTGATGTTTTTGGTTTCTGCAGGAAATTCGCCCTTGGACACACATGATGGAAGTGCCACAGCTTCATGGGTTTGGTCCGGCTGCCAATCGCCTGCTGGAGGCATACAAGATGCTTCTGAAGGTACTTGGTACTAATCCACAAGCGTCTCATCTTCTCAACTGTTTGTGTGCGGATGCTTGGAAATAATGAGAATAATGTTATACTAGAGAGTAGAGATTGTTAAAAAGATCATTTTTATGTTAATTCTTTGAATTGCTGTTCTCTCCATTTTTTTTTCAGTTCCTGGGGAATTTGAGGAATCTAAGGGATTCCTATGCAGCTCTTTCTGTTGGATCATCTGAAACAATAGCTGGTGAGCCCTCCTCAGTTACAAGAATAATTTCAGAATGCGAGTCTGCATTGACATTCTTAAACCGTGACCTTGGAATTCTATCGGCTTCCATTGCACGTGAGCAAGGTAAGAATGCAGCTTTGTCATGAACATTATGCAAGATAGCTGGAAACTTTGTCATGACCTCATGTCTCTTTGATGGGAACCTCTACTGCTACAATAATGTGGATTTGTCGAAGGCTGAATCGTGTCTTGTAACTATGGGATTACGCACATGGGACCGTTCACTGCTTGGTGATTTAACGAACCACTAGATCAATTGTCAATGTCTGTAACTTAGTTGCTTGGATATTTTAATTCATCATCTTGTGAATTTGTATTGCTTTATAGGGAATATTTGTAAAGATGATGACGGAGTGTAGGTACTGATGTGGTTGTCCACTGTTCTGGGCTTTAATATTGACCTTGAATCAGCGGTCTCCATGTAATTAGTTTGTGTTACATGCTTCGTTTCTTTGTTGTTGAATTAAGTACAAGAAAATTAAGAGTAATTTCATATTTTTGCCCTGAAATTGAAACAAAAGGATATAGAAAATATCAGAAGAAAAAGTCACTTTATTTCTCTAATTATGATTTATACAGAGTATAATCTATTCTAATACTACAAACCTATTGGATTTTTGTATAACTTATCCAATCTATAGTATGTCTTATCTACTAGAAGATAAACTTATCTCCTAGAAAATAATCTCCTAAGCTAACTAAATTCATCTAAAATAGTTATCCAACACTCCCTTTCAAGTTAGGAATAGATATTTATCATTCTCAACTTGTTTAGAATTGTCTCGAATCTAGGCGTAGACATGATCTTTGTGAAGATATCGGCTTCCTGTGTTTTAGTTGGGACATAGCAAAGATCATGCCCCCTTCTTCTATTTCAAATTTGATAAAGCTCCTGTTAATTCTATCATGTTTTGTTCGATCATGTTTAACTGCTGATTTACTATCATTGAAGACTTTAGTAGGAGAGGAAGTGATGATATGTAGGTCCTGCATCAACCTCTCTAACCAAATAATTTCATAAATTCTTTATGCAATTGCCCTAAACTTTACTTCTGCACTGCTTCTTGCTACTACGGACTGCTTTTTACTTCTCCATGTGATAAGATTCTCCTATAGTTTAGTACAATAACTAGATGTTGACCTACTGTCTTGAATACATCCAACCCAATCTGCATCCGTGAAACCTTCTATGTTTCGTTTCTTATTTTTTCGAAACATTAATCTCTGACTTGAACTGTCTTTGAGATATCTCAGAATATGGTTGACTGCCACTAAATGTCTTTGAGTTGAAGAGTGTATAAATTGGCTAACAATACTCACAGAATAAGCAATATCTGGTCTTGTTAGTTATAAATATATAAGTTTTCCTACTAACCTATGGTATCTTCCTTAGTCAACAGGAGGATCTCTTCATTTTTTTTGAATTTTCAGTTTCTCTTCAATGGAGTTCCCATAGGTTTGCAACCCATCTTTACTGTTTCCTCTGGTAAATCAAGAATGTATTTCGTTGAGATATGAAAATACCTTCTTTACTTCTAGCAATCTCTATTCCAAGAAAGTGTCTTAATGCTCTAAGATCTTTCACCCTATATTCTAGCCTCAATTTTTGTCTAAGATCATCGTTCTCACTAATGTTATCGCCTGTGATTATAGTATTGACCACATACATAATCAAGATGGATGTCTTTCCATTTTTTTCACACTTCACAAGCATTGTGAGATCAGCTTGTCCTTGTTTGTATCCAAACCTGCAAAGAGTATCACTGAACCTCTTAAACCATGCTCGTGGAGATTGGTTAAGGCTGTATAAGGATTTTTTTAGTTTGCAAACTCTTCCCCTTCCTTCTTTGGTTTCAAAACTTGGTGTTATCCCTATGTATATTTCCTCATCTAATATACCAATTAGGAAGGCATTTTTAATGTCGAATTGATAGAGTTCCCAATCAAAATTTGCAGCCAATGATAGAAGGACTCTAATTGTGATCAACTTCGCAACTAGAGCAAAAGTCTCCTCATAATCTATTCCATATGTTTGTGTAAAGACTTGAGCCACTAATCTAGCCTTATATCTTTCAATCTCTCCATTTGCCCTATACTTCACAGTGAACACCCACTTTTTACCAACTACCTTTTTTCTTTCGGGTAGATCCACAATCTCCCATGTTTTATTATCAAGTAAATCTTTCATTTCTTTAAGTACAACTTCCTTCCACTTAGGATCTTGAAATGCATCATGTACAATTCTTGGAATTCTTACACTATCAAGCTTAATAATGAAAGCTTTAGACTTTGAAGATAACTTTGAGTAAGTCAAATAATCTGAAATAGGATATTTAGTACATGGTCTTACCCCTTTCGTAGTGCAATTGGCACATCTAAGTCACTTACCATAATCTTTCTAGGAGCCGGTTCCTGGTCCAATGATTGGCACTGAATTGGACTGGACAGTTTCGGGTTCAATGGTAGATATTTGCGGGTTTTGTGGGAAGGTTTGTGAGATAGGAAGTGATATGCTTGGATGCCAATAAATCTCTTCATGCGATGTCTCTCTTTGAAGAGAGGTTTGGTGACATATGGTTGTTTTTTGAAAAAAGTAACATTATATGAAACAAAGAATTTGTTTGTAGAAGGTGAGAAACACTTATAACTCTTTTGAGTGGGAGAGTACCCAACAAACACACATTTAATAGCTCCTAGGTCAAGTTCGCTTCTATTGGGTTGATTGTTATGTACGAAAATAGTACACCCAAAGACTTTGGGAGGAAGAGAATTAAGGAGCTTAATATGAGGAAATTGTTCTAGAAGAACACCTAATGGGTTCGGAATTGAAGAGTTTTAAAGGAAGACGATTTGTCAAGTATGAGGCAATTAGAATGGCTTCTCCACAATAGGAATTTGGAATAAAGTTAGTAAATATCATAGATCGGGCTGCCTCTAAAAGATGACGATTCTTTCTCTCTGCTATCTCATTTTGTTGTGGGGTATAAGCATAAGAGCTCTGGTGAATGATCTCATTTTTACTGAGATATTGAATAAAATTAGTTGAAAAATATTCTCTCCCATTGTTTGTATGTAATATATGTCTGTAATACATTTTGGATGAGTTTTTGGAACTATTTAAAGATATGATAGGCTTCAGATTTGTCTTTTATTAGATATACCCAACATACCCTTGTATGATCATTAATGAAACTGATAAACCAACGTGTACCGATTAGACTTGTAACTTTAGAGGAATCCCAGATATCACTATGAATTAATTGGAAAGGTTTTGAGGGTATGTATGAATGTATGGGATAAGTATTTTTTCTTTTTTTGCTTGGACACATTGCTCACAATATAAAGAAATTTGATCTGTATTGATGAAAAGGTTTGGATATAAGATTTTCAAATATGGGAAATTGGGATGACTAAAGCATTTATGCCATATCATAACATCAGAATTTAACGTAACTGAAAGGGAAATCCTATGTAGTGATTTGGATTCAGTAGGAGTACTCTTTCTTGAGAAGTAGTAAAGTCCATCTTTCTCCTCAACACTACCAATCGTCTTCCCCGAACACCAATC
>JANIHY010000002.1:19786664-19809022 GCA_027479065.1 Erythroxylum brevipes
ACCTTTAGTGACCAATTTTAAATGGTTGTTAATAGTGCATTTTTAACGACCAACGTAATAACTCGTCACTGAGCACTCTTAGTAACAACCCTGTTGTAACCACCTGTGACCAACCCGATTTTGGTCGCTACAACTTTTAACGACCATTTTCTTATTTTTAGCAACCATTAATAATGGTCACTGAAACTAATTTTTCTTGTAGTGTCAATAGCCTTTTGAGATTATGAAAGAGTGTTAAGTTTGGAGGGAAAAAGGCCCTTCTCATTTAGTAAAAGTTTGACTATGCCAAGTTTGTTCCAACTATGATTAGTTTAAGCATTGATATCTAGAAATGAGGGCCTTTTACGCAAGAAGTAACCTAGCAATGCTGATTTGCATGTAGCAATTCTTTCTTTCAATTTGTCCATGCTAAGTGCTACGAAAGTTTTCCTTCAGAGGAACAAGAGGGCAATAGTCACGTTTCAAGGTGTGTAGAATTGCCTAAGACTTACTTCCAAGTTTTTTTTGCTAGAGATGGGATACTGGGAGAGCGAAATCTCCTCCTGAGGAGGTGGAGTAGCTTCCTGGGTAATGATATAAGGTAATGATATAAGAAATAGAGGAAAGGGATGGAGTAAGGTGGGAATGCAAAAAGGATGAAGAAGGAACTTGCAAAAAGCTTGCCAGAAGACGAATAAGGATCAAGAGATGAACCCTGGAGGTAAGGTAAATCAGAGCCATTGTCCAAGCATAGGAGGAGCAAACCTGAAAGAAAAGGAAGTAGAAGCTAATTGCTAGAAAAGACTAATAGAAGAGGAGAACAAGAAGTAATCAGTGGCAGCAAGGGCAGGAAGCATAAATGAGTAAGTAAACACTCAAGACCAATTAAAAAATATGTAACTTTGAACAATCATAATTTAACTTTAATATTTTCCCAAGTTGGTGATGGTAAAAGCGTAAATTAGAGCAAAGGTTGAAGTATTGGGCATATGAGAAAAATTAGATTAGATTGGGATTTTCAAATTTAAAAAAAAAATATTTTGATTAAAAATTACAAATGAAAATGAATGTATTACGAAGTAGTCAGGTTATGTCACACTAACATAAAATATCTTAATGTGGCATTACATTTGATAAATTTAGAAGTTTAGAAATTTATGTTTTTATTCAGTAATTAGTCCTACTTTATATTTCACAGAGAAAAACTGATATGAAAAGAATATGATTCCACATTCTTCAAGTTTCTTAAACAACTTGCTGTTAAAAAGGATATCTACAGTTGTTATATGTTCTGCAGGCAGTTTCTGATTAACATGTTACCTGATATCGGTTGTGATGTTAATGAAAAAGGACATGAATCCGTGTTTTCTAGGTTTATATTCACGTCTAACAAAGTTCTATCTAGTTCACATTTAAATAGTACTATCATCTAGGTAGTGCTACTTCACAATTTTTGACATGAAATAGGAACTCTGAAGAAGAGACAGAACAAACCAATATTTTTACTCCTAATTGGAACTGCTAAAATCAACAAGAATCCTCTGCTAAGATGCTAAAGATGTCCGATCTTTGTTCATCTGTCAACTGTGCAGGGAATTCAACTAAGAAAACAACTTTCAAATCTCCTCTCTTTCCCTGCTCTTTAGTGCTTGGCATACCTTGGCCTTCAATAACTTCCTGGTAGCCAGGGTAAATGACATCGTCGATCCTCAAGCTCATCTCTTCGCCACCCAGCAAAGGAACTGAAATTTCACAACCTGTAAGAGCCTTCACCAATGGGATTTCTACTACTATCTCCAAGTCATCTCCATCTCTTCTAAACAAAGAGTGTCGCTTCTCAGCAATTACAAAATTAATGTCAGCTGGGAAACAACCTAGCGTCTCATTTCCCATTCCTTCGAACGAGATTGTCGTTCCCTTTGTCCATCCTGGCTTCACTTTTATCTTCAGAACCTCCTCTTCCTCAGCTATTTGCCTGCCAAAGATAAGACCAAAACATATCTTCATATTGATACAAATGCTCTTCTTCTCGTGTTTTTTTTTTCTTTATTTCAATTGTGTATCTTTTAATTCACTTCAACATGCCTTAAAATCTTCAATATTTGTTAAGTGCTAGATGGCGAGAAAAAAAAAACATCAAGTTTTATTGTTTTTTATGAGGTTAAAGATACCAGCTTTCCATTTTAAAGAGGCGAAGGTCAGTCTTTGAAATCCACGAAACCTGATGTAGTTGTCGGCAATATCGTTAATAGAAAAAAAGGGCCATTTGGGAAGTGGGAAATTAGTGGAAAACAGAGAGCAAGAGGGATATAGGTACAAACCCTGTATTTGTCAGGACATCTCTTGTAACCTTAACCTTCTTGGTGCAACCATAACATAATTCTTCGAGCGTGCAGTCCAAGTCTTTCTGAATTGGGGGAGGTTTTAACATCCCACTTGAGTTGGAAAACATTATAGGGGTGGTGCTTCTCCGGCTGACACTTCTTGACAGAGATGCCGGAAACCCATTAGTGGATAATTCGGAGCTTTTCCTGCTCATGCTTTTCTGCACTAAAGCTGGTGTTGGAGAGGAGCTCCTTGGGCTTCCGTTTCTTGATAGAGAAGGAATATGTGATAAGGCATTATCCAAGCTTTTATGCTTTAAGGAAGCTTTTGGGCTTGGAGATTTGTCCTTGTTGTGCCGTTTACTTCGAGCACTGTACATGCAGCAGTGGATTCTACTCATTGTTTGTTGTTTCTCTGTCTCATCGCCAAGTTCATGAAAATGGAATCTGCATAAGTTACATTTCCATGCAACGGAGTTTCTATATTTTGGACGTTTCCATTTGAACCCACAAAAATTCTAGTCGTTTAATAATTATTTCTTCATCATATTCCTGAGATTTCTGAAAACTATTCCTGACATTAGGACTTGGCTGTTTTGGACAAATCAACTGTTATTTATGTACCGACACAGAAGTTAATTGATTGACAAGTCAAAATCCTTGGTACAGACAGGCATCCTGATCAGATCGTTTTGTCGTTCAAATTCATGATACTGAAATAGCAATTTCCTGATTCTTTTTTTGTCAAATTTATTATACAAACGCGACGTGAATATAGGGGGCGGACATAAAATGTAGAAAAACATCCATGCATCAAATTACCTGGGGAAGTTTGCGTTGATCTGTTTCAGGGGGCCTTTCAGCCACAGTTTTCGCCGAAGATGAAGGTTCGGATGAAGATTTGTTTGAAGGATTTGGGAAGGAATGCTTCCCGACGGTGCACCTTCTAAGAGAGAAAGGAGGCGCATAAACACTGCAAAATTACTTAGAGATTGGTAGCGGAAAGAGGCACTCGAGAGTCTTTCATCGATCTGAGAACAATAATATGATCCACCATGAGAAAGAAAGATAAGGGTGAGTTATGTTGAGTAGTAAAAGAAGCCATCAAATTGCATGCATAGGGGGTGGCGACGAAATTAAAGTAGCAGCGAAGCGTTTGTTAAGGGTTTAAATTAGGTAAATCCGTTACGAGAAAAAGGTAAGATAAGGGTGAGTCCGGTCTGCGATTAACTTACCTCTTAACTTCTTGAAGCATATGGATATAATACAGGAAATCCAAACGTCTAATTGTTTATAACCATATTATTACATTATGGTCTTTTTGGGGCTAATCGAACTAAATTTGGGCCTTTGGAACATTTTCACAAACACTTTCTATTCATCTGATTTAGAGACGGTTTAGGCTAGAGATTAAATAAACATAAAAGATAAACGATGAGTGAACTTCTATATTAATGTTCCATAAGGTGTTGTGCACGGAAATAAGGGCTTTAAAATAGGCTAAAACCCACTTTGCCTATATTACGTACATATTTAGAAGACAACGGTTGGAGGAGGTTTACAGCAGTTACACCCCAACTACAAAGGTTACCTTGTCATAATCTATACAACAGTTATAAGTTACACAACTGCTATAGTCTATCCAAAGAACATGCTTATTGGAGAAGCATATTAGGACATCTAACTATCAATAAACATAATTGAACAACCTATGATTGTGATAATGTGTATTCATTGAAAATTATGTTAAAGATTATTAGGTAAGTGTACCTATCATGCTTAAAATATAGCTTAGAAAATACGAGTATCGATCTTACAAAGACTACGAGGACTATATTAACTATCTTTCTATTATCTAATCTAACTAAATGAATGGTTGAATTAAACGGAATAATTAATTGAACTAATCTAAAATGCCAAACTAAAGCAATAAATAGGGCTGAAATAACTTATAGACAAACAAAATCTAGATGTAAAATTCTTCCGGAACATTTCTATGCTTATATTTATCTTGATTCAATAATTAACCATAGTTTTTTAAACTGTTGAAATTAATAAAGTTATAAGCGTATTCTTTCTTAAGACATATGGCCTCTATACTGACATTTCTTTCTAATCAAAACCTCTAAGAATGCATTAACTCATTTAATGAATTCCTATTATAGATTCAACTCTAACCCAGAAAATTTATAAATTTTTAAAGTTAACAAAGCAAATTAAAATAACTTAACCATCAATGTTGATTACTATTTGGCTAAACAAATCAAATCACAATAACAACCAAACTTATAATGAATTATCTCAACCAATTTTCACTCAAAGTTTAAAATTTTCCCATAATTGTTCCTTATTAAGATATCACAAAATTGACAAATATAAGTAACTAATTTCCTCCTCCATTCTTAAAGTGTACCTCGTCTCTAATGTACATGACATACTAGTACAATGAAAAACTAGAATATAAAGGAAAAGAGGGAAATTACGATAACTAGTACTCTCCTAATAATAAAAGACTTTATAACTTCATTTGAAAAATAACCAACTGATGGTGCTTATCACAATCCAACAATGAAATAACTACAAGGAAAATTTGAATCTATGAAATTAAAATGCTTCTAACTTAAAACGCATACAACAAAAATCAAATAATGTAAAAACATACTAAAGATTCTTAAAGCTACTAAATTGAAATAAAGTTACCTAAATCACTAAGTACCTGTTTGGATGAACTTATATTAGTAGAGCTTTTATCAGTAGAGCTTTTTTTAGAAGAACTTTTCTAAGAAGCCAGTTAATTGTTTGGTTGTCAATTAAAAAAATAGTTTTTTTGAAAGAGCTTTATATAGTAGACTGTTTGGTAATATAAAAATATAAAGCACTTTCATTAATTTTAATTATACTTTATTTTGTAGTTCTTAACTAGTACTTAATATTTATTGAGGGATTTAAAATTTTAAAGTTTAGGTCTCATAAAAAGGATATAATCGCATTATATTCATAATTTCTAACATAATCAAATTATGAAAGAAAATCCTTTAAAATATTTTCTTAATTATAGTTATTGATTTGATACTCCACTTTATACAATTCAACAACTCAAGGTCACTATTGCCTTAAGAACTTTTCAATAGATTTCAAGGATTGTGTGGATCAACTCGGAGTTTCTAACCTGAAACAGACGAGATACATATTTATATGGTCCAACAAACAAAGCACTAGGTGGTTCATCAAGAAGAAGCTTGATAGAGCCCTTATAAATGCCAATTGGCTAGTTCAATTCCCTGACAGTTTTGCAAATTTCCAAGAACCTCTCTTTCAAATCATACTCCTATTAAGGTTGCTAACTTGTTCCATCAGACTAGGCAATCCTTTCCTTTATGCTTTAACAAATTCTTGGCCAATGATCCTAAATTTCTGGAGGTGTGTCGAGTGGGAGCTAGAGCTTTAGTAAGTGGTACCAAGTAGTTCCGATGCGTTCACAAGCTCAAAGGCATTAAATATAAGCTTAAGTCTCTCAATTCTTCTAAAAGCCCTAACATGGATATAGCTCTCCAGACAGCCAGGACTAAATTGACTGATATCTAAAAGATATGTGACTCCTCTCCTCAAGACCCCCTCAATAGAGACAGAGAGAAATAAGCTCTTGCGGATTATATGGTTGTTGTTAATAATCATTTCTCGCTACTTCAGTAGGGGTGAGGATCAACTGGCTAAAAGATGGAGACAAGTGCTCCAAATTTTCCTTCAACACCATTATTGCAACGAGAAACCAAAACCAGATACATACCATCATCAGTGGGGATGGAATTTAGATCCATACATTTCAGGGCATCCAGAATGAGGCAGTTCGTTATTTCTCTACATTGTTTGGTTCTCCCAGCTTTGCCCAAGTCTCTTATGATGAACTTTTTGATATTTTCTCTAAAAGGATCACTCTTGGGTCACTAATCAGACCGGTGGAGGCTAAGGAGATTAAGGATGTTGTCTTTGCTATGGATAACATGAATGCCCCTGGTCCGGATGGTCTGAATGCCCACTTTTACTAGAAGTCTTGGGTTGTCGCGGGTCTCTTTATTAAGGAATTTTTTCCAAGGGTAGATTATTAAAGGAGATTAATAAAACAAACTTCTACAAGATCATCTCAAAGATTCTTACTATGAGGCTGAAAAAGGTTCTCTCTTCCCTCATCAATGACAAACAGAGTGCCTTTATGTGTAACCGACAGATTGGGGATAGTATTTTAATAGTTCAAAAGCTGTTGAAGGGCTATTCTTAACGTCACTCCATGCCAAACTGCATTATAAAAGTAAACTTCCACAAAGTTTTTGATAATGTTAGTTGGATATTTGTCTAGAAAATGCTTGAAGCTCACGGGTTTCCTAAAACTTTCATCAACTGGTTAGAGGAGTGTATCTCAACAACTAGCTTCTCTATAGTCATTAATGAGTTATTTCAAGGCTGCTAGAGGGGTAAGGCAAGGAGACCCTTTTTCTCTATACTTGTTTATACTATACATGGAAACATTGAGCTCTATCGTAACTCAGGAATTGAAAGCAAACCCCAAGTTCAGATACCACTCTCGATCCAAGAAGGTTAGCTTAACCCATCTTTCTTTTGCTGATGATCTTCTACTATTTTGTAAAGCAAACTTGGACTCCATTAGAACCTAGATAAGATCATTGGATCATTTCACCAAGATCTCTGGTTTACACATCAATTTCCACAAAAGCCACTTCATCTACTAAGAGACTGCGATATTCTGAGTGTCTCCCCCTCATTAAGAAAATCTAGAAAAGGTTACACTTCTAGGTTAATAAATTTCTTCATATGTTGGGAAACTTCATCTTATCAAAACAATACTCAATTCACTCCACGTATACTAGAGCTCCCATGTCTTCCTTTTAGGAATGTTATCAAAATGGTGGATCATTTATTCAGGAACTTCCTATGGAACAGCCCCGATGGAACAAGAGGGATTGCTAAGGTTAAATGGCCTAAAATATGTGTTCCAAAGGATGAAGGTGGGTTAAATATTACTCAATTAAAACTCACAAACCAAGCTCTTATCCTTAAGCATTTATGGTGAATACTTGAGCATAAGCAATCAGTATAGATTTGATGGCTCCATTCTTACTTCCTCAAAGATAGGTGTATTTAGGAAATTAATATGAATCCTTTTCATTCTTATTTTTTGAACTAACTGATTCTCTTAAAGAAATTAGTTCAGTATGACGTTTGCTACGTGCTTGGGAGTGGAGAAAAAATCTCACTTTGGTTTGACAATTGGTTGGGGCATGACTCATTGTTTCAACTTCAAAATAATAGTCCTAACCTCCTACCTTTTCCCACCTCTACCAAACTTAGCACTTTCATCAAGCAGGATTCCTGGCTTTTCCCTGATTGTCTCAAATACTTGCAGCCTCATTATCCCCTTTTAAACAAGCCAGGTCGTTATTTTTGGAAGAATCAACCTTTGAATCAGCTGAGGAGCAAACGAATTACTGAACTGCTACAGGTGAAGACACTGGGGCCATAAGCAAAGCAATAGGAACAATTGTTGCAGAAATTATTAGAGGTATCCGGGAACTCTTACTCCTATAGAACCATGCCCCATCTAGCCATTAAGTCTCATTAATCAGAACATTTAACATAGTTAACAGTTTCTTTATCGGTATCCATACTCTATTACGTTGAATTCTAAAAGGTATACCCTTAGACATATGATATTTTGTATCTACATTCTTTACTAATTCAAATTTCTCTTTAAAAAACTAATTTACTTTAATAATTCAACTCTTCGAAAATTTTAACTAAATTAAAAAATCTCTAATAGAAATAACCATTTTAAAACAAATTTTACTTTTCCAAAATTATTAGGAATTTGAGCTAATTTAATCTCAATTAAATCAATTTAATTAAAATAAGACTCAAAACATATCAAATAACATTAAAAAATAAATTGCCAATTTTTTGGCACAAACACCAAAACTTTTTTGTAAGGTATCACTCTAGTTAACGTTATTGTACATTTTTTCCCAAGGAGAGCTCACCACCAACTGTAGCGGCACCATCTCCTAAAAGATGTCCCATTTTAATGCATTTAACTTGTGAGTTTTTAATGCATATAAATATTTTTATTGGAAAATTGATCCATAACTGATGGAATGCTTAGAGTATCCCTATTTTCTGAAAAATGATCTTGTTAATATTGATATAAATTCTCTTTCCCTCGTGTTCGACTATAATGGGACCCTTATTAATTGGCACATGTTTCGCACGCGTCAGAAGCGGTTTTTGAGACATGCACCTCATTGTTTATACTAAGATTTTTTGTTTTGTGATGCACCGCCATCTCCTTCTAGTTTCCTATTGATGGCCTGGGTATGCTACTCCATCATTGTTGCTTCACTTGTACTTAAGCATCATGGCTTCCTTACCTTAGAGGAATTTCACTTCACCCCTAAGATTGTCTAATCACAGTTGGCCAACTCCATCACCAACAGGCTTGTCCAGGGACAGATCTAAAAATTATTTTGAGTGGGGGTAAAATATTTGAAGTGCTCTTATATTACTGAAAAAGAGGACTTTTGATAAATTTGTTCATAACTAAAACCAAAGTTAAATAATTTGGGACAAATTGAATACAAAATAAATAAAAAAATTATCTATTCACAAAAAAATTAACTAATTAAAACTATTTGAAAAACACTTTACATATATGCAAATTTATGAAATATACAAACAAAAAGTAAAATTTTCATATATACTACGATTGGACTTGATATGGAAAATGATGTACTGTATTACTTGGAAACTTTAAACCAATCATCTATTAGCAATAATAATCTATCTTTGTAAATTTTACTTGCTCCGTTGTATTATTATATTCATGAGCAAACATTGGTTGACTTGCTATACTAATTAATTAGACTCAAAGTAAAGGCCTATACATGAAAATGGAATTAATAATACGAAAGTGGCTATCTTTCTTATGTAATTTAATTAATTGGAGAAATAATTTTGGGTGGGAACTATACTTGACTTAGTAAAAATTATAGTAAATAAAAAAGGAGAAAATAATTGAAACAATGATCAAAATTTCCATCAGAAACCATTTTGTTCCGCCGTTGAAGTTGTACCTTATGAGATCCCACTTGCATGTTTTCAAGAGCATAAGGATTTGTAAATTATACAAGTACAGACATGGACGATTATTTAGTATAACAAATTTAGCAAGTTTATTCTAATTATGTACATAAAAAAAATCCAAGTCACTCAATCAAGTCAGTTTAAACATCAGTATACTCTTCGGTTGCAGTCTAAAACAATCTTCTCAGTCCCTCTCCTTTCCCTTTCTAGTCAAGACTCAAGACCCGACAGGTATAAAAACACTACGTTCAAGATTCCAAAAACAACATATTATATTACCATTTAGTTATATAGGATAATTTTCATTTATCTCTTTATAGTTAAAAAAGATCTTTGACTTCAGTAGCATCAAGCTAAATGTCTCTTTTCCAATGAATCACATAATTATAACTTACATTATACGTACTAGACAACCTAAACATCTCTTGCACCAACTCTATTACAACTTACAAAAACCCCTCTCTAAATTATACGTATTACATATTCTTCCAAAGAAAAGAAGTGAAAATTTACTTATTAGTAGTAGAACAGGTGGAGCCTGTGGGAGAATCTTTTCCACAATTGCTTCAATATAAATTATTGTTTTTTGCTTTGGATGTGATGATCCTTGTGGAGTTAGGGGAAGAAGAAGCCAAAAAGACAAAAAGTAATGTGATGAAGAAGTCAAAATAGTAGAAAATTTGAATAAAAAAAGTCAAGCATGTAGTTTTTATCTCTCTATTTGTAAGCTTTCATTTTAAAAAATCATGGGCTCAAATAATAGTAATCTTAATAAAAATAGATGGGCTCATATTTTATTTTTTATTTGATATCTTAATATATTTATAATTTTTATTATTATTTTTTGTCACCAATTAAATTAATGGGGGCAATTTTTTATTTTTTTTAATGAAAATTTAATTAAAATAACAATTTTAAATTAAAAGTTTTTTATTTATGTGGCTCCGTCCTTGGCCTTGTCTGTCACTAGAGAAAGCTCACAGGCGTCTCCTGCCACTGATTTTGATCAAACATAATTTCACATACAAATCAAAGCATCCAAAAAATGCAATAAACTTAGAAACTAAGATGGGACCTGCATCAATCTTTTTTCAAATACCACAATTAAAATTGTAGAAAAATATTCAGATTTTACACTAATTCGAGCATGCGAATTTATTTTCAAACCCAAAATAAGGTATGGCAATTTTCAGGTTTCTAGAAGCAAAAACAAGATGAGGTATCAATTTTACGCTTTCAAAAACAAAGAATAAACATGGTTAGATTTTCATAAAACCTAATTAAAAAGGGGTTTTTTCATAAGCAAGTTTAACCTTCCAAAAAAGTTGATTGGAAGGAATCAATTAGATTTAAAATAATAAAAAAACCCTAATTGATAGTTTTAACCTTAATTTTTATCAAATTAATAAAAATCAAGCAATTAATTAATTTAAATTAAAGGAGGCTTTTATATTACAATTACAAAACCAACTCTGATCGAATCATATATGTGTTTCATATATAAAATTTTATTGTTTCTTAATCGAATCTTATTAATTAACTTAAAATTGCAAATAGTAAAAGGTAAATAAATTGAACCTGATTCAAATTCTTATAAAAACATTTCCACCAAGTGTCAATCAGAAACTCTTCAAGCATCCTGTCTCTAATAGTATCTACATAGTAGAAAAAAAAACTCATTATTTTACAGGAATAAGTAGGAATGCTAGCTCTCTTACACTCATTTCCTATTTATTAAAGAATAAGGTTTTTATTTCTTATTAAATTTGAATCTCCTAATTATAACGAAGTCAAACTCTAATTATAATTATAATTTAATTTTAATAAAACTAAATATTTTATATTTGATTCTTGAAGTTTCTCAATTTCACAATTAAATCTAATTTATTTTAAATTGATTTTTCTTTTTTAATCATTCTTTATGTGTAACGTATTAGGTTCCTAATATGTTGCAATGATTGTAAATTATAATTCTAATTCATAATTAAAACTTCTTTTAATTTATCACTAATTCTATAATTAGACAATTTATAATCATAAATTAAGATTGACATCTAGTAGTATATCATGACTACCCAAATATTATGAATGTTAAAGTAATTTAACTCATTCAGTCTATGTATGGTTAAGATGTATGATCTAATCCTTTCATTTCTAATGTTTCAATTAGCTATAGAGTACGGATATATTATCTACTCCTATAAATCAAATCATGTTAATTCTTACTAATTAGAAATTAATATTTGAAAACATTTTTCAAATGTCAACTCATTTTAGTCAAGAATTCCTTAGACTACCACTAATCAAGAACACTAAAACATTTGCTCTAATTACTTTAGGACAAATCCTTATTTAACTTATTCTTATCTCTACATGGTTCATAATGTATCCAAATACTACCAATTGATTACCCTAATTAGAATATATCATAAATAATATCAAAACACAGTAATTTTTATATAAGATACTTTGATAATCTCAAATCTAAAGATCAGCTATAAAACCATCATAGTAAAAAAATCCATAAACACATAAGTAATGTTTCTTTTAGGATTCTCATAATCGAGTTAGTTTCATTAACTTATTCTCTAGTAAGAACTCATGTATTTATTTAAATATTTTCATAATTTAATTTATGAGATCAATTATTTTCTTCGTAATAACATGTGCTAGTTTTATTGTTTCATTAATATCCCATCTTGATGGATCTATAGATAAGAGTAATTTAGGAATAATACATAAATGTAAATTAAATCTCATAATTATGATCTCACTATAAATTCAATTGCACAGTAATTATTCTAAAAATTTTATTTTTGTAATAAAACATCAAATGTAATTAACAAAATATATAAAGGAAAATAATGTCTTTATTAATTAAAATAATAATGACATACATAAAATTGCATCCAATTGATTGATTGCGAAAACATAAATTAACAAGTAACATAAATTAACAAGTACAGCCTGAATTCAATGAATCAGGCCGTGTTAACTAGGCTTGGACCTAAGGGAGCATCTTGAAAAGTTGAAAGGCTTGCCAAAAGACTTGAATCTCTTCCTTTAATACGACATCATTTTAGTTTAACTATATAAAATAACATCAGTTTTGTTTGAAGTTTAAAACCAAAATGACATTATTTTGAGGTAACCTAAAAGGGCTCATGTTGAGTTCTAACCATAACAAGCTCAACCAAGCAACGAGATATCTTAACCTAACCTAACCTAACCTATTATCATTCCTAGTTTTAGACTAAAAAAAAGTATGTCAAACATATGAATTACCTTCCTCCATAGATAACTGTCTCTACTACTTTATAAAAATGAAGATGAGACAAGTTTTAAACATGTTATTAAGTAATAAACGAGAGTTCAAGACTTGAAGTACTAATATCGATATGAAGTATATTAAACAAAAAGGGATTATTAATAACCACATAATCTAAAGAAATGATAAGTTTATCCAATCTATCTTAACATGCTAGATGTGAGTTATGAAGGGTGCATTAAAAGATTAAACAAGTGAAACACTAGATGTGAGTTATAAAGGGAAATTAAATGATTAAACAAGTAAACAAGGCAAGTGTTAATTGTGTATGAACTATCATTTGTATTGATATATGAGATAACATATACTCTCACACGGAAGAGAGTTAACATCATAAAAAATGAATCATGCTATATGCGCATCAACAAAAAAGGATAATATAAGGATTTCAAATTTATATTATATAAGGATTTTAAATTTAAAATATCCTTTTTACTTGAATTAATGTTTACTATCTTAGAAAGTTATTAGAATCATTAGAGATAATTAACTTAAAGTTTACTATCTTAAAATATCACTAAAAATTTATGAATGATTCAATATAATATAACATTAGAAAAAAAGAGTTAATTTAATTCAATATTATGCAACATTCTCCCCTCAATTGTAGTTTCATTTCCTACTTGTTCCTTTGTATCTTCTCTTAGTCTTTTGTTGTCAAGTGCTCTCTTGAACTCATTGTAATAATGTAGTCTCTATATATATATAGTATTCCTTTCATCATCATCCTCATTATTATCACACTCAGTCTGAAGTCTCGTAATAAAGCGGAGTCTGGGAAGGTCTGATAGTACACTACCTTACTTCTACGTATTCCTTTCATTTAAAAAAAAAAATTTACGTGACAAAATAGTTTTCGGTATAAATCAAATCAACTGAGCCCAGCCAAAAAGCATATGGTCCTGCGAATGCAATAAATATCGTTCTGATCTTTGGTTTATAGCAGAAAGATGTGTAGGCCTTGTGGATATTATGCTGGCATTGACTAATGGGAAACAATTAATGGTAGAGCATAGGAGAGGATTTGGTTAAGTCCTTTGGCTCCGGGACAAATAACAGACGCTTATTGGAAGACTGGACAAAGTTGTGTCTTTGTCCACTGATTGAAAGGCATAGCAAGCCCCAGCAATCTTTCAACATCTAATGCATGCCCCTTGGTTTCTTAACTGAATCTAATGACTTCCTATTCATATGGACATCATTGTGATGAATCCTGATCACATCAGGATTCATTATATCTCTTAAGTGCAATATGAACTGACAAATATAGCCGTGTCGAAATTCATAAAGATCTCATCCCAATAAATAGGGATACAGTATCTGCAATTCGGTATAGAGCTGGATTAAGGATAGTTGAGATCTTCTCCATGGAAAACGTTTTATCATTGTGTATATGAAATCTGCATTAGATACCAGATAATTACCCAATATTCTCCCTCCATATCGTTTTCTTGAATTTCAATTTTCAAAAATCGCTCACGTATTCTGCACAGCTAAGCGTTCCTCTGCTTATCTCCTGAGTTTATCTTCATTTTGGTCTGTGTTCCAACTCCTCTCTTAAACATTCAACATCATGTCATAGCCAGCACAGAGCCGTCTATGTCTAATCTCTATATTCATCCAAAAGATTGAATTTTTAATGTGGTTTCTTCTCAAGTCTGAACAATTCAACGCATTATGCTTGAACCATCGTATGATAGAGCTGTCAAACCGAGACATTGCTCAGATAAAGAAATCGACTATCAGTAATCTAACTTTGGCGGTATTGTAGTGCGTTTTGTAGGATCAGAACCTGAGGAGCAACATTTATAACAGTATAGTCCGTGGAGCTCTGAAAATGGCAGATTGTAACACGAGAACTGCCGACAAAGCGTCATCCATGTAAACATTTTTTTCCCCTCTGCACTCTTCATATGTTCTCCACTTCTGTGAATGGCTAACTGTAGCACAAAAGACTTACAACCGTTGGCGTTTTATTTTTACCATTTCATTATCGATTGATTCCCTATCTTTGTTTCAGGTTGTCTAAGTGTAGATTTCCAGATGTGCATTTCGAACTACTTGGTATGTCGTTTGCTTTTAATGTGGTAAGTTGAAGGTGAAAATACAATGTGATCACGTACACTTTGTTATTCCATAATCTATTGCTTCATTTTTTGCGTCTAACAGCATGTTCTGGTAGGAACTTTTGGCTGCAAGATCAAAAAAAATGGCCTCCCTACTCAAAGAAAACCACCCACGAAACGTCAGTGACTTTTTAAAGGATATTCGTACTGATACTGAAACGTTTGAGCTTGTTGCAAGATTCTGCCATGGATTTGAACTTAATCTCACAACAGAGAATGTTATTCCGATCACTTGCCTTGCTCACCATCTGGAGATGACTGAAAATCACAGCCCCGATAATCTTCTAAATAGAGCTCTAACGTTCTTCGAACAAAGAGTCCTTACTGGTTGGAATGAAACGATCAAGGCGTATCATTCTGTAGTTAGTAACCTTGAACAGGCACTGAATTTGGGCCTGATAGATGCCTGCATAGATTCCATTATTCACAAGGCACTAGAGGAACCCCGGCTTCTCGGAGAACCAATGAAGATTTCATCTTGTGGCCAGAATAGTGCGGACGAAGAAGAATGTTTCAGGCCAAGTGCAAGAAGAAGGCTCTTTGTTCTTGATTGGAAGTCAGAGGATTTGACAACATTGCCACTCCAGCTATATGAGCCTATAATCAGTGAAATGAATCAACGGGGACTGCTGCCTGAATATATAGCTGCGTCCCTTTGCAGCTATGCAAAGAAGTGGGGTTTTTATAGTGATTCAGGCGTTGAAAGCTTATCCTTGTGCCAGAGGAACCCAAGAAAAGATGTGATTGAAGCTGTCGAAAGGCTGCTTCCTCGTAGAAACGGGCTTGTTCCATGTACATTGTTGTTTGAAATGTTAAGGTCTGCAGTTTTATTGGGATCTAGCAGTGATTGCATAGATGGATATGAGAATAGGATTGGAAGGCAGCTTGACCAGGCAACAGTCAAAGATCTCTTGATATTTTCTCAAGGCTATGCGGAGGAAGTGCAATATGATACTGAGAGTTTAAGGCGGCTGTTGAAGCATTTTTATGCCAATTACAGTAGTTCTGATATGTCTGGCATAATCTCAGTGGCAGAGCTCATTGATGAGCTTTTGCTGATGGTTTCAAATGACATTAATTTGAATGCGGGGGCATTTGTTTCCTTAGCTCAGATGTCAACGTTTGCATCGTCAGGAACAGATCGGAAGTCCGACGGCATTTACAGAGCAATTGACATTTACCTGGATAAGCATAGGCATTTTACAGAGCTTGAGAGGGAAGAGATATGCAAGTTGTTAGATTGCCAGAAGCTGTCACCTGAAGCTTGTGAACATGCAATGCAGAACGGAAGATTGCCACTGAGGTTGGTGGTGCAAGTGTTGTTCGTTGGACAGCTACAGCTTCGAGAGAGAATCACAAAGGAGGTTCAGATTATTGAGGACAGTATGAAGAAAGATGAATCAGAGGAAGAAAAGGAAAGAGAACTGGATGAGGATAGAGATGAAGAGGAGATGAGGACTGAAATGGAGAAAATGAGCATCAAAGTGATGGAACTAGAAAGAGAGTGTCATAAAATGAAGGCAATTGTCAATGACTGCAACAGTCATAAGTCAAAGAAATGGAAGGGTAGCATGTGGAAGGAAATGAAGAGAAAGTTAGGGTGCATGAATAGCATTCATGATTGCAAATCCCAAGTCAAGAAGAAGAAGGTACATCCAAAGTACCAAGTTTGACATGTGCTTCCGTTCTGCTTTTCTTTTTTAACCTTAGTGCTCCGTGTATAATTGTAGTAGCTTGTCCTGAATTCCATTAATATAAGTTCCGTTCTCAATGAATAACAGTTAATGAGTGGAAGCGAAAGGCTACTTTCAGGAGATATCATACGAAAATGTCTCCAATAGCTTAAGAAACTTTTAAGCATTACGTATTGGATCAGGTAAGATGTTTTAATGGAAGAAAAAAAATCAATAAGTGAAAAGTGCTATGCTTAATTGCTTGATTGAAAGAACCAGCTACTTGAAAATAATAATGCTAACAGTTTTTAGCACTATCATACATTTACTTCTGCATTTAGTTAAAAAATTACCATATGCAAAAAGCACGACTCAGGAACTTGTTTCCTTGCCTATGTTCTTACTACATCTAGGTAGCTTGCTGAGTTGTCCTTTCCCCAAGAACATGACCATGGGAAAAGAAATCGAAGCATGATTGAGGATTGCCCAGCTCTCCATTCCTTTCACAGCCATAGTAAAAGTAGGACGTGTAACCACTTCATTTTCTTCTTTTATAAGAAAATGGAAGCCGTGATTATTAAGTAGGGATACAGTTTCTGCATAATTTTTCATACAACTTATCATGAAGACTCCAGGGAGATGAAACCAAGACAGTTCCAGCTTCCTAATTGGCTTCTTATGATTTCTACTCATAAATTTTTGTTACACCAGTAGATGAAAACTGCACAGAATGCACTGTTCTCATTTTTACATTTTTTTTTTTAATCTTAAGGATAAATACAATAGAGTGAAACTACAAGGCGGGAGAAAACGACCCCGGTTATATCCTATAATAGGATAGAAAGCAACCCACAGGTGGGTTTTGATAGCGATGGATGCCAGGATCAAGAGAACTGACATAATTTGCTAGCCAATCCGCAGCTCTGTTAGCCTCGCGGTATATATGCCTAGCCTTCACATTCCAATTACGGTGGAGTAATTGGTAAATTCCCAAAATTAGAGTATTTTAGGGAACATTGAAGTCAATTGAGGAGGATAATAAATTGATGACAGGTCGTGAGTCAACTTCTAATTCAATTATGTGATACCCAAGATCCCATGCCAACTACAAGCCGGAATAAACGCCCTAAAGCTCCGCACAAATAGGGGTACAGAACCCTATATTGTTCGCAAAACCACCTTTCCATTGGCCTATACTGTCTCGCAGCATGCCACCTGCTGAAGCTCGTGAAGTCGAAGCTTTGTATGCGCCATTGGTGTTTAATCGTAACCAACCCTAGGACGGAAGAGTCCATCCCATAAGTGTCTCCACTCTTCGTCTAGGATGTAGAAGCGCTCTGCCCACTAATTCCTTTGCATGAGTGATCGATCGGACATATTGAAATATAATAGCATAGGGGTTTATCGGCCAGGAGAAATTGGGCTCGAAAATTGCTTTATTACGCCAAGCCCAGAGGAACCAGCAAGCTGTTCCAAAGACCATTGGCCAATCCAGTCTTGTAACCGGCTATGACGTTGTAGATTTGTGAGAAGCCACTGGTTTATTTCCTCGTGGAAGAAGTCATCTTGTATACATCTGATGTTTAGACCACACCAGAATGCACGAGCTTTACACCCGTCCTTGACAACATGCAAAAGAGATTCTATTTCCCCACAACCTTGGCAGGAGGGATCCAGGGCTTGATGTCGTAACACGCGTTGTTGATTAGTAGGAAGGTTCTCTCGAGCAAGAAGCCATAGAAATGTTTTAATGCATTGTGGACCTTCCCATGTCCATATCCTTTCCCACAGCTGACTGCGATTATGGTCGTCCTGGCTATCAATCAAGTGATATGCAGAAGCGGTAGAATAGGTACCAGTCAGTGATGCGCCCCAAATCACCCGATCCGGGCCAAACTATGGACATGGAGGGAGGATGCCAGCGATTGCCATACAGATCGATGTAGGTAGTAGATTGTGGAATAAGTGCCATCGCCAGCCTCCACTATTGTCGACGTAGGCCTGGACTGGTTGATTGAGTAAATAACTAGGGATGGGTTGTGTAACTCGATCTCTGAGAGGCCCGAGGTCAAGTACCCATGCATCATTCTAGAATTGCGTCATGGCCCCATCCCCCAACACCCATTTTAAGCCGCTGAGGACATGTGTCTAAGTCGAAGTAATACCTCGCCAAACCATAGACCCTCCAGCAGCTGGTATGTGAGTGGGTAATTGATTCCTGTTGAATTTATACTTAGCACTTAGTACCTGAACCCATAAGACATCTGGTCGGTTGTGATTGCACTTGTGATGTGCTCATTGGATAAACTCTCGGAAATACAAACAACTCGTAAACTGCATATTGACGGTGCTTTACTTGCAATCAGATGAGGAACTTGCACAATTGACAATTAGAACTCAAACATTTGAAAGCTTTTGTGGAAGTTGTTCGCACCACTTAAACCACCAGCTCAGAAGAACGGTGCTTGCTTTTGTATATTGGGAACGGATTGTTTACAGATTAATAAACGAAAAAGGGCTCAAACTCATGGGAAGGGCTAAAGTAACGAAGTTTATGTGTTATCAGAAAGTTAGAAGTCTTTGTGACTATAACATCATAAGTTTTAAGTCATAAGTCATGAAAACAATCTCTTTATAAAAATAAGTAAAAAAATACTACATACATTATAACCTTTTTCAGATCTTTACAAAGCAGCAATACTTTTGACCTTCATTCCAGAAAAAGAAAAAAAAAGGCCAGCACAAGTTTAGCTTGCGGTCACAAAAAGTATAAAGTTCTATAATTGGGATTTCACATTTTGTTGATATTAGACTTAGTCAGCTCATAAGCCGAAGATCACATCTTTTGTTAATGTTCAGCTTCAAACTTTCAGGAAGCTGACAAGCAGAACGCTGACTTCAACTTTCTACGATGTGCTGATAAAAGATACACTTATACTTTTGAGGAGTAAAATCCGAGGGAAGTTTTTCTATATGGAAAAAAAGGGGAAAAAGCTTCATAATCATCAAATGGTCCCCGTCATCATCATTATCATTTCGGTTTAGGTGACCAGTGAAAATCCTAGGTTAGAGATATACATCCAAGTGATTTTGGATTGCAGTAAAAGCACTATTCAAGAAACATTTCTCGGGTCCTGAATCCTCACATTACTGTTTTGCAACTGAACGACCAAATCACAAAGCAAAAGATAAAGAAGAATGACTATTTGTCATGAACACTTGTAGTTACATCTCTACGCAACTTTGAAGTATACAAGTACACAGTCCTTATTGCCTCGTGGAGATTCTGAAAGCTAAAAGACAGGGTCTGCAGCTTTCCACCAGGAATTTTTGGATGATCCTTTGCCAGATTATTTCCTGCAATATCACCATATGCAAAGATTATTGTAGTGGATGAACTGGAAGCAAATCAAGAGATCTATAAAACCAGCGTCCTTCCCGAAAACCCTGTGTACATATCAACAGCAAAACTGCTTGAGTTGGTGACAACAATTTCAAGATTTGGGATCGATCATTCTTATGTTGTTATCATTGTCACTGATACTGTCGCATTCAACTACTGCTGATCATGTCTTCTACAGGTTGCTGGAGTCTTGTTAACAGCAATAAACAATAAGAACTGGCACCAACAGAGTTCTGATTTCCATTTGGCTTGGAAGTATGGAAAATTAGGTGAATTCAAGGGGCTAAAATTATTTAAGCATCCTATATATATGCTCCTCACCACTTTCCTCATCAACCTTGAAAACCCACTTGCTACTTCTTCCGGTCTTCCTCGCTGCATTATGTCTGGTTGCAGGCACATGATAATGTCCTCCACCCTGATCCCTTCTCTCAGTGTCACTAAACTTCCCAATCAAAGTAATCTCCATACCTTTTCCTATGGGATGCTTCCTAGACCTAACAGCAACCTTGTCCTTCATTCCTCTTACATGGCCTCCCAACCCTTTTGCGTCACCTGCCAAGTTGTTTGCCACAACTACTGATCTACTCGGATTGACATCTAACAACTTCAATACCCTTGTGAATTCTCCATTCTTACAATCAACAAGCGAAAAATCAATTTTCTCGTAATGAGATAATAGTTCAGAAGGGTCTCCAGTTTTGAATTCTACCATGTCAATAAGACCCGTCTCCTTAATTACTTGCTTGCTATCGGCGAGGACAGGTTCTGGAACAATGCACACCAACTTACCTCCACTATGTCTTGCAGCGGCTGCCAAGGCTACTGTGGATGGTGAGACACATGATGTGACCTCCACAATAAGTTTTGCTTTCATTCCTGCTGCTAAGGCTGATAAGAATTCATTACTACCAAGTTCTGAAATTCTCCTTGAATCATATCGCCTCTTGCGTTCTCCACACTGATAAAGAACAATTGAAAAAGGGAAAAACTTTAGGTAACTTAATCACCGGAATAGGATGAAGAACGGAAGTTTAAGAATCTTTCTGTTTCTGGGGATAAATTGAAACATCGGAAAACTTCGGATAAGATAATCACAGCGATGATTAAAGATTGAAACTTTGTTAAGTTCCATGCTTTATGAGCACTAAAAACCTTTATATGTTTTCATTTAGACTTATGTGTGCTCAGTGAGCATCTAATTATATGACCATGAAGCAAAAAAGAAATCCACACCCCCATAGTCTTTCTGATCAAAATTACAAAATAGGAGATTGAATTCGCAAACTGCACTTTCTAATACGTCTTCTGAACATGTTTTTTCATAAACATTGACAAGTAACTATCAGATTGAGCCATGATCTAGCATTACCATTTCCTATCGCAAAGAAGAAAAACAAATACGAACCATCTTCATACATCACCTCCAGTTCACAAGGGTCTCCAAGAAATTTTCTATGAACATAAAAGGGCAAAAAAAAAAGAAAAGAAAAGGAAAGATTGAAAGTGAACAAATCTTGAAGAAGATTTACCAGTTCGAGGGTATCAAGATAGGCTTTTGTGGCAGAAATTGCA
The DNA here is from genome assembly GCA_027479065.1 of Erythroxylum brevipes. Classification (NCBI taxonomy): domain Eukaryota; kingdom Viridiplantae; phylum Streptophyta; class Magnoliopsida; order Malpighiales; family Erythroxylaceae; genus Erythroxylum; species Erythroxylum brevipes. The sequence continues at coordinate 19,808,222 of JANIHY010000002.1, forward strand.
GACCATTCCATCCTTAAAAGAATCAGATAACCGGATTTCTTTCCAAACAAATGACAAAATTACTGGAAGAATTTACAAAATCCAGAAATGTTTATGATTTCACCTACAAAGATACTTACGATTCTTGGTTTCTTCGGATGAAAATTAAAAGTTTGAGATTTCTAGTTTCCTCTTTTGGGATGCAATGCAGATTAGATTTTTTTTTTTTTTCCTGGCTTTATAAAAGACGACTTGGCAGCGAAACTTCCCATAACTTGGGATGGCAATAAAACCGCGGAAGTTAAAAGCCGTGGCCGATTATGTTGGGAATTGGAAAGACACTTTCTGATAATGTTTTTGAACGTTATTATTTGCTAAATATTGACACCCTGTATTAGCAAAGAAATTAGCTGGCGTTTTAAAATTTTATTTTAATTTGATGATTTTTATTTTTATTCCAATTTTTATTTTTTAAAAAAGTAAGACACAATTACTAACACAGAATTGCCACTGTTAAATATAAAAGCTTAATTTGGATTTTTTATTTTTAAAGGGATAAAGTTGTATACATTCTTTCAATAGTACAAAGTTATACATTATGCAATTAGCTATAAAATAAGCAATGTTTTAATAATCGGGTCTAAAGTTAAACCGATAAGATAAAAAGTTCAACACATATTAGACCGTATAAATCGACTAACAATTAAATGCAATTAAAGAATATAAAATATGATTAAAAGATATTGTCTTTATCTATCGAAAATTTTAAAGCTTAATTAAAAAATTGTTAAATAAATATTAATTGAATTATTTTAGTTTATA
>JANIHY010000002.1:20032280-20043926 GCA_027479065.1 Erythroxylum brevipes
GTAATAATAACAATAATGATAAATTATATTATAATTAATTACAATATAATTAATTAATTAATTAATCAAAATATAATTCATTCATTAATTAATATATTATAATTAATTACAATATTTTAATTTATTATATTATATTATAAATAATTAAAATATAATAAATTTTTATTATAAAAATAATACCTATTTTCATTATTCACTATATTTATTTTCGTTCTTATCCCAACTGTCGGATCCAACCAGAACTTAGTAAGTCGCCTGAGAAACGCGCACAGCAGGAGCACAGAAAATTGATGGGAAGGCGAAAATGAAAAGCGTCAAAGAGACGCAGCCATCCAGACCTTTCAAAGCACAAGTGACGAACGGAACTTCGAAAAAAAGTGGTATTTAAGACCTATAGCTAGTCAAAGTTGTAACAATTGTACCGAGAGTGTGTAGTGATCAACCCACCGCTTGGAAACATGCCAGAAACAGGCTTCTTTCCTCAGACCTGCAATATTAAAGTAGTGATTCTAAGCACAAGCAACCAGTTTGTGTTCTGTCAGATTGCTCCAAATCATTCTTTCCATGCCATTGTTTCCTTCATTGTCCCTTTGCTTCTTAACTTTGTTGAACTCAAGTATCAGGGAAATAATTCTGATTCTGCATTTGAAAAACACCCCATGACATTTCTGTTCGCTACTGGTTGTTTGCTGGTTTATTGCCTGGGATATGCCGTCGAGTTGGCAAAATTCTCAGGTAATGCTCAACTGTATGCGATTTTTGTTCATCATTTTAACTTCTTGTTCGGGTCTCTATCTATAGCTTCCCTCGCATCAATGATCTTTCCAAGCTCAATCCGAATACTCTTGTATGGAATCTGTATCCTTGTTTCGGTGGATGCGCAGCTTCTCTTCAACACAATTGAGATGTTCATCAATTCGGTTTATGTCTCCGTTAGGAGTAGATTTCTTCGTACAGCTATGAGGGATCGAGGAGGCATACTTCCTGTGTTTAACCAACAGGCTCGGACATATTGAGTACAACCTATAAATGTCAACTCCGATTAATACCGTACTTTACTTGCGAGTTCAGTTAAGTCTTTCGTTAACGTTATATGTAACTTTTCACGAGAGTTCTACACTCGAATGAATACTCTCCATCTTGTATTATGCGACTAAGTTTTATTTGGAAAGCAAATCAGCTATACTAATAATAAAAGCTCAAAAACTTGCACGGCTGTGCAAGTGCATGACTTAATTTGTACAATCTCCGACGACCAAAATAAGGTTAGACAGGTAATCCTGTCCGGTCATATAGCATGAGTTTCTGTAATTTTTTTCCCTGCATAATCTCAATATAGAAAATTGTGAATGAAAAAGTACCTACCCTCTTCTAATGCTTACACAATATCTTCTCAGATGGACAGGACAAGCTTGACTCATTCGAGAAACTATGTATCTGCATTTATGTTCCTTTTCTTGGATTAGCTCTGTGCCACCAATTCTGTAATTGTTCCTAGCAACTAGCAAGTTCTGTTTTTCAGTAATAAACTCAGTGATAAAGTTAAATAAATTTCTTCCAACTTCTAATAGAACAGTCTAAATCTTCAAAGAACACAAAGAATCATTCTCCAAAAATTTCATAAATTAGCTCATCAGACAAATATGAAACAGAGAATGTTAGACATCTTCTCTCACCCTGTCACTGATGTTGTCGGCTGACATCTTTGCCCTTCCTCTTCTCCACATGCCGGTGTTCGGAGGCCGCTTTTTGAGCCACCGATGACTCAAACCAATCGTCAACAACAACACTGTTGACGTTGACACTATTAGAAACATCCATAACAGAAGAAGAAAGGTTCACAGAGCTTTGGCTCCAGTACATGGAGTCTGTCGAAGCATTCTGTGACAGAGTTTTGTGGGAAAGTTCAGTCACCGGAAACAATAAAAAAGCAAGTAACCTTTGTGGGAAAGTGCAGTCCCCGGAAAGAAAAAGGTAATCTTTATAGGATAGTACAGTCATCGGAAACAAAAAAAACTTTGTGGGGAAGTGCAGTCACCGGAAACAAAAAAAACTTTGTGGGGAAATGCAGTCACCGGAAACAAAAAAGAAAATAAGCTGTACTTTTCCTTTTCATTTAAAAAAGAAAAAGAAAATAAGCTTTGTGGGAAAGTGCAGTCACCGAAAAAAAAAAAAGAGCAATCTTTGTCAGAAAGTGCAGTCACGGGAAGCAAAAATAAAAGGTAAACTTTATGAAGAATTACAACAGACTTCTCACTCTATATTTCTCATCATATAACAAAGCTCAAATTGAAAGCTTAAATAGCGTCTGTACAAAAGTAGTTACTACTATACTACGAATTAACCGTACAAAAGTAGTTACTACTATACTACGAATTAACCAGCTAACAGTAAGTAGCTATACTACTTCAGTAATGACAAAAAAACCACAAGACTAATAATCTTTACATCTCCCCTCAAGTTGGACTTTGATAAAAATCAATCAAAGTCAACTTGGACAACAAACGATGAAATACTGGTGAAGGAAGGGGCTTGGTAAAAATGTCCGCAACCTGCAAAGAAGAAGCCACATGAAGCGGAGAAATAAAACCCTACTTATACAAATTCCAAACAACATGACAATCAATGTCAAGGTATTTTGTCCGCTCATGGAACACAGGATTACAGGTGATATGGATGGCAGATTTATTGTCACAATGAAAAGGAATTGGCAAAGAAATTGGAACTCTCATATCAACAAGCAAATAACCAATCCATTGTAACTCACACACAGCCGAAGTCATAGCCCTGTACTCTGCTTCAGCTGAACTTCGAGAGACAGTAGTCTGTCATTTTGTCTTCCAGGAAATCGGACTTTTTCTCAAAAATATACAAAAACCAGTCAAAGACTTCCTGATGGAAATGCAAGTAGCCCAATCCGCGTCTGAATATGCTTGTAAAGATAAATCCGAATTTGCAGGAAAATGAAGACCTAAAGAAGGGTTACCTTTGAGATACTTCAGAACATATACCGCATGACGAAGATGAACTTCACGGGGAGATTGTAAGAACTGACTGAGTTGCTGAACACAGTAAGTAATATCTGGTCTGGAAAATCCCAAATATAACAATCTCCCAACTATGCTTCGAAACTTCTGTGGATTCTCCAATAAAGGGCTATGGGCATCCTGCAAATTACCACCCTTCGAGAAAGGCACATGCTTAGGCTTAGATGCAAGAAGGCCCATATCTGTTAGCAAATCTAACACATATTTCCTCTGATTCAGAAAAACCCCAGTATGATCACGAATGAGTTCCAATCCAAGAAAATATTTAGCCTCCCCTAAATCTTTAATGGTGAATTTCTCATGAAGTGCAGTTTTCAGCCGATTAATAGCAATAACAGAATTTCCACTTACAAGAAGATCATCCACGTATACCAGAAGCATTAAGAAGCAATCATCCTTACAAAACACAAACAAACAATTATCATACACACTTTGTTGAAATCCAAAATTGAGGAGAAAACCTGTGAGCTCTGCGTTCCACTGCCGGGAGGCTTGTTTAAGCCCATACAAAGACCGCACAAGCTTACAGACCTGCCCTTCACGTGCTGCAGTATATCCTTCCGGCGGTACCATATAAATGTCCTCATCAAGATAGCCATGTAAAAACGCGTTATTTATGTCCAATTGATACAATCCCCATCCTCGAGCCGCCGCAATAGCCAGAAAAATCCGCACTGTTACAACCTTGGCTACCGGGGAAAAACTTTCATTGTAATCCTCTCCATAAATCTGATTGTATCCCTTGGCCACCAGACGAGCTTTATGTCTGTCGATCGTCCCATCTGGCTTGTATTTCAACTTATAGACCCACTTACTCCCAATAGCAGTCTTCCCAGATGGCAACGTAGTAAGTTCCCAAGTATGATTCTTCTCCAACGCCTCCAACTTGGAATCCATAGCCTGAACCCATCTAACATCTTGACAAGCCTCCTGGAAATTTCTAGGTTCCTTTGCAACATCCATATGACAGAGAAAACCCACCATATCTGCAGATAACCTAGCTGGAACGGAATAGGGAAAAGTGCTGGGCAGATGAGGCGAAGTACGTGGTTTGACGTCTTGGGTGTGATTCACTACATAATCGGACAACCAAGATGGTGCCCTCCTTACTCGACTACTTCGACGTTCAGCAGGAAGCAGAGAAGAACGGCGCACCACAGCGGGAATCACATCCGGCACTGGGTGTGTCCATGAGGCTCGTCGGATAATGGAGAGACTTGATTCTCCACAGCTGGACGCACATCCGGGTTTGCCACACGAGGTTCTTCAATATCCGCGTCCCTACGCGCCACCCGAGGCTCCTCAAGATCCGTGTCTATCTGATTCCCACCACTTGGAGTAACACGTGGACGATGGACGTCCACAGCCTCATTCAAAACAGGAAGAGAAGGAATAGGTGTGTCCGTATCCTCAAAAATATGATGCCCTACACAAGGAAATAAAGTTTCATGAAAAGTAACGTCCCTAGAGACGAATACTTTCCCTGTGTCTACATCATAAACCTTATACCCTTGACTCCAGCAACATAACCTAGAAAAAGGCATTTAGAAGCTTTTACAGCAAACTTATCCTTCTTCGGCTTAGTATCCGTGGAATAGCACAAACAACCAAACACCCTCAAATTACCAAGATCAGGAGGTTTGCCGAACAGAGCTTCATAAGGAGTCTTCCATTCCAAAATAGCAGTAGGCAGATTATTGATTAAGTACGTAGCATGAAGAATAGCTTCTCCCCAAAACTTATTCGACATGTGAGCTTAATGCAACAAAGCTCGGGCTACTCGAAGAATATGTCTATGTTTCCTCTCAACTCTACCATTCTGCTGAGGAGTATAAACACAAGATCGCTGATGTTGTATACCATGATCAGTAAACACTTGCTGACAATTATATCCAATAAACTCACCCCCATTATCTGTCCGAATGGTCTTAACCAGGTAACCATACTATGTTTGTACCAGTAAGAAAAAATTGCGCAAAATAGAACCAACCTGATCCTTATTCTGTATAAGAAAAGTCCAAGTAATGTGACTGCAATCTTCTACTATGGTGAGAAAATAAAAAAGCACCAGTCAAAGATGGTTTCTTATACGGACCCCAAACATCAACATGGAGTAATTCAAAAATTTTATCACTATGACTTTCACTAATGGGAAATGGTAATCGAGATTGTTTAGCCCTTGCACAGACATCACAAACAATATCTGTATTACTCAACCTTTTATTTATAAAAGGAAACTTCTGTACAATATCAAAAGAGGGATATCCTAATCGTTGATGCCATAATTCTGTAGAGTCAACACCATTAACTCTGTTTACATATTTCACGTCTTTATTCAAACAACAATCAACAACATCAATTGTATTTCTTCTTAAAGAAACAGAAGCAGTAGTCAACAAATCAGTGTGAAAAGATTCTGCCGTAAGGTAATATAGATGACCAACAACTCTCCCCACAGCCAAGACACTCTTAAAATTCTGGTCCTGTAAAACACAGAAGGAGGGATAGAAAGTAAAGACTCCATCATCATGTTGTAAGATCCGGTTCACAGATAACAAATTATACTTGAAACTCAGAACATAAAAAACATGTGTCAATACAATATCCTTGTTAAGTCTTATTTCTCCCATCATGCTAACTTTCTTGATCGTACCATCTGGTAAGCTAACTGTTGAAGCCCTTTTTGTCGGAACTAGCTTATTAAACAGGCTAGCATTACCTGAAATATGTATACTGGCCCCAGTATACACTATCCAATAGAAGTTCTTTATGTCTTGATTACCTAATTTCTTTTTAAGGGCAGAAATATTACCTGCAAATTCTGCTCCAAAGTTCACTTTCTCCATGGTAGGCAACTTTTGTTGATCTTTCATCAACTTCGATAACTCCTGTTGAATGATTTCCCTCATGCTTAATCCTCCAGTATCATCGTCACTGACCTCCAAAGGTGTCTCAGCCAAGTTAACTTTTCCTGCTTTACCACTAACTCTCTTCTGTTGAGTGCGATTTTTAATATCAATATACCACTCAGGATAACCATGTAACTTAAAACATGTATCCTTAGTGTGTCCATCTATTTTACAAAACGAACATTTTTTATCCTCTTTATCAACTTTCCAATCCTTTTTCTTTCCATTCCCTTTTCCTGAATTGTAAGTTTTTACTGTCCCTAAGCCAATCATAAGGACATTCCCTTCTGTTACCTCCCCAAAAGAATCGGAAACCTGTTTCTGACTTTCTACATTCATCAGCATTGAATATACCTTGTCAATATTAGGATAAGAATCCATCATAAGGATCTGATTCTTGACATGGCTATACGAATCATTCAGTCCCATTAAAAACTGAATAATTTTTGCATTATCATTGAGCCTCATAATCTTGCCAGAAACATCACAAGTACAACATCCACAAATACATTGTGGAACAGGTATGATAAACTGCAGTTCATCCCACAGTTTGCATAGTTTGGTGTAATACATGGAAAGACTAGAGTTACCTTGTGAAATACTACCAATTTCCCTTCGGATTTGATATTCTTGAGGTCTAGTAGAATCACCGAACCGTTTTGCAAGTTTGTCCCATAGATCCTTTGCAGAAGACACATAAAGAAATGCATCGTGCAAATCCTTGGTTAATGAATTCAAGATCCAAGACTCCACCATTGCATTTCCACTCATAATTTCCTCGTAATCTTCCGCATCCTCAGCTGGAATTTGCATCTTTCCAGTTATATACCCGAGTTTGTGCTTAGCGGCAAGAGCTTTTTTCATAGATGTACTCCATGTTCTGTAGTTGAAACTATTCAGAGGAGTAGTGACGAGGCATGCACTTGGATTATCTGAATCTTTCTTTATGATTGTTGCCATCACAAATCTGTAGTTCTTGAAAGAAAACCGTTTTCTGATCAAGAGTCCGACGTCTTAGATCACCAGTGCGAAACGGTTATTGGCTCTGATACCATATGAAGAATTACAACAGAGTTGTTGAGAGAGAGTACAACAGACTTCTCACTCTATATTTCTCATCATATAACAAAGCTCAAAGTAAAAGCTTAAATAGCGTCTGTTCAAAAGTAGTTACTACTATACTACGAATTAACCAGCTAACAGTAACTAGCTATACTACTTCAGTAATGACAAAAAAAACCGCAAGACTAATAATCTTTACAAACTTTGTGGGCAAGTGCAATCACCAGAAACAAAAAAAAGGGCAATCTTCGTGGGAAAGAGCAGTCATCGGAAGCAAAAAAAAACAAAGGAAAACTTTGTGGGAATGTGCAGTCACTGGAAGCAAAAAAAGGGTAATCTTTGTGGTAAAGAGCAGTCATCGGAAGCCAAAAGAAAAAAAAAACGAAGCTTCCAACCGGAGCTGGACGGTGTGACAAAATGTTATGTCTTTTGTGTATTGTTAATCTCTGATCAATTTGTTATCGAGGATTATTTTTCCCAAGAGTAAATTGCTTCAGTGTGGCTTTTTTTTCAAAATTATATGCTAAGTTAACTTTATAGTACTTTATACTGGTTTTATTTATAATTAAAATTTTATTTTATCTATTCTGCCAAGCATAATTGAATAGTACTATAAAATTACTTTTTGCTAAGCATAATTGAATAGTACTATAAAATTACTTCAATGTATAATATCATTCAAGTCATTGCATAAATTATATTATAAAATATAAAACAAATTACATGAATATTTGGAGCCAATAATCTTTAAGTTAACGCAAATTTGTTGTACCAATTGCTTCTTGTGAACGAATTTATTGATTCCTGATTTACATGATCTTAAGTGTATTAAGGGCTATCTCTATATTTTATATTTTTTTTATATTATGTTCATTTAATTGATAATATAGTGATTCTGCATGTTATTAGATTGCACTAAAAATAAATAAGGTAGTGCCAATTGTTATTTAATTTTTTTCTCGCTAATTCATGCATACGTTTCGAATTACTTTTTCTTTTATTGTTTTATTCGGGCCTATGGATGAAGCACTTATTTACATTCAATAAATTCTCTATACTTGCTTCATATTTTATTTAATTTGATCAGGAAATAAAGGGAAAATACTGAACTGCTGAGCTTTGAAAGAGAGGATGAAATTTATACGTGAAAAGGAAACATAGAGAGGGATATTAGTTTGGATTTTGGCAAAGAGAATCCCGTGAAACTTTATGTGTATCCCACATGTAATTGTCGTTGAACATAGAGAGGCTTAATACTATAAGAAGTCTCCAATTTAAATTTTTGAGCTGAATAGTTATAGCTATTGTAATAATACTATTGGTGGACTGATCAATTTGGAAACTCGATAATGCTTCTTAATATGCCATGATTATAAGTATCGGAATTGAGATCATATGCTATATGTACCTACAATCCAACTAATACGTGACATTAGAGTAAACTTTGGAGCAAATCTACCTCTCTGAAACCAACTAAGCTACACCTTTCGGGCGTGACATTAGAGTAAACTTGATGCCATATTTAGTTGCTAGATTAAAAATTTAAAGGAGTAGGTAGCCAATTTCTGCTTTAAGGCAAAAGTACAAATTCTAGTCTATCAATAGATTAGGCTAAGCCTTTGATCATTTATGTTCATGTTCGTTCTTGTGTCTAAATCCAACTCAAGCCCATAAAATCAACAATGCTTAAGTTTGAACCAGTTCAAAATTTATGAGTAGACTACTCTTTTGTAACTAAAAACAATTTTTGCTAAGGTTTGCCCTTGCCCTTTTCATAGTTACTATGATTGACAGAGTATGTTACCTTATACTTTAACAAATAGTTTATGGAATTTAATCTAAATTGATCCAAGCTTTTCCCTTGTTATGAATCATATTAGAATTTATTAGATAATGCCTAATCATGTTTTACATTTTCGTCTGTGCATAATGGGGAAAATATGAATAATAATATAAAATATAATTAATGATAAATTTATATATTTCATTTCGAAAGCCTTCCTAGTTGAATCATTCATAAAAAGTTAATGATAAATTTTTGTATTAAATAAAAATTTCTTGATTTTCTAAAGAAGCTTATCAATACACTTGAGTTTAATTAGTTCTAATTTTCAGAATTTTGTATGTCTTCTATGCATTGGCATTTGTAATTTTGTATTAATCTAATAATAAGAATTTCAATAAAAAGTGGAAAAAAAAGTAGAAAAGAAAGCGACTCCATTATGCGTATCATATTTATGAATTATATATTAAAAAAAGAACATAAAGTTAGAAGACGCACCACACGTCTAAGTGACTTGGAAAACGAAAATCAACAAAGAAAACGAGAACTGAACATGCAAGTTCTTTCAAATACTAAACAGACGCCAACTCCATGGCTAAAATAACCCTAATACTGAGTGCAATCAAGTTGTTTAAAGGACAAAGTCCTTTCTTTGAGATCATATCCAATCAGCAAGTTAGCCTGAGCCAAGTTACCGAAGATGGCACCAATGCCAGATGGAGCAGGGTTAAAAGCGAGACACACAACTCCCTCTGACACTTGAATGAAGATGGTAGACTGATCCAACTTCACATCTGCACCCTGGAAATGTGCAGTGATTGTGGGAACTTTAAGATTTGGATCGGCCTCATAGCAGAGATCGAGAAAACCTTGAGGGTCATCAGCTTTGGTTCCCCCGGCAATCTCGTCAACTGCTGAAGCCAACTCGGAGAAGAAGTCTGCTGGAACAAGCGTAAGTGTTGTCCCAGAATCAATGACGATGTTGCCATCAGATGACCCACTTGTTGAACTAGGAAATGGTAATTTCTTACTACCAACGCTGATTGATTCCAGATTTAGGTAGTAGAAGGTGTTAGGATCACCCGCAATTAATGGGGTAGTCGAAGCATCTTTTCCAGAAACAATAGCATCAGCACCAAAACTCAGGGTGCTCGAATTCTTAGTTTTTGACGTTAATGGCACCAAACAGTAAGCGAATTTGCCATCGATGGCTTTGTCAAGTTGGTAAATTAGAGAAAGCTCGCCACCTCCAAGGCCAATGATACCTGACCCTTTCTTATCGAAGGTACCGTTGTTCTTGTGTCCACAGCCGATGGTTATTTTGGGGAATGGAACCGGACGGCCAGATGTTGAACTTAGGGTCACTGTGTCAGAAGCAATATCTCCACGAGTGTAGGACTGATCTCCATAGCGATATTCGTATTGGCAAACTTGTCTAGATGAACAAAATGGGTCTTCCAAGTAATTGCATGCAGTTGATCCACAAGGGATGTCCCTATACGTTGTTGAAGAATTAGGATTGAAAAAAGGATCGTCTTGCTTGTAGCAATCAGTGCAAGGCTTGCACTGTGTCCATATCAGGTCACTACCCGTGTCAGCTATCGCCGTGATTTCAAAAGGTGGTGTGCCAATCGAAATTTTGGTGAGGTATTCGCCTCCGTTGGATATAAGCCTTGATCGAGGAGATGCAGTGTTTCGTCCAAAAAAGTGGAGGAAACGATCGTTTGATCGACGGAAGGCATCAGCCAAGTGTTGGGAGGGAGTCGCATTGGGGTCATAGAATGGAGATTCCGGAGATTCTCGGTGATATAATTGTATGCTAAAGCCACTCCGTTGAGCATCTACAAGGTTGAAATTGGAAAGACACAAAGTTGACAATGTGAATAGTAATGCAAATGAGAAAAAGGTGTTGAAAGACGCCATTGCGGACAAGATGGTGAGTTGCGTATAATATCATATATATATATATAGGTACAAAGTATTTGTGGATAATTTTATACCTTTTTTATTGGAGAAATAGAGATTTTATCTTGACATAATAGGAAAGTTGTGCTATGCATTCCTTGTTCATAACGTTTTCCCTTCAATTGAAATACATTTATAATTGGCTTTCAATGCAAGAAAATGAATCGGAATAAATTGGAGTGATTTGAGATCTACCGTTTTGGCATGTCAAACGATTTCTTCTATTTGGCCATGATTTTAGGCAATTGTGTATCGTGTTCAATTATGATTTTTCATCGTCAGCAAGAAAATTTATCTTTTGTTTTCTTTTTCTAAGTTAGGAATGTTGATTTTCATTGATTAGGGAATGTTGACATTTTAAAAAAAAAAATTGTAACAAAAGTCTCGTTAAGTAATATTAATGAATTCGTTAACCCTATTGCATGCTATATGCCATCTCGGTTATTCCTTTTCTAGTAGATAATTTATGAAAATTTATCAATAACAAACTCTTAATTCTAATCATTCTTTCAAAATTAAGTTTGATTGTGGTCAATGATACGAGTCAGAATCTCTGGGGTAACTTGGACACATTCTTTCTGTTTTTGCCTCCATCCTGCGATTGTGATCAATGCAACATAAAGCTTCTATGTCCATCGATTCGATAGGTGTAGGATAAGTATTTGCAATTTTGCATATGCAAATAGAAAGATGTAGAAAAATTATAAGATAGGATTGTAATAATTCAATTAAATAATACTATATCTTTTAATATCAATAAAATTTAGTGTCAACATGAAGAAATTATAATTTTGGAAAATTAAATTTTACTCTTTACTTACATTCATTTTACATTTTAAAAATAACATGTTAAATAATTTAATATATATTTTTATTTATT
>JANIHY010000002.1:20147066-20157623 GCA_027479065.1 Erythroxylum brevipes
TCTCTTCACTGCCATACTCGACTTTTCTCCATCCTAACGCAGTCATGTCAAAATGGTTCAAATCAAACACCATTTCAATGAGCAGAACCAGAAGAGGTCAGACTATTTAGTGATGCGTAATCTTACAGAGCCAACTTTACGAATAGCGTTAGGATCCAAGAGCATTTGAGAACGAACACCTGTTCTTTGACAATGGCAAAACACAAGGAAGTAGGAGTTAGGATCACAAACTTGGTTATGGTAATAGAATCATCGTATATGTCCAAAATAAGGATGACAATAGGTCAGGCTAGACTGACCCACTTAAATCTGAGACCCAATTAAAGTTGAGACAGTAAACCTAAGGTTGAGACTACTCGAGCCTAAGCTTGACTTAGCCTTATTTTAAAAAAATTAAAACTATGAAAGGTAGTCATTTTCATCAAAACAACGGGCTGGACTAGGCCCACTAAAGCCTGAGCCCAATTAGGCCCGAGATAGTGGACCCAAGGTTGAGATTGCTCGAGTTTAAGCCCAACGCAACCCTATTTTTTTAAAAAATTTTAAACTACAAAAAGCAATCATCTTCATCAAATGACATCGTTTTGACCTAGCCCTTGTTCGAGGCCCGGTCAACTTAAGCCTATCATGTTGACTTTGGGTCAAGTCGGGTCGGGCTTAAGCTCGATTGCCATCTTTAATCCAAAAGCATGAATTTAGAAAAACAAAGGGTGTCAATTGAAATTTTCTATTTTTTAAAAATCCTAACCTTAATCGTCCCTTAACACTCTCCTTACCATTTCATAACTCTCTCCTTTCCTTTGCCCTCTTAGTTCCTCAATGTCACTAGACTAAACTGTCACTCACCTTTTGTTGTCTCCTTAGTCCATTCCTTCACTCTACTAGGCTGTCTTCACTACTCAGTGCTTACATCTTCAATGTCGCTAATATGGGCATCGTATTGTAATGACAAAAAAATGGTACGGTAAGTCGGTACTGTGTTATTTTGTAACGACAGTTAACACAGTCATTATCGACTAGTACCAAAATGGTAGCAACAAGGCTATTTTTGACTCTAATTTTGTACGACTCATTTCACCCTCTTATATTATTTTGTCTTTTGCAGATCAGGTTCATAAGGCTTATGAAAGGCCCAGTCTGGGCATTACTGGCTTCCAGCCTCGCCAGGAGCACCAGATCGAGTGGTGTCGGCTGCCAGTTGGGTGGGTCAAGCTGAACACCGATAGAGCTTGTAATCACACCAATTTCACGGCTTCGGCCGGTGGACTATTCTGTGACAGTTACGACAATTGGCAAGGCGGCTTCTCTCAGCTTATAGGGTGGTGCACAGCGCAGTCAGCAAAGCTTTGAGCTGTCTACACAGGACTCTCCTTGACTTAGCGGTTGAGCTTTCGTCAGATTAAGCTGGAAGTGGACTCGTTGGAGGTTCACCAACTCCTTTTTTCAGTGACGTCCTGCTCTTAGTCGGACAATCCTATCGTCAAGGGTACCCTGGAATTTCTCAACCGGAACTGGTCTGTTGTTCATTGGCATGTGTACCGAGAGAGCAATAGATGCACCGACTGGCTCGCTACCTAGGCTGGTTCGGCAGACATTGGTATCACCTATTTTGATGTTACACCTACAAGGTGTCTTAATCTCCTTTTAGAGGATCTATCGGGGTGCTGTTTCCCCCGATTCATTTAGTGTCCTGTGTTCTTTTTCCCTTTATACCAAAAAAAAAAAAGCTAGCAATTATTAGACTAAATTGCAAAATTTCAAAACTTAAAGGACAAAATTAAAAATTTAAATTATTAGACTACATTGCAAAATTTCAAAACTTAAAGGACAAAATTAAAATTTTAAAAATTTTAACCCTATAAACTAAACCTACCCACCTGACCCCGCTCCCCACTTCCTACCCCCACTTGCTGCTGCCTACTGTGCCTCTCACCTCAGTGTGCTCTCAGGCCATCATCGCCCCAGTCACCGTCACACTAGTTAAGCAACTCAAGCCCTCTATGGTCAACACCTTTCGCACCCACTCGTAGTCTTGCACCTATTGCACCCACCTACGACTGGAACCCATCGCACTTACGATCCCATACCAACCAAGTAGTCACCCACAATGATAGACCGCTCCTGCATCCAGACCCAGCCGTACCCGCCTCAGATAGCTAGACTCAGTCGCACCCACAACAGACCCGCACCCACCTCTGATGACTCGCACCATTGGTCCACTACACCATATTATAAAAACTCCACACTTAGATCCGCTAGCTCGACCAACACTAGTCTACACTCAGATTTGCTAGCTCGACCCACACTAGTCTAGGGATTCAGCTCAGTAAAAGTTGCAAAAATTTGCAACAAATTTTGTGGAACTGTGGATTATGGAATATCAATATAAAGTTAATTGTTGATTTATTATTAAATTGTGTATTTATGTTATGCAGAATATTGAATAAAGATAGATGAATATTTAACTACAAATTTACGATGAATTGTGTGTTTGTGTCATGACTTTTTATTGTGTAGTAATTGTATGTTGAATTTGTTAGTTCTTGGTGAATTGTGTTAGATAAAATTGAAGTGTGTAGTGTATTGTGAATGATGACTCTTGACTATGGAGTTAATTTGAGTAAGAGACTAAGAATGATAATTAAAATTGGTTAATTAAAGGTTTTTAAATTAAAGATGGGAATTAGGATTTCAGTAACAATGTTAATTAAAATTAGTTAAAAAACAAATTATTAATAAGCATTACAAATTGAATTGTAAGTAAACAAAATATAATAGTTTATAGTTAAATTATATGATTACATAAAAATAAGTTGTAAACTTATAGTTGTGAGTTACGATTAAAATTGAATAAGCTATAGTGGTGAGTGTATGTCTTTAGTTTATGGTTGAATGATGTAATCATATAAAATGAGTTATATAAGATGTATATGTGTAATTGTGTAAATTGAATTGTTAGTTCTTGACTTATTGGTGAATTGTATTGGATGGAATTGAATTGTATAATGTATGTTAACTCTTGATTGTGGAGTTAATTTGAGTGAGAAACTAAGAATGTTGATTAAAATTGGTGAATGAAAGATTGTTAACTTAAAGTAAAGAATTAGGATTTTAGTAATAATGTTGATTAAAATTAGTTAAGAAAATAAAATTATTATAAGCTTTACAAATTAAATTGTATAAGTAAACAAAATAGATTAGTTTATAGTTAAATTATGTGATTACATAAAATGGTTGTAAACTTATAGTTGTGAATTATGGTTGAAATTGAATAAGTTATAGTTGTGAGTATATGTCTTTAGTTTATGGTTCAATGATATAATTATACAAAATGAGTTATATAAGATATATGTGCTTTTGTGTTAATTTTGAGTTAAACATTACATATTTTATAATAGTTGTTGATAATGAAATTAAGTGTTTTGTTTTAATATGAAGTTATTTATTTAATTTTGACATATATCTTTATTTAATTTATAAATAAATGGAGGGAAGTTCAAGTGCTCTTAATAATTCAATCGTTTCAGATATAAAAAGATTCGATGATCCAATTTGGGCTCATGTTAGATCTGTTCTTGGGATGAAAAATCATACTATTTGTTTGTACTGTAACAAACATTTAAAAGATGAGAGAATTGTCAGATTAAAGAAGCATTTAGCTGGATCCAAAGGTGATATAAAGCCTTACAAGAAAGTGAGTCATAATGTGAAATAACAAACGAAGACTTTGTTGAAGAGTATCAGTATGAGAAAGATTGAAGGCAAAGATTGAACTACAAAATTGGTAAGAGAAGTTCTTTTGTTAGTGGTCAGGATGATAGTAGGGATGCTGAAGGTGGTAGTATTGGAAAAGAAGAAGACATATCTAATTTTTTTGCACCACAAAAAACTATTGGAGTTTAACCTTCAATCCGTAGTGCCTTACAATCTAGAGAAGTGGCTCATAATATGGACATGACAATAGCTAGATGGTGGTATGATTTAGGCATAGCATTTAATGCTACCCAATCTTATTATTACCAGTCTATGTGGATGTTATTGCCTCATACTATCCAGGATACAAAGTTCCTTAAATTGAGGACTACAGAGATAAACTTTTAAGTAGCTTTGTTTATTAAATAAAAAGTTATTTGGATGAAAGCAGAATGATTTATGCTACTTATAGGTGTTCAATCATATGTGACGGTTAGTCAAATAGAATTTATGAGTTGTCTATTATTAATTTTTTGGTTAATTTTGCAAAGGGACAATGTTTTTGAAGTCTATTTCGTCTAGCCTAGTTAGTAATGTTAATACTTTGTTTCAAATATTTGATGCAGTTATGAATGAAGTTGAGATAGAAAATATTGTTCGATTCATTAATGACAATGATTCTGCTTATAAAGCAGATGGAAGAAAACTGCACAACAAGTATAATTCTTTTTATTGGATTCCTTGTGCTACACATTGCGTTGACCTGATATTGTAAAATATAAGAGATGTTAGGTTTTTTTTCTATTATTGATGAGACTATGCATAAAGCAAAAAAGATAACTCAATTAATCTATAATTGCTAATGGGTCCTGAATTTAATGAGAAAGGATTTCATCAATGATAAAAATTTATGTCATCTTGCTATTATAAGATTTGCTACTAATTTATTATCACTTCAGTTTTTTATTCTGATGAAGGAGTTGAGACAAATGTTTAAAAGTGATAAGTGAGTTGTTTATTAGCATGCTACGTCTAATTTTAGATTGGAGGTTTTTAAAATTATACTTAAAGATAATGAATTCTGTTCTTAATGTCAAATTTTCATCCAAGTTTGTGAGCCTTTAATAGGAGTACTTTATTTGGCTGATAGTGATGAGAAGGCAGCAGTGAGTTATTTTTATGATGTCGTAGAGAGGGTGAAAGAAACAATCAAGACCAATATAAAAAATAAGTTTTCTTTATACACCTCTTATCTTGTAGATATTAATGCGCGATAGGAAAGACAACTTTACTCTCTGTTGTTTGTAGCTAGGGCAGTTTTGAATCCTAATGTCTATTTTATAGAAAGTTTTACAAAGAAATTGAAGTTAAAAAGGAGAATGCTATTAACTATTACAATAATTATTGCCCATAAGATAATGCAAGATTTCTTAAAATGACAAGTGAAGATTTATAAGGATGTTTATGGTGATTTTGAGATGTCAATTGCTATTTGTCAAAGAGACAAACTTAATCCAAGGATATTTTTTTTCACTTTTCTTACTTATTGAAAATTAATCATCACTTTATTTAGTTTATAATGTTACTTTTGTTGTCTTACAGTTACTTAGTGTAACCAATTTGAAAGTGGTATTCCATAATTGCAAAGTTTTGTAATTCAAATTTCAATGTGTGAATGCAACAGGATGTGAAAAAAATTAGAACACGTTTGAGTTCATCCATTCCAAGAAAAAGAATAGATTAGAGCACAGAAGATTGAATAACTTACTCTTTATTTGATACAATTTAAAGCTTCGAGAGAAAGATATGTTATTATCATTACTAAGTTGGATATAATTTCTTGTAATTTCTTAATAATTTAATTTATTGTTTACTATGATTCTTAATACAATAAGTAGTTATGTAAATCCATTTTTTTTATCATATCGATCTTTTGGTGAATTGAGTTTCTGATGAACCAAATTTGATATATGAAAGTGACTTAGAAGATAATCTTGGATGAAAAATTATTGACATTCCATTTGGTGCAATGAATTTGAATGATGGTGATGATGAACCTCCTCTCAATAATGAAAATTTCGTACCAAATGAGAATTAGGGTCAATGCGATTTGAGCGGATATTTGATTGAATGAATTTTTAAGTTTTTATTTCTCTTCTTTTGTAATTTCACTTAAATTTAATGTCTATGTTAAATTCTATATATGCATTATAAAAATAATTGTAAATGTTTTTATTTCAGATTTCACTTTTAGTTGGTTGTTTCCTCAGTACGAACTCTTGTTATAAATTGTAATAGTTAGATAGTCATTGATATTTATTGTTATTTTATTTGATTTTTTGTTGTAATTATAATTTATTATATGATAAAATCGTATCATTTTAAATACTTTGTATTGAGGGACTATTTTACAATTTTAAAAAATTCAGGGATGACTTTATAAATTTAAAACATTACTTAAAATAGTACCCAATATTAACTAATAACAGTACCAGTACGATATTCATAACTTCGATCATAAGTCACTAGATCGCCACTTATTAATTTTGCTTGCTCACCACTTATCACTCCCCAGGTTGTTGCAGTCATATCCTCTCGTTAATCCTCACCACCGTCACAAGTACTTAGTCTTGTTTTTAGCTCTTCAATCTTTAGTTCTATCTTCAGATCTTGGCTCTCGAGTTATGTGAATTTGTGGCTTATTTTTAATTTTCATTTTTAAAGTGACAATTTTAGAGCAAAAAAATTGTCGTTTGGTTAAATGTTAAATGTTGATAATTTGATTTTGAGAATTATTGGTTAAGATTTGATAATGATATTCATCATTCTAAAATAAATTGTTGACTGAGAATTTAAGATTTGAGAATAATTTTATCATTTTGGAATAAATTATAATATATAAAAGATGTGCTTACATGTAGTAGATGGGTGTTTCAAGTTTTAAGTTTGAACTTTCAAATATCAACATATGTCTTTTAATATTATAATTTATAATTATGAGAGTAAACTTTTCTTTTTCATTTTTACAATAAATTCATTTTGTAATATGCGATTATGTATTGTCAAAGGAAAAATATAAATAAAAGAAATTATAGAATGTTTTTATTATGTCTAGAGATATTTTTTCTATTTCCTCCACATTATTCATTTGAATTTTAACATGTCCACATTCAAATTGTTTCCTCTAAACTAGTAAAGAATTTATCTAGAGATATTATAGTAATAACTCATAACATGAATACGGCAATAACATTTCCAATACATTAGTTTATGAATTTTATTTTTCAAGTATTTGTATATGGTTAATCTTCTCAAAATAGACTTTTGACTCTTTATAGCTAAGTAATGATGTTATACATGAACATAAGTTCCAACTAGTGTAATTGGTTTATTGATCTATTAGACATCAACATTATATATATAGAGAGAGAGTGTGTGTGTTTTATGTCTTTTATATGCAAAAAACTATTTTTAATATGAAGTTATTAATTATGGTATATGTCTTTATTTAATTTTATTGATACATGGAGGGATATTCAAGTACTCATGATAATTCAACTTTTTTAGGAAGATTCAATGATTCAATTTGGGCTTATGTTAGATTGGTTACTAACGTTATGAACAATACTATTTATTTACATTGTAACAAACATTGGAAAGGTTAGGGAATCAACAAATTAAGAAACATTTAATAAGAATCAAAGGTGAAGTAGAGCCTTGAAAGAGATCTAGTCATGACGTGAAATAACATATGAAAACTTTGTTTGAAGAGTATTAGATTGAGAAAGAAAGAAAGAAAGACTGAACTATAAAAGTCGTAGTGAAAATTCTTTCTGCAATAGTCAAGATGATGTTGATAATGTTGAAAGAAGTACTCCTACCCAACAAGATAAGATTGATCCAACTAATGTGAGGAAGAGAAGAAGGCATGCATCTAACTTTTTAACTCCACGAACAACTCTTTGAACTTAACCTTTAATTCCTGGTGCATTATAATATAAAGAATTAGCTCATAATATGGACATGACTATTGTAAAATAGCGGTATGATGTAAGCATGTCATTTAATGATGCTCAAACTTATTATTACTAGCCTATAGTGGATGTTATTACCTCTTGTGGTCCAGGATATAAAGTTTTTCAACTGATGACTACAGAGGTAATCTTGTAAGTAGTTCTATTTATGAAATAAAAAGTCATTTGAGTGTAGAAAAAAAAAGAATGACTCAGGCAACTTATGAGTATTTAATCATATGTGATAGTTGGAAAAATAAGAAAGAAGAGTTTATTATTAATTTTTTGATTTATTCTACTAAAGGGATGTTGTTTTCAAGTACATTGATGCATTTAGGCTTAATAGGAATCCTTATACTCTACTAGAGATATTTGATTAAGTTGTGAATGAATTTGAACCTAAAAAAATTGTATAGTTCATCACTAAAAATAATGTTGCTTATAAAGCAACTAAAAAAAGATTACAGAGTGAGTATAATTCTTTCTAATGAACTCCTTGTCCTACACATTGTATTGACTTGATTTTGAAAAATGTATAAGAAGCTAGATACTTTACTATCATTGATGAAACTATAAAAAAGTAAGAAAAGTGACTAAGTTCATCTATAATTTTGCATGTGTCCTAAATTTGATGAGAAATTATTGCACTAATAGTAGAAATTTATGTCATTATGCCATTACAAAATTCATAGCTAATTTCTTATTATTTCAATTTTTGTTCAAATTAGGAAAAGGTCAAAACAAATGTTTATAAGGGATAAGTGGGTTGCATATCAAAATGTCAAGTTTAATGTTGGAATGAAGGTTTCTAAAATTATACTTGAAGGTACAGAATGTTTGTCCCAATTTTAATTTGTCATTCGAGTTTATGATCCTTTAGTAAGAGTACTTCATTTGGTTGATAGTGATACGAATACAATAATATGTTATTTTTATGATGCCATATAGGGGAAGAAGGAAGAAAATCAAAGTCAATATGAAAAATAAACTTTTCTTATCTACATCTTATCTTGTATTTACCAATGAAAGATGAAAAAGATAATTTAATCTAATTGTTTACTGTTAGCTATATAGACGAAGAAGAAAAAAAATCAAGGCCAATATGAAAAATAAACTTTTCTTATCTACATCTTATCTTGTAGTTATCAATGAAAGATGAGAAAGATAATTTAATCTAATTGTTTACTGTTGGGGTATTTCTGAACTATAGTGTTTATTTTAGAATAAGTTTTACAAAAAAAGTTGACGTTAACTAGCGAATGCTATTAACTATCAGATAATTATTCCACATGAGATGATCCAAGATCTATTTAGCTCACAAATGAAGGCATATGAGGATGCATGCAGTGATTTTTGGGATGCGTATTGCAGTACATAAAAAAGCCAAACTTAATCTATGTATATATTTCATCACTTTGGTTGTTTGTTTAAAGTTAACCATAGTTTTATTTTGTTTATGTGATTGTTTTTGTTATCTTACAATTATTTGGTCAGACCAATTCAAAAATGATGTTTTTTTTTCAATTTGAATTCTTTGACAATGTGTTAGTGCAATTAGGTATAAAATGAATTGGAATTTATTTGAATTTATCAATTTCTTAAAAAAGAAATAGATTATAACATAAAAGATCAAATAATTTGATATTTGTTTGATACAACTTGAACAAGGTACGTTCTTATCATTATTAAGTTGAATATTTTTTTTTCATAATTTCTTAATAATTTAATTTATTTATTTACTAAAACTTTTAATCAAAGAAGTATTTTATATATCCAATTTGGCTCAATTATATTGATCTTTTGGCGAATTGAATTTTTGAATAGCTAAGTTTTATACATGAGAGTGACTTAGAAGATAATTTTGAGAGATAAACTATTAATATGCCATTTGGTGCAATAAGTTTTAATGATAGTGACGAAGAAACTTCCTTTAATAATAAAGAATTTGTACTAAATAAAATTTGAGGTCAATGAATTTGAGTGGATATGTGTCAAATCAAATTTCAAGTTTTTCATGTTTTTCCTCTTTTCTTTAAATTTCACTTACACATGCAACATAAATATAGAATTCTTAATTATAAATATTTTTGTTTCAAATTTCACTTCTACTTTGTTATTTCTTCAGTACAACACTTGTTTTTATGTTTATGAACCTTTATTATTCTTACCCTGTCATGTCTTGGTGTAATCAATTATTACATTTTAAGTTCTGTATTATTAATTGTAGTTATTGATTATATGATAAATATCTTTTTGTGAGCCATTGGGAAACAATCTCTCTACTAATTATGAATAACGCTGAATACTATTGTTGATGATGTTGTTTATATGACAAATATATGGAAAGTAATATTAATAAAAAGAAAAAGATAATTATTATATCAAATTTATATTATTATATTTTGTAGACATAATTGAAATAAATTAACAAATATATAATATAATATATTAATAACTATTTTATAATTTTAAAAAAATTAATTAAAATAACTATATAGAACAAATTCGATAGGTATGGTAGTCATGATATTGGTCTTATCGATTTATACTACAACAACAAGAATAAAAAAAACTAGATTATTAGGGGGGGCTTGGTTCAAATTAAGTAATAGTAATAAGAATGGAAATAAATATAATGAATAATGAGAATGAATATAATCATTATAATTATAATGGTTGGTTAGAGTGAAGGAGTGATCATCATTCCTATAGATAATGGTTGGTTTGATAAAAATATTGAGAAATAAAAGTTTGTTAAATTTATGTTTTACATCAAATTTTAATATATTTTAATTAATTATATTTAATTGCTAAAAAAGAGAAAAATATAATTAATTATATTATATTATAT
>JANIHY010000002.1:20157912-20169859 GCA_027479065.1 Erythroxylum brevipes
GTGTTAATTAAGAATGACCAACATTCATCTCTTAATTAAAAAATATGAAGCAATACTTGAAATTTGGATATCATAATACCATCCCAGTGACTAATCCCTTCGTCGCGGGAACATCTCAAACAAGTGAGGGCTACAGCCAACCTAAGAGTTTGCTGCATTCCCAAAGGTGGGAATCGAACCTCCTCCTACTTGGTTAAGCGACGAAGGCATGCACTATCTACGTCAACCCACTAGGGATCGAATGGTTCTTTTCTACAGCTTGCATGTTAAGTAAGAATAAGAATCTGACAAGAAAATAATTCAAAAGTTCACTTTTTCACATGATATACAATTATGGTTTTTTTTGGTTTATTGGTTAAGATCGATCTCCTCCGACAAAAACTAGGTATCAATGATTAGTATTTAGTTTTTGTGTTGCGCCTAATTTAGCTTTATCATTTAGTTTTTGTTGGGTGTTTATGATTCTTCTGTTTGGGGTGGTGGGTATTTGTTTATCGTAGCTTTGATACGCTTAAACCATCGTTCTTCCTTTTACTTTTCAACTTTTGGAGACTTGTATCTTAAATCATTGATCTTCTTCTTCTATTGTTGTTTTTATCATGAAAGCTTTGTCTTTTGGCATCCTTTAGGGTTCGGATCCTTATGGGTTTTGAAGGTTTGATTGATTTAATGTCCTTTTTTTGCTCTCTTTTCTGTTTCTTTGTTGTCCATTTGTGGAGAGAAGAAATGAGAAGAAGTTGTATGGTAATGTTAAGATTTTTAAGGTAAAGCTTTGAACTTTTTGATGTTCACCTCCTATTTCTTTGTAAAGTTTACAACATTTCTCTTTATTTCTCTACTTTCTAGGCTATGTTTATGATAATCTCATGATCTTGTCGTGTCTTGCTCTTCCTCTTCTGGGTTTTAAGGTTGTTCGCTTAGGATAAGAGCACTAATTTGTGTGTTTTTGAGATCTAATATTCAGAATCAACACCAAAATAAACAACTTTATTGTCTCTTTGTCCTCTGCTTTATGATAATATCATGATCTTGTCATTTGTTACTTTCGTTTGTTACCGGGGTAGTCCTCATTTGTTACTTTTGTTTCTAAGGTTGGTTTTGACTTCTAAAGTTTGGATTTTGGCAGCCAAGTTTTTGTTTTTCCCCCCTTCATGAAGCCAAAAAAAAAAACTTCTCCATTTTTGTTAAATATGTTGATTCCATATATTTGTTCAGTTGTAGTAATGCTTGCTTTTTGGTTTCTCTGGCATGCATCTCACTCGTTAAGTCCATTTGTTTCGAAAATGCTGGTTTCTAGTTGCTCTTGAGGAGCTTAAAGTTGCTTCTGCTGAAACCTACAAATCAATTAAACCGGGCTTCTGTTTGCTGCTATATCTATTTTAGCTTGGTTGGGTGCAGGTCGTTTTTTATAAGTATCCCATAGATCTGCGCTTTTGGCAGATATAAGTTTTTCAAGTTTGGAACTTTACAATTGAATGCTATACATGTGATGTTATTGTTGTTCAACAATTTGTTATAAGTTAGTAAACATATGTTTGATTATCTTTTCCATCTTTTTCTTCCATTTCTTCTCGTATTGCCCCTTATTTCTAATGCCAGCACCTTATAATCTTCTCAAAATTAAGATTTCTTCAAAGATTCTGAGGATTTGAAAATGGTTGAAAATGATGCTATATTTGTTTTCGTTTTGGTCTTTATTTTTTTTACATAGCTGAGTTTATGATTGAAGTTTTCTGTTTTTGCCAATTGAGTCATTTGTTGAAATCAAAAGGATTCTAAAATGGATATAAATCATCTGTATGGATTCATAAGGCATCCAAGTTGTTGCCTTTTTCTTTTATGTTTTCCCCAATGATAGTAAAGTAGCAGCACCAAAAAGTTAGACATAGATGATGATGATAAAGGAGCACCGGATCTCTGCCAATCCTCTTGCTCCTTTTCTTCATGAAGGTTATGCACTCTTCTTTGACAGTATATAAATAGGTGGTTATTTTTTTTTATGAATTGAACAAGAGGTATGTAAAAGTTGCTCTCCGCTCTCCGCTCTCACTCTCTCTTCCTTCTCCTTTTTCACCGCCTCCTTTTTTCGGGTATGGTTATTGACTAATCAGTCTATTCTGCTCGAGTGTTTTATAGGTTTTTTGATATTAGCTTCTTTGTTTGATATATATTGCCAGTTTTTACGTAGTTACTCTTTTAACCTACATCACTATTATCTATCATATCTACATGTAGGTTTATTGGAAACAGTATTTCTATTATGTAAGAGTAAGGCTACGTACTATTAGACCTCTCCAGACTCCATTTTATTGTAGAACTTCGAGATATGATGATAATAACAATGACGATGATTCCTTCCCAAACTACTCAAATAATTACCCTTTCGATTATTATACGAGCAGATATCAAAATCTATATTAGATTATAAGGTCATCATCATTATCATCATACTCAGTCCGAAATTTCGCAATAAAGTAGGGTCTGGAGAGGTCTGATAATACGCAGCCTTACTCCTACATAATAAAGAGGCTGTTTCCGGTAGACCCACATGCAGACGTGATAATAAAAAGTGATGCATGTTAAATAGTAAATAAGTAAAACTTACACGCTAAATAATTATGTAAATAAAATTATAATAAATACATAAATAAATAAAAATAAAATATATCCAAAGAATATACCTGATGGTGTTCAGATCTGCTAGTACCTAATAAGCTGCAAAATCCGGCTGAAATTAGAAAGTAACTATCTTAAGAAACCCACACCTATCTGTCATAAATCAGAGCACGCCCATTAGAACGACACATAAATAAATGACATCCATTATTAAAGTTAAATTCTATCCACATCGTTAAGACCTAATATTATAAGGCATAAATTTCATGCACATGTATGGAGAGGTAGACCTAATATTATAAGGCATAAATTTCATGCACATGTATGGAGAGGTAGGACCATTAATCATATACTAGTATAGTATACAAATATGGACCTTCAATTATTCATCATGTTCCTGTCCATCCAAAAAACCCAAAAACTGCTTGCACAAGTTGTAACCCACTATTGCGGCATTGCCCACATTTATCACCAATGCCTGATATAATTGCATCACTAACCAGCATGTTTCCACAGCATACTAAGTAGTTTCCCATCATAAGCAAAAGCGTTTCCCAGCATATTAGGCATGCCCACTCTTGGTCTCAGAAACTTTTGGCTCACTTGAAAACTGCTGGAGAATCAAGATCTCTTTAGTCAGTTAGGGAGTGACCACCAAAATTGCTACAGCAGAACAAGGGCCACAATTATGGGTAAAAATATAAATTAAAAAAATTAAGAGATTAAACTGGAAACAAAAATATATAATTCTCCCTCCCCCCCGCACGATTTAAGCCTCTAACGAATCAATCGAAGCTGTCATCGGCCGCCATCACCGCCACGAAACTGCGAGTCCTCCATCGTCGAAGATACCGCCGTCAAGCCTAACCAGTCGCCATCACTGTTTTTTGGCCAGTCACCGGCGTCAGTCCTCCATCTGTTTCGCGTCGGGCTGTCGCCGCCACGATGCATCGCCAGTTGCCCCTCCTCCCTCGTTGCAAATTACACATGATTCACGGTATACTCATTTATAGTTTTCTTGTACATTGGTTCTTAACCAAAGATGATTAAGAGATGAGTTTATACAAAGATGAGTTCTTTTAAGTGAAAAAAACATGATTCCAAAGCTTAATGTATCACTGTATGCAATTTTTTCCTGATCAAATTTGCTTTTTTAATGAAATTCTCGCCACTGCTAATTGTCTGCAATTTTGTTAATTTTGTTCATTAACTAAGTTTTTTCAAAATGCAAATCGTCTGTCGTAGTTTCTGATTATTTTTATAAAACTATGCTTCTTTACTGGAGTTCTATTGAAGTTTTGAGTTTTAGTTTGCATCCATAGAAGGAGTTTTATGTGTCTTTCTTGGAGTTCTCTTGAAGTTTGAGTTTTAGTTTGCATCTATGGAAGGACTTTTTTTTGTCTTTCCTCGAGTTCTATTGAAGTTTGAGTTTTAGTTTGCATCTATGGAAGGAGTTCTGTAAGCAAAATTCGTTTCATATTGTAATGCTGAATCTGCCCGTCTTCACTATGTACAACTCATTCAGTTATTTAAGGGACTATTTTGTCATTTCAAAAAATTTATTTAAAATGGTATTCGGTATTGATCGATATTGATATTGTAATGTACCAACACCAAAATTGTTACGAGTTCCAGTATTGTATTCACAACTTTGGATCAGACTTTTCCCCTCCAAGCAATCAAAGAATCTCCTCCAATTCAGTTAAATGTTCTTCAGATTCTCTAGTTTTTACTTATTGTTTGATTTCAGTAAATAATGGTATTATTTACATTGGATTAATTTGATAAATCTGGTTAAGTTTTGCTTCTCCAACTCTGCTTTGGGTTATATTTACTTCACTATCTCACACACAAACATAAATACTGTCATCACCAGACATTCTTGAAACTGAAACTATTTTATTAGCTGAAGAATTATCACTGAAATGAAGATATTGTATTACTATTAGCTCCATCACTTACCCCTTTGGTTATCTCAAATGGTGTTCGCTGGTAGCATCTTCACTGCCTATTGGAAGTCTTTGCCATTCCAATCACTGTGTCATATATGATTGGAATGGCACACTAGTAATAACCCTTTAAAAGCTCTTCTTTTGATGTGGCTGGAATTGCAAACTATTAAAACCCATAAAAAAGCTCCTTTCAATGTGACTGGAATTGCGAACTATTAATACCCATAAAAGAGCTCTTCTTTCAATACTATCTGTTACTATTTATGTTGAAATCTCAAAATCAACAATCTCACTTGCCAGTTTGCGTACAAAGTCTACCCTTTCATGGTTTTTATTTTTGCGCTCGATTGAATGGAAAATTTTGACTATATCTATCATGTAGAGAACGTGACAGTTGATTGTTTCACTCGATTAGTTTCCTTTTTAATAGTGGTGTTTCTCAGTTCTATTCCATGTAAATATATAATCTTTGTTTTGTCTCCCTTTTCTCTAAATATTATCTGGTTTTTTTTTTGTCAGATGCGCTGATTACATTGAAATTGTTAATTGGTTCATTTTCTTATCATAAAGGCAGATGGTAGTTTATAGTTTGTGTCTGTGACCTTTGTAGGTTCATGAAACACTCTTGTAAGAATTCAATTGGTGCAAGGCATTTCCAGCATCTATTGGTATCAATGAAGTTTGTAAGTCTCTTTATAACTCTTTTGCATTCAGCCAATATCTAGCTTGTCTTATTTAAGGGTTTATCAAGCGTAATGCTTGTGCAGACTTGTTTGAACAAAGGTAGCGGATATTATTTTCCACCATCATACATTCTTGATGTGAGTGGGTTTAGGATATTGCTCGATTGCCCATTGGACATTTCAGCCCTCACAATCTTTTCGCCTCTTACTACTCAGTTTCATCCCCAATTTGTCAATGAAAGTTCTCGTTATTCGTCCATGGATATGGAATTCGAGATTCACAAGAGGCAGAAAATTGAACAGCTTCTTGATAGGGGAAATTTTATCCGTGCAGAGCCTTGGTACAAGACTGTGACGAACTTGCATCTATGGGATCCTTCTTCTATTGACATTGTGCTCATTTCAAGCATGACAGGAATGCTTGGCTTGCCATTTTTGACTCGAAGCAAGGGGTTTTCTGCCAAGGTAACCAATATAGTCTAACTTTTTCTTTTGCTTTCAAATAATTCGTCAAATATTAATGTTTAAAACTTATCTTGTATCCCAATCTTACTATATGACTGAACTTTTGTGTTTGGCTGGGTCAGATATATGCAACTGAAGCAACAGCAAGTCTTGGTCAACTTATGATGAAGGATCTTGTCTCAATGCATTCGGAATTTGTGCACATTTACGGATTAGAACCCAATTTTCCTCAATGGTTGAAGTGGGAAGAGCTTGAATTGCTTCCATCACCTCTAAAGGAGATAGCTTTTGGCAAAGATGGATTGGAGCTGGGTGGATGGAGGCCATTGTACAGGTATTGGTGCTGCGGTGGCTATCTTGAAGAGCCTTATGGTTAATATCTTTTAGTTGAGATTAAATACAGATTTTTCTGATACATGGGTACATGAGAATAGTTTTTATGCTTCTAACATGTTCTTATTTTGACAAGCTCATGGACAAGATAATTTAAGTTGGAAATAAGTTTAACTTTTTTGTGTTTTTGATAAAGGAAACAAGTGTAACATCATATGGCAATTAGAAAGTCATAAACGCCTCTTAGATGTTTATGCTGCTGTTTTAAAGTTCATGGACACTCACTTCCCTGTGTCTACTGGGGTCCCCCATCCTCTCCCTCTCTTGAATCCGAATCATGATCCATTAGGGGTTTTGCCATCTTTACTGTCACCTTCAGTAGATTGGATATGAACAGAGGTTTACAAACAATAGTTATAATCTAAATAACAGTAAATAAGAACTCTATTTGTTGTCATGTTGCCAATCTCAGATTGACATGTGCTTGGTGTTATCTTATGCTGGTGTACTTATTGTATGCTTTGTTCAATTAATAGCATTTGCTTATGTTAGTAACATTATAGATGGGAATTTTTTACAGCTCAGAAGATGTGCAAGTTTGCATACAAAAGGTTGAAATAGTCAAATATGCAGAAGAAACCTGTTACAATGGGGCATTAATCTTAAAGGCATTCAGCTCTGGCTTAGAAATTGGCTCGTGTAATTGGACTATTGACAGTGCAGATGCAGATATTGCATCTGTTTCAAGCTCAATGTTTGCCTCCAATGTTGCAACGGAGTTCAATTATCATGCTCTGCAAGGAAAGGACCTGATATTGTACTCAGATTTCTCAGCTAATGAAAACATGGAAGATTTCGAACATGGCAATAAATACAATGCTCCAACTATGCATCCTTCGTCAACTCTCAAGTAACATCACTGACTATTGTTTTCTGGGTTCTGGTGGAAATTTTACTCTTTTGGTACTGCTTCTTTTTCATAGTATATTGGTTATTCTAGGAATCTGTCTGATTTTCTGCCTTCTGTGTTTGATATTGCAGTGATAGCACGGTTGATTGTAAAAATGTAGATGAATGTTTATTGAACAGTGAAGAACTGTTAGAGGAAAGAGATAAGCTAGCTTTTGTATGCTCTTGTGTTGTGGATTCTGTTAGAGCTGGTGGTTCAGTCCTTGTTGCTTTAGTTCAACCTTCAATTTCTCTTCAACTATTGGAGCAGATACCAGATTATCTTGAATCTTCTGCTATGAGGGTAAATTTTATCTTGCATTTCTTCGTAGTTTTGAACAATAGTTTAGTCATGAGGCTAGTAGGATCTTGCCTCCTTAAATCTGAGGCTAATCAAATTCTTCATCTGGTTCTAGGTCCCTGTTTATTTTATTTCTTCTATAGCGTCTGAACTTCTAGCATTCACCAACATCGTACCAGAGTGGTTATGCAAGCAACGACAAGAGAAGGTCCCACTTTTATGTATTTCTGGTTCCTTTCAACGGAGCTGTAGTGCATTAAAATTGAAACACATTTTTGTTTGTTCTTTTGATGTTAGGACAGCTGTTTTCGTGTCAGTCGTTGTTTTCATATGCCCAGCACTTGAAGGAGAAAAAACTTCATCTATATCCTAGTATTCATTCTACTGAACTACTGTAAGATATACCTGACTTGACTCTTTTTATGTTGATGTTTTTGTAGATAGAACTAGACTAAGTTGTTTGTGGAAGATATTTCTAAATCTCCACTTCAAGGGGAATTTTTTAGATATTTGTGTCTAGTGATTTGGAAGTCTCTTTCATTCTCAGTTCTTAATTCTACATGTTTAAGTACGTTGAAAGTCATGTACTCCTTGTGATAGATGTGAACTTAATACCAGTTGGAATTCTTAATTTGAAGGTATTTGAACATGTGTGATACTCTTTTAGTTATATGTTCGCATTGACGTAGTTTGACAAAAATTCATCTGTGAAAGTTGACTTCCTATACCCAGTTGTTTATATTAAATGCTTCTACAATAAGTATGTTTCTTGATGTTCTTGCAAAATTTTGTTGGTTAGAACTGAAGCTCACGATATTTGCTTAGAACCAATTGGCAGGAGCCATGTATCATATTTGCCTCTCACTGGAGCTTGCGTCTTGGTCCTATTGTCCATTTGCTTCAACGTTGGCATGGTGACAGAAACTCTTTACTTGTTTTAGAGGTGCGTAGTTGAGGTTCCCTATTAGAGAGACTCATGGATTTCTATATATTTAATGAGGCCAAATGGTTAAGTTATGATTTAATAGATGTTAATTTGAAGAAATGTGTAGGTGCTGAGATGTCTCTCTTGCCTTTCAAGCCAATGGAGATGAAGGTTCTTGAGTGCTCGTTCCAATCTGGAATAAGGTGAGAACACATGTATATAAGTCTAAATGCCACTCAGAGACTTCTCCTGTGAAGATTTGGGATACCTATATTGCTTGCTTTCTTTGTTTCTATCTGGTGCAAATAGGTAGGATGTGTTGCATTTCAGTTCTTAGGCTTCTGTTTCTATTGTAGGGACCATGCTTGTTTAAAACACTTGTGCTTCCGTTTTAAAATCCATTCAGCTTGGCTTAGGTTTTTTATTCCTTCAAAAAATTGAACTTTTCCTTTTCCCACGTTAGGTTGCTAGATATCTTAAGGGAAAATGAAAGGCAAATCAAGGAAATTGCTTATTTGTGGTTATTATGTTTAAGGTTTGAAATTGACTATTACATTGGTTTTGATCTATTCTTTACAGGCTGCGAAAGACTCGTCATTTACTGGAGATATTGCAGCCTAAAATTCTTCTGGTAATTGCATTATATTATATTTCTTTTGCTCTCCCTCATTAATTTTAACCATGCCAACCCCACACCCCAGCTGAAAAAATCACAAATACACTCTTCATAAATTATTGACTTATCTATCCCCAATCAGAAAAGAAAGTATTAGAGGAGAGAGAGAGCGAGGATTGTTTCAATTCTTTATATGAATTTTTTGAACAGTTTCCAGGGGATTTCAAGGAGAAGATCAAATTTTCAAGTTCCAGTTCACATTCTTTTTCAGTTCTCTATTTTACTGAAAATGATACCCTAGATGTACCGAGGATGAAAGAGAGTTTTGATATGGAGATTGAGGCGGAGTTGGCTACCCGGTTTGTGTGGAAAAAGCTGACACAGGATGACATAGATATCGCAAGGCTAGAAGGTCAACTATATGTCAGTCAAGGCAAACACCAGTTGCACTTGGAAAACAAATTGGCAAGCACAGTGCAGAGTAAGTCCCTCGTGAATTGGGTTATGCCAGATCTGGAGAGGCTTCTTGTTGTGTTGTCGAACACGGGCATTAACGCATCTATAGATAAGCCGTTGAGTGATGCTGATGTGGAATGTACTGGTGTTGTACATGTCAGAGATCCAACTAATGCAAAGATAGAATTTCACTCAACAAAGATTATTGTCACTGCTCCTGATGAGAATTTAGCTAAACTTATTTCTGAAGCAATTACTAGTATTTTGGATGAGTAGAAGAAGGATGCTTATTAAGCATTATTAATCACTTGGTTCTTTGACTCGAGTGTAAAATGATTTTGCAGGCAGATAGCTTACTCTTTGACCTGTTATAAATGTTACAGCTGAATTGAAGATCATCTGAACAGCCAAATTGAACTGCTTTTAATGCGTATATATGATCCGACGCCTAGTCAGAGATGACCTCGTGTCATGTTTATGCACTGGTAGACAGTTTGCTCAAAACGCCGTCTGTGTTTGATTTCTCAAGGAGATGAACTAGTCTTCGTAATCTTTCTTGTGCTTAGCTATGACTTCTATTTGTGTCCTCCTAGGGATAGCAACGGGCTGGCTCCAAGGCGTGGGCCGAGCCATGCATATTAGATTTCTTTTCAAACTTAACATGTACATGATATGCATGGGAGTACAGATGGAATGGAGAGAATAGATCATTTTCACACCTTAAACTGGTTGTTGAATCATATTTAGTACTTGGGACTTCTCAGTCAAATTAGGAAAAACTGAAGCTGGTTTTATGTTTTGACTTGTCCCGGTTTTAAAGTAGAGTTGTTACAGGTTGGAAACAACCATGATACAAAATCATAGTCGTATGAAATGTAAGGTAAGAAACATATTTACCTTCTATAGGGTAATTGGTGTGTTTCCTACTTATTTGGGCACTCTCTTAATGTAGGAAGGGAGACGCTTTGGTTCTTTGATGGATTGATGCTACAGATAGGGGAAGGGCTAGGATAGCCATAATTGATTTAGTTGACAAAGATATGCATGATGAAGTAGCTAATGCAAAGGCAGATACGGTTGAGTTGGTGTAAGAATGCAGCAATTATGGAGAGTGAAAGATGGTTTGGTAAGAGAACACTCGGTGGAATGAGGAAACAAAGTAGTTCCATTTCCATGTTTTTACGAAAGTAAGATAAGGACTAGTACTTGTTTTCGTGGGTTTTGTTATAGATGCACTTCTTTATCATTGTTATGATGATATGAGATGTCTGAAATCTTATATTACAGTGCATAATTATAATTATGTGACTGTTAAATTTAGAGCCTGTCTTCTCTGCATCCAACATTTGTTTCTGTACATGATCTTTCGATTTGTCGATGACACAAGGATAGCGAGTGGGTTTAGCATTCAAGATTGAGAAACTTGGGAGGCCTATATGGAATATGGATAGCAAACGATATATTTATTGGCATATAAATTTTTACAGCGAAAGCATACGTTTTTATTGGATATTCTCACAAGGCAGCTGCTATAAACACGGATTTATTGTTGGGCGAGGCCTTGAGCATCTTATCAAGCTCTGCCTCGAAACGTACCATGGCATCAGATGGCAAGCAAATTGGCATCACTATTCCTTTCTCACCTTCTCTATTCTTGAAGGGTATGTAAAAACTCGCAACTCCAGGAATGGCCCCGACACCACCCTTTGCCGGTCCTCCGTACACCGCCTTGCCCCAACCAAAGTCCACATCTCCAAATCCTGCATGTGTCACGTCTGACACAAGATAGGTCCTCACCACTGTAAAGTGGGGTCTGCCTTTTATCACCATAAGATCGGCTAGAGACTGCATGTACTCCTCCGTCACATCTGCCTTCGCTTTTCTCACAAGTTCCAATGCATAGCCGATTGGGTTGCAACAGATGTCACCGGCTGTCGCCACCGCCATTGGAAATGCAAAGGCGTTGCCGTAGAATCCTTCTGGTAATGGTGTGTTAAACCTGGCGCGTGCGTTGACTATGCATGCCATGCGCATCACTTCGTCGGGGTCCGGCCGGATGGCTGCAGTGCGGCATTTCCAGAGACATGCAGTTAACAACTCGAAGGTGGAGCAGTGGCGAAGGCTCGGCGGTGCGAAGCTTCTCAGGGCAGCCACCTCAGCGGGGCCGAAGAAGAACGAGCGATGGGCCATGTCATCCAGCGGAATAATAGTCCCTTTTGTGTCGATCACTTCCTCGTACTCAGGGTGCTTGCAAGTCACGTGCGGTGGACTGCGTGCCTGAAACACATGGCGTTCCCATACTGGTGGAACTGATGGTGCTTGCTCTCCACGCGCTATCTCGCTTACTGCTGTCATGAATTGGACAAGACCCGGCGCGTCGCACATAGTGTGGTTGAGGCGAAGAGCGAAGATGAGGCCACCGCATTTGAGGCGCGTCACCTGTCAAAATTTGCAATAAAAAAATTAATGTCATCATTAATTTAATATAATCTTATTTATCAATTCCATCTGAAATCAATATTAAACTTGTATTTTATTATAATATTATTTTTACTTGTCTCATGTTTCACATATATTTAAATTAGATTAATAACCGTAAAAGAACTTTCTCATCTCAATGGGCCAATCTTAAAGACAAAAAGAGATTGGCCC